>CM061181.1:22214185-22580004 GCA_030763345.1 Mythimna separata
CGAAATAAATAAAAATTAAGACCTTTTCAGCCCTCGTCGACCATTGAAACGTTTATTTTTCGTTTTAATTCGTCACAATGTCACCGGACCGCCAGTTAGTTGCCGATTTTAATGAAATTTCACAACAGGGCGCCTTTTATGTAGGCATCGTAAAATAAATGTGAGGAAAATGCCAGAGAAAACAATATTTTAAGTAGCCGTCCTTGTTTAATACCCGTTACCCGGGTCCCCGGCTACCCGGTTACCCGGGTACCCGTTCCCGGCGCGAGTGGGTTGAACGGTTTTAAAAGCATGTAATCTTGTTACTTCTACGTGAGTGTGTTTTGGAATATAATATTTTATAGCATCTCTTGTTAATAGGCCTGACTCGGGCTTACAATCCTAAACCCTTTTTAATTATGAAGTACTCTAACTCGGGCTTGTAACTTTTAATAGATAAGTACGGTTTTTAAAGCTTAAACGGCTACTTAATTAAAACTATCTTGATCGTCGTTTAATCTTCATTGTAAGTACTGTAACCTTTCACAAGCCCTTGCTATGACAGTAGCTATCCTCTATAGAAACTTTCAAATTATTCAAAGCTACAAAACTTTAATATTATTCAGTCTCGTAAGCGTCATGAAATATTCAAAAGTGAAACAGTTAAAAACTGTTCGTCAAGTACTTTTCAACTCACAAAACGGAACATGGTGTAATTACAGCCAATTATAATTATGTTTCCAAATTAAAATTTACAGGAAAAAAACCGGCCAAGTGCGAGTCGGGCTCGCGCACAAAGGGTTCCGTAGCAGCAAATATAATACAGTTAAATCAACCTATCTCAAAAACTATAAGAGATACTTTGATCAAACCAAAAATCGTTGAAAGAGTTAATTAGCATGCATCACCTCTATTTTTTTTAGAATTTTATACCCCGTAGTTATAAAAATAGAGGGGGGGGACATACTTTTTACGACTTTGAGAGCTGATATCTCAAAAACCGTTCACTTTAAGAAAAATGTTTTTTAGAAAACTTTATATCATTTTAAAAGACCTTTCCATTGATACCCCACACGGGTATGTACATCGAAAAAAAAATTTTCATCCCTCAGTTACATGTATGGGGGGCCCCACCCCCAATTCTTTTTTTTACTATTTAGTGTCATAATTTTGTAGCGGTTCATACAACACATATTCCCATCAAATTTCATCACTGTAGTACTTATAGTTTCCGAGTAAATCGGCTGTGACAGACGGACAGACGGACAGACGGACAGACGGACAGACGGACATGACGAAACTATAAGGGTTCCGTTTTTGCCATTTTGGCTACGGAACCCTAAAAATGTTAATTAAGTAAGTTTTGAACTAAAACAAAACTTTCATCACATAATGCTGACGGCACAAGAGTGTATTATTGAAAATGAACCGGGTAAAACCGGTCCAAACCGGTCCTAACCGGAGCTAACTGGAATGAACCGCCCAATAAATTACTTTTTAATTAAAGCGTTTTTAAAAAAGAAGGTCGCATCTAACAAGTCGTGTTTAAAGAACAAATTCAATGAAAGTATAATTTACTTTTGGACAATAAATCAAAAAGTTTGGCGCGCAACCCATGAAATGTAATAAAACTTGGGAAACCGTCAAGGGTGTGTCGCGGCACAACTCCCAGAATATAAATATCTAAAGCTATTTACTAAAAGTTGGTCTTTAGAGGCGTAAAACTTAGGATTACTACAAAATATTTTCCTTTTTATTTATGTGCCTAAATTAATTTCGTAAGTAGCGGAATTGAATCCGGCGTCGAAGCCCGGTGGGAAAACAGGCCATTTATATAAATGGAGACAAAAAAAATAAACTGCCTCTATATTAAATTGTGTCCAAATCTTCCTTAAGCCATTACGCTATTTTAGGATAGTTAATATTATTTATCAAATAAATTGAAACCTCTACGATCCGGCCTAAGGCCTTTTGCCTCATCGTTAATACCGCGTATATCGAAGGGCTGGAACAATTTACCTGCTGCGGTCTTCTCGTCCGATTATAATTTAGGTATCTTCGAGGCTAGAGTGAATAGGCTCTTAATAAACTAATGCGCGTCACCATCAACGATTGCATCACTGCTTACCATCAGGTGGGATTGCGGTCAATACCTACGCATAATAAATTACGTTAGATAAGCCTCTTTTTACTCTTAGCAGTTAGTTGGTTTACTTCGCGAGACTAGTATAACATGTATGTGTCTAGAACCCATTTTATCGTCCCCATCGTCACACATTGCCTTTCTCTCCAATACGGATTAGGGTCAAAGTCCTATAAATATTTCCCCAGCCTGATCTTTTTGTTTGTAGTGCGAGCGATGCCTAAATAAATTGACTCAGGACCAACGACGAAATGATGTGATAAAAGCTGAAGAAACGAGGCGATGTTTACTTTATTATTCTGACGAAAGAATTCAAGAGGGATTAGAAGACAAATATATATCTCTCTCCCTCTCTGAGGTACCAGATGCTTCAGCGAAATATCTGGACCTTTTAAATCGGCAAGCGACCGCCGGTAATCGACGACGACGGCGCGTCGTGTTCCACGCGTGCCTCAAAGTGATGTCAGCAAAACTGAAGGGACACAATAGGGCCGATGCCTTCTAGGGCCGTTCTTCCGCGGTCCGGTACCGCGTACATCGGAAGACTGGAGTAATTTGCCTGCTGAGGTTTTCCCGTCTGATTATAATTTGGGTGTCTTCAAGGCTAGAGTGAATAGGCTCTTAATAAACTAGTGCGCCTCACCATCAACGATTGCATTACTGCTTACCATCAGGTGGGATCGCAGTATAGCACTAGTTTACAAAAACTAAAAAAAAGTGGGCTGCAAAGGGCAAATTAAGGACACAAGTGTCATTTTAATCAGTAAAAGTTTAATACGCTCTATCCTAAAGCAAAAGTAGGCACTAGATGTTTTCCCACCTTGAAAAAACAACTCCTTTATAAGGTTTGTTTTTTTGAGCTTTGTCTTTTACAAACATTAAAGATTATCAAACAAACCTATTTTTGAGAACTTCATTCACTTATATATAAAAAATAATATCCAATTCAAGAAAACAATATACACAAAATCATATTTACCCCTGTCCAGCACCGCAGCTCATGTCTACCGATAACAGTTCACAATGGACACATTTACATAAGGACCCGAATCTATTTCCTCTTTATTGTATTACTGGTGATCTTTTCCTGTCATATCAATTTGCTGAAGGGTCCTCGACACGTCTTGCGTTAACACGTCGTCACGGTTTCCGAACCCAATCGTCAGGTACTTATAGGATCCTGAATCAGGTAGTGAAATAGAGAATCATAGATTTGTTTGAAGTAGGAAAAAAATACACATCATTCGATTAACTGAAAGCGGCATTGCAATTTTGCGCTCCATCAAGCGAGATAGTGGTCAGGCACAAACTTATCATCATCTACCTAGCCTTTTCGCAACTATATTGGGGTTGGCTTCCAGTCAAGCAGGATTTAGCTAGAAAAATACCAGTATTTTACGAGGAGCGGCTGCTTACCAGACCTCCACAATCCATTAACTGGGGGAACACGGTACTGCATGCCAAGACTGGAGTCAGATTTACTGGTTTCTGGTTATCCGTAACGACTGTAAAAGATCTACAAATGATAGCACAAACCTATCAATGATAAAAAAGTAGGAAATCATGCAATGACTTCTCCCGCTCTAGGGTGGAATAAGACAGCGTTTTAGACTTTTATTGACTAAAATTCACCTGTATGCTTCAATTGTCCTTTGCCTTCTAGAAGTACAGGTTTCGTTTTCTGAAACTTCCCGTGACCCTAGCAGACATTGGATAGGTCCGCCCTTCTGTTTTGCTGACACCTCTTTGAGACGCGCGTGGAACAGTTCACGCCGTCGACTCGTGCCTGGCCCTACCGGTTGGTCATCCACAAGCCTGCGCATATGATGGCCAGGAATTGCCCTGAGACTCCCAAAGCCTGTGACACCGAAGTTACTTTCTGTGACGGCAGGGGTATGAGGATTTCCGTTCCCTCACGGTAGCGGCTATCTCCTTCGTTACCATTACTGTTTCGAGAGTACCGTAGGTAGTATCTATTTTAGAATGGTAAGGGCATACAGAACAGGTCGTACCGAGATGTTATATGAGCGGTCGGTTTTGTACGAATGCGATTGTCCGTGGTCAGAATTGGACGAAGTTTTAGCTGCTATTAAAGTTATGGTCGTACAATGTGCTGTTCTACTAAAATGTTATGATATTGCAGCTCTTGTGTTTTATATCTTAGTAGTATATTTGTGACCCTGTCTAAAACTACTCTTTTAAAAGTTAACTTTTGTATTCAAACGGACAACTTTTATCTCCCAAGTTTAGGAGTTATAAAATAGCTGTATTTTTGCTTACAGACAACTTTTAGTAATAATGATAATATATACGAGAAAGGTCTGCAAAACAAAGCGGCCACAGCAGAAACAATAAAAGACATTAAGATTCTAGTACCTACTCAGCGGATATTTATCATAATTTCCTTTGACATTATTCCACCAAAATTATCATTACAGCCCATCCATTGAGGCTAATTAAAATCCGCATAAAATGGCCGCAGGTCCTCGCTGAAGCCGAAATGGCGGGAAACAAGATAACAATGGCCGACAAACGCACTTACTATGAAATACGCGACTAATTCTTTTCTAAATAGCTTAGATATCTTTTATGAATATTTTTGTATATGTGCGGTGGGACTGAAGAGTAGTTGTAGGTTGTTTATTAGTTCATATGGTTAAAAAGGTTGTTTTGAGATTAATTAGATTAGGTATTACTCAATGCATAAGCTAATAATAAAAAATCGTGTATTTTGCGAGGTTGCTATAATACATATTAATCCATCTACAGTTATAAAAGGGGAAACTTGACTTGCCTGACTAACATATATATCAACGCACGGCCGAAACTACTGGGACTAGGAGCATGAAATTATGCACAAGGTTTCTTTTTAAAAGTAGGTGAGCAATAAGAAAAAAAAAATCAAAATTCACCCCTTTAGGGAATGAGACGGGTGTCCAAAGTTTATAAAGAAAAACCCTACTTGCACACGGGCGGACCCGACGGCAGAAGCTAGTTGTATTATAAAGTTTAAAAAGCTGCCCAACAAAATTAGTAGTTAAAATTCAAACATAGAAAAATAAGAATGAAAATAGACCAAAACAAATATTGGATACAACCAATATTTGTGTTGGTCCATTCTCATTTTGGCAACTTTTCTCCAAGTTCATTCAAAAAGCAACAAATATTCGTCGGTGTTAATGAAAGACAATAATTAACGAAACTCGAAGATGGCGTCTAATGAAGCTGCAGCCGCTGGAACTAACTCGTTGTGAAGGGCGCGGAGTTGTGAGGTTTATTTGAATATCGGTTCAGATCAGTAAATTACTGGCTCATTAGCGGTGAGTTTGTGTAGATAGTAACAAATCTATAGCATGTTGTTTGCTGTTTTATTTAATTTACTTTTTTTATATCACATAAAACCAATGCAGTCGTTGATTGTGAGGCGCACTAGTTTAATAAGAGCCTATTCACTCTAGTCTTGAAGACACCCAAATTATAATCGGACGGAAAGACCGCAGCAGGCAAATTGTTCCAGTCTTTCGATGCACGCGGTACACGCGGTCTTTGTTTCATAAATGATAAATTAGCTTCAGACAAGCAGGCTCTTTTATACGACGTTATAAGGTCGGATGGAGACGGCACGGGTGGTGCAGTGGTTGCGCCATTGGCTGCTGTGCCACGTGTCGCGGATTCGATCGTTGTGCGATACAAATATTTGTTTGACCTTGAGATAAATGTTTCTGATTTGGGTGTGTTGTGTACTTGAGTTTACATATTTGTAAACACACCCACGATTCTGGAGATATTCCTAGTTTGGGACAACGTTTTTATAAATATAAACAAAAGTCCTTTCTGTTTTATTTTTAGGACCTTACGTCCTATTTTTAGTTTCTTTGGTATGATTCCGTTTACAATGTAGATTTAGGTGTCGTACGTGAGGGCAACCAGTCAAGACTTTTTAAATAGTACTTAGGTAGTGTGACAAGAGCTCTAACAGGTTGTGTCAAACAACCCACATTCATAGAAACGTGACATTTAAATAAACATAATGACTATCTTAATGAGCAGTGGCGGCCGAGTGGTAACTGCCCCGATTTATAAGTAGTAGGCCGCGGGTTCAAACCCAGCAATGCGCATGTCCTAGAACAAAAAAATCGATGACATGTGGCATCCACCAATCCGCACTGGACTCGCGCGGTGGATGACGGTCTATTCCCTCTCCTTGAGAAGAGACCTGAGTCCCAGCAGTCCCTCTTTAGCAGAGGGAATGGACTGTAATCCACCACGCGGGCCTAGCGCGGGTTGGGAGATGTCACATATCTCGACATGAACAATTGGACATGCCATGCCGGTTTCCTTACGATGTTTTCCTTCACCGTTTTGAGAGTAATAGTGACGAAATAAATTACATAAAGTAAGCGCCTGGCTGGGTTTGAACCCGCGACCTACAACTTGCAAGTCAAGGCAGTTACCACTGGGCCACCAAAGCTAACTCCTACCTAACTAGCCGTCACGTAACAAAGGCTAAGGCTCAGTGATCATTCCGCCTAATTCCCTTGAGCACTACAGATAAAACCATGTTAATGTAAATTATATGAACATTTATGTGCCGTAACATTTTAATTACCTAATGTAAGTAAAACAAGGACCCATGTTCAGTTAATTAAACATTTGCAAACATAACGAGCTTATGTTGGAAGGTACTTACTAATGCCATACAGATAGGACAGGTAGCTACTAAGTGGATGATTATTTTCCAATATGTTGGTTGGAAATCATTGTTTTCATAGTTTTGTTTATAATAATTTTCATTGTTTAACCCAAAACGTGCATCTTTCTGCTATGGTGAATTATACGATTAGATAAATAGGCTCCGTCTTTAAAAGAGTGTAACGACATCTATGACGCCAACGCCACATAGGAATTCAATTACAAAATACAACATGACAGTCAACAGCCCGAAATCAATTACTGGGCAGTTGCCCGGACCAGACGCAACTTCCGTCTGACCGGAGGATCCTTCCTTTTTAACGGAACTTTGCGGGACTTGACGCTCTGTTCCGCATACTTCTAAAAGAGTGCTTTAACACAGCAAGAAGACTCGATACTTGAAAAGAAAACTTCAATAAATAACAACTCAAAACACAAACGGTCGTTAATTCTTCAAGTGGTCGTTAGCAAAACTTCACACACAACTTTTGTTCATTTTACGTTTCAATTATTTTTGTTCTTACGTATTCTGTATTAGGCTTAGGAGACAAGTCCTTCAAAGGATTCATTATCATCATTTCACCCGAAAGACGCTGTTTGATATAGGCCGAAGCAGGTTTAATTCATGAATACCAGACCGGTCTCATGTGACCGCGCTGTCGCGCTGTGTGTGATTGTCTTAATATTGTGTCTCATTTTGCGGGTATATGATAGGTTAAACGATTACAAGTAGGTTATTCCAATATCAACATTGTTTATTTCACATAGGCCTACATGGGCACTTATAAAACGGCAGAAACTAGTGCGTGGTTCCAATTGTTCGTATTCTATTGAGAAAAACCGGAAAGAAACTCCATGGTTACTCTTCTAAATAAATGATTGTACGAGTATATACAATATTTCTATATGAGAAAACAATGTACCTAAGTGGCAACTACATATCATATACAAAACAGGTTAAAATCGTAATACGTAAAAACTAGTTTTTATACCTATTTTTGGCCTAATTAACGTTTGAATCCCCTGGGGGATTTCTGGACCGGTTTCCTATGAGACCGCGCTGTTATTGTTTTACTATTGTGTCTCGTTTCGCGGGTATCTGAGTAATTAAGTGTTTAATTATGCTAAACAGTGACAAAGCATCCATCACGACGAGAGTCGCGTCTTCCACACAAAGTTCAACAAACACATATAGACAAACGAACAACTGGCGTATCTTACGTACCTACTCTGTGCTAATTAAACTGGCGTTGTGCCGCGTTGCGTACTACGCGACTGTAGGTACCAGTGTCACAGTATATTCGATTACGATTGTCAACAAGTTTAATCTTTCGACTACCATAATTAGAGACATAATAGCTCGGGGCTCAACGGATTAAATGAGGGAATTGAATCTTTATCACCTAAATAATGTATAAACTTTGTCAAGAAACCCGAGGACTACTTAGCGTGACACTTTCAAAAACACCGATTAAAAAATGAAAAAATGCAAACAAGCTATCACGAACAAAGTCAATAACATGACCCCTCTAATCTCTGCCAAAAACCTCGTATTGAATAGCCATCACGTTAACGACAGTAAGTTATTCGCGCTGGCAACACCGCCCCATTGTATCGCCATCAGCTAACGAAGCCGCACAAAGGTACAAAGCGACACTTTAGGCGCCCTCAACTTTATCACAAACTTGTAAAGCTCCGTCTTAGGCGCCCGGGGACAGAATAAAAAAATATAAAAATGTCATTTGGTTTCTATTTTTGAATGTTATTGTTTTGAATTAAGATGAAAAAGGTTCTTCATCTCAACTTTGAAACGGATTAAGAATTTAGAGTGAATATTCTTTTTCCGAGTATTGTTTTATTCAGCTATATTAGAGGGTTACAAAAGGCGCGTTGGAAGGCCTTCCAACAACAAAGTGGACCGATGTCCTGGTGAGGGTTGCGGGAATACGATGGATGCAAAACGCACAGGACTGGCCGTTGTGGCGACGCTTGGGGAAGGCCTATGTATTGCGACTGAAAATGAAAAATGATACAAACTTTCTGCGAGAGTAACAGCGCTGTCACTCTCGGACTGCACACAGAAGAAAGAGATAGAACACACAATGCTTGCAAATATGCAGCATTTTAGCGATTTACAAAAAGTGAATTTGGAAATGTTAATAGATAAATATCATATGGATATCTTATGTTTTTGTGAAACGTGGTTAAAACCAGATAGAATGCTTTTTAATGTTAATAATTTTTCAGTTGCCAGTGCGTACAACAGATCATCAATAGGGGGTGGTACTTTGATTTTATGTAGTAATTCCTTCAGATATAAGGAAAGAAAAGATATCACTGCTTGCTCTGTTGATCGCATATGTGAGGTAGCATGTGCAGAGGTGGAAGGCCAAACTTTCTTATGTGTTTACAGACCACCTGCATCAAACTTGACATCCTTTTTGATCACTATGGAAGAAATACTAAATAGACTCATTAGAGATAACAAGTTAGTTTTTGTTTGTGGGGATTTAAATATTGATCTATTATTGAATTCACCAGAAAAATGTAAACTTCTTTCGTTATTTAGTTCTTTTAATCTTAAATGTATATTTAATGAAGCTACAAGAATAACAGCTACTTCAGCTTCATGCATAGATAACATATTTACTAATTGTAATATAAAAGACTCATCCTTAATTAGTGGCGTGAGGTCTGACCATACTGGTCAGCTCGTATCTTTTGAGTTAGTCAAGAAGTTTCAATTAGATTCAACTGCAGAGTTTAGACCGCTTACTAAAAATAAATTAAATTCTTTTAATAACAATGTTCTCAGTAGTCTCTCAACAGCCAATTTTGATTCGCAAGACCCCAATGTAAATTATGATACATTATTCTCTACAGTATGCCAAGAATTTAATAAGTCCTGTCCAATTAAAAAAGTTAAAATAAATAATAAATCCAAATTTAATGAATGGGCAACTGCTGGTATTAGAAAAAGCAGAGATACTTTATATCAGTTATACTATGAAAAATCATTGACGTCTGATCCTAACTTGCATAACCGCGTTAGACTTTATTCAAAGATATTCAAAAGAGTCTGCGCCCAAGCTAAATCTAAGTCAATAAGTAAGACAATAGGAAATTCCAATAATAAAATTAAAACTGTTTGGAAGGTAATAAACAAGGAAACTGGAAAGACAAATCAACGAGATCGGAATGATTTGTCACTAAAAATTGATAATAGGATCATCTCAGATAAGTCAGAAGTGGCGGAGACATTAGAAAACTTTTTCACCAACATCCCAATAGAAGTTACGAAATCTCTCCCTTCTTCATCTTTACTAGCTGAATCTTTTTTGAAAGAAAATTTCACTAAGGATATACCAACCTTTGAATTCAAGCGTATATCTATTGATACAATCAAGAAAACATTCCAAAGTCTTAACGTAAAAAACACTGAGGACTTATGGGGTATATCCGTTAAGGTTCTTGGAGATATTATTGACACAATTGCTCCTATCCTAACAGGAATATTTAACCAATGTTTAGACAGTGGTACATTCCCTGATTTAATGAAACATAGTAAAGTAGTACCAATTTTCAAATCAGGAAGTAAGAGTGATCCCTCTAATTATAGACCGATATCTGTGCTTCCAGCATTGAGTAAAATCTATGAAAAAATCATGCTTGACCAGATGTTGTGTCATTTTAATTCTAATAGGATCTTGCATAGTCATCAGTTTGGTTTCACGAAAGGAAGGTCAACGACAGATGCAGGAGTGAAACTCATCAGTCACATTTTGGAATCCTGGGAGAAGTCCCAGGATGCTATTGGCATATTCTGTGACCTGTCAAAAGCATTTGACTGTGTTGATCATAATACTCTGATCTGTAAATTACATCATTACGGAATTCGTGGACGAGCTGCTGATCTTGTTTTTTCCTATTTATCTTACAGGCAGCAGAAAGTAACCATTAATGGGGCGACGTCCTCGGGGTCTTTAGTAAAGATGGGCGTGCCCCAGGGGTCAATTCTTGGCCCTTTCCTTTTCCTGGTTTATATTAATGACCTTCCTTACATGATGGCTAGTTTAGCTGATATAATTTTATTTGCTGACGACACTTCTCTTATTTTTAAAGTAGACAGAAAAGATGCGGATGTCTTGCATGTAAACGAAAGTCTGGCTGTTCTTTCGAAATGGTTCGCAGCTAATAACCTCTTACTAAATGCGAACAAAACTAAATGTATAAAGTTTTCACTACCAAATGTTCCTCAAGTGGGCCTTAATTTAATGCTTGACGGCAAAAAACTTGATACTATTACGGAAACTGTATTCTTAGGTTTAACTATTGATTCTAAACTTCAGTGGGGCACTCATATTAGAACTCTTTCAGGTAGATTAAGCTCAGCTGCGTATGCAGTAAGAAAAATAAGGCAATTGACAGATGTAGCTACAGCTAGATTAGTATACTATGCCTATTTCCACAGTATTATGTCGTACGGCGTCTTATTGTGGGGGTCTGCCGCTGATGTGGAATCAGTCTTCATACTGCAAAAGAGAGCAATCCGGGCTATCTATAAAATGGGTCCCCGTGAGTCCCTTAGAAATACGTTCGGAGAAATTGATATACTAACTCTGCCCTCGCTTTATATTCTGGAAAGTATATTGTATGTACGCAAAAACCTAGGACTTTTTAAAATTAGAAGCGATTTACATGACAAAAATACGCGTAGCAAACACCAAATCGTATTACCAAAATGGAGACTAGCTAAGACCAGTAAGTCATTCCTTGTCAATAGTATACGCTTTTATAATAAGTTGCCCAAGTCGGTTATTGAACTTAGCGAGGGAAAGTTCAAAACCCATATTAAGCGTGTCCTAACCAAAAAAGCATATTACAAGGTTAGAGACTATGTCGAAGACGCGCTTGTTTGGAAATAACTGCTTCTGCACATGTGACCACCTGGTAACATTATTGTGTAAATTTGTCTATTAACTGCTCCATGTTTGTTTTATTTCATAAAATATTACTCATAAATTTATTTTTTACACAACACGTTGCTTTTGCAATATTTTTATATTATTTGGATATTAATCACCTTAATTTCATTAAGTCGTGATTTCATTTTGATAAAAACTAATTTGTTGATAGGTTTGATTTCTTTTCTCTCTTATTTATATAGCCTCTCTTAAAGTGTGAATGAGAGAACACTGTAGACTACGAATTTTAATTACTACTTAATTCAACCCAGTTTTTGATTGAATCTATTTTTATTTGGGTTACAATTTTGATTGGTCTACACTGTCCTCGCATATGTGTCTGTTTTGTAATGTGAAAATATTGTAAACCCAATCATTTTTTTTGAAAAGAGTAACCATGGAGTTTCTTGCCGGTTCTTCTCCATAGGAAACGACCAATTTGGAACCGTGCACTAGCTTCGACTTTTTATAAGTGCCCATGTAGGCCTATGTAAAATAAAAACATTTTTTATTATTTTATTTTATTTTTATTTGAAACTTTTATTTTTAACTAGCACCGTATACAAAGCTCCAGCTCCATCAGCTAACAGTGACCTTTAACTACGTAAGTCTCGGTGTATACCGGTCAGCAGTACGGGGCGCCACGTGCTCTCTAATTAAACGTTACTAGCGACAACAACAAACGTAGTCTCTCTCGCACAAACTTCTTAATTAGAGGGCTAGTCCTGTAACCTGTAACGTGTTTAAAAAAAATAAGATATGTTATTTTCTCGTACCGTTTTTCTTTAGTCCGTTTTCTTCTTTGAAGTTGCATTTTTTGCGAGGTTAGGTAATAAATTACCTTAGTACAAGATTATCCATTACTTTTACGAAAAATACTTTGATAAATTGTGCATCTGTGAAAACATGTGTGTTTTGTAGGTAGACACACAGATTCACTCTATTCATTTCCCAAATAAACCAAAATGATCACAAATCGCACGAAGTTCAGCAAACTGACAAAAGCATAAACTTCATTCAAACCTTCCATTAGCAATAACAGACGCATGCAGCATTCGTCGCGACAACACATGATGTGTTACCGACCGCCACGTACACTAGCATGTCGAACGACACGCTACGTACCACGTCACCACGACATTATCGTAAACAGTGCCTAAATAGTACGCACGACTATGTGACGTATTGTACACACTAGCTTATAGTACGCACGTCGACGTGTTGTATTATACACACTGGCTAATAAATAATACGCACGTCGATATGACTTCGTTGATTGTAGGTACACACTGGCTAACAGTACGCATGTCGAAGCGACGAGAGGGCATACCTCTTGAACATGGCACGTTTTTAGTACGTACGTAGTCACGGTCCGTACGTAGTCACGCTGTCAGTGTTGTATGGATCACTGATCGGCGGCGCTACGGCACGGCGGTGCCGCCGTGTTTCATCAGTGTTGTAACGCAGTCTATGGACTCTTGTTCACGGTACGTCTTATTGACCGTGGCTACGTCCAGAGTAAAACCGTGCCGTGTACAAGAGGCCTATGACACTTACACCGGCTAGCAGCACGAATAGTGTGGCTACATTAGCGTAATGGCAGCTACGGCTACGTTGTGAAGCGCCACTAATGCCCACTGTTGCAGTAATTCACCCGCGTCTGAAAACGAGCGGTTTGGGGACAACGTGCAAAAATACTGCGCTAATGTGGGTTTAGACTGCAGTTTCCGAGTTTCTCAATGGCTTTGTTGAGATAGCTATGGAAATAAGATACTTGTATGTATTTGGCAGACGGCGTACCTACTAAGTAATATAAGAATTTCACGTCAGATTAATCATTTTATTTACGGAATACTGTATCTACATCTACTGTGTTTACAAAATCTGAGGTCAACCAACAATAAAAACAACTATCAAAATGCTTTAATAAGTTATTGTTAACTATCTCAATGCTGTCATTAAACAATATCAAAAGTAACTCCTAGTTTTCTTAATCTTAAATATTACTATCAATAGACTAATATCTCGTAACTACAACACGCTATTTTACTATCTTCTACTTTTCGTATGGATGTACTCTCTTCTTTGACCAATATTTGACAACCTGTACGGCTCTGTTATTGGCCTCAAATAGATCCTGAAAAGTAAAGGTGGTTGTGCAGGATGGACAGCACAGCAAATGACGAATTTTATTATTATGTTTGCAATAGGAATAAGTACTTCAGCATTTAGATACGTCATGTAAACTCCTCCAAAATGTATTATATCAAATGTTCCCAACAATTCCGCAATGGTCTCCTGAACCCTACCCAGTCTAGGCGGCCCAGGCGTGGACGCGCACGTCCGCCACGAGTGCGGCGAGGCGGTCCTTCACGCCGCCTTCCTGGTCAACGAGGGCGCCCTGGTGACCGCCACCGCGGACGACCAGCTGCACCTGTGGACCTTCCGCCAGAAGTCCCCGCAGCGCCTGCACTCGCTCAAGTTCCAGAGAGAAAGGTGAGTGTGGCAGTAAACCTGCTGGGTTTTGCTTGTGGCTGTTTGGGGGTCGATTACTTGTTTAACTCGTTAAACTTGTCTTCATGTTTGCTCCAGATGTCTAGATGATAGTAATGAATATAAAGAAGAATTTAGCATAGCGACCTTAGGATCTAGAGGTTTGGAGTAAACCGAATAGACAGGACAATACAATAATGTGTGCAAAAAGCCTCGTCGTCTACATTCAATAGGTTACAAATTCCTTGAAGATTCCAGATCTTCAAGGAATTAAACAGAAAGAGATGAAGCAAGTAATCGATGCCCAAACAGCAGTCTGCAATGCATAGATATAGTTTGACTGCACTATTATGATAAGTTACGAGCACTAGCGTAACCGCGATGTCCAACAGCCGACTTGCACGGCACTCACAGAGCGTTCCTTGCTGAAAGTTCCGCCTATTAAAGATTTAACTTAAGCAATAAACGTGTTGTTGGACTTCGTGAACTAGGTTTAATATCCACGAACTTTATTTGCCATATCGACTATAAAGAACGCACTTTCAACGCACTCAAACAGTCAAGAGGAAGGAAGCTACTAAAACTTCAGCATAACTACTAAAACTTAAAAATACCAACAGCATATTTTGGCATTGACAATAAAAACTGTTTTCTAGTGCTAGCACTAAAAGCTTTTCCCGCTCATTTCAAGCTAGATACACTTTGGACCGCACATTGAGATGCTCAACTTGTTTACAAATTACAAACTTGGACACTTTTATGTCGCGCGGGGTGAAGGAAGCTAGTTGCTCGGCCAGCCAGCCTGTTTGACACAATTATGTGAACTTTTATTACCTCCCCCCCCTCCTACCCTCTCCTCCTGCTTCTCCCTCCCCGCCCCCCCCCCCTCTGTCGTCCGTTGGCGCCGTCCCGTATTTCATTCCGCATGAGGAGGCTCATTCCCATTATTCAGTTCTGGATAATTTTATGGGTCCGGCCATCTGTTTGTCGTTGCTCCCATTTTTTGTTTGTTTCCACACGATTGATATTAATTGTTCTGCAGTTTCGAATAATGGAAGTTTTTGTAATTATCTTGTTTAGTATGCAAATCGCTAAGCGTGAGTTCTACTTGCAATAAACGTAGCGTCTATGCTGAGCAGCTATTAACTGCATGCACGGTATAAACTGCCTATGACGACAAACGTATTTTCCGCTATTACTCACGAGCAAGTCTTTAGTTTAATAATACTTACCAGTGCTGTAGTGGGTATATTCAGAGAGCAAAAAAGAGGTTTCAATCCTCTGCTGTCTGACATCCAAATAAAACTCCCGAAGCGTCAATGTGTCCTCGGAACCTCTAGCGTCCCTGTCGGTCACTTGGCCGTTAGCATCAAATAAAAACTTCGTTTAAAAACAAAATGTCTGCGTCCCCAGCTGTTTGCATACAGAGCACTAATTACCCGAATTAACGCCAAACTGTCGCAACAGAGGGCGCTTGTACCCCGGCGATTGGGGGTCAATCGTGACGAGAATTTTTACTTCATACTTATGTATATGGGGGACTGAAAATAAATGTCACAATTCGGTAGAAAGTCTTCGTGTGTTCGTTAGAGGGCGCTCGCCATTTCCGGCCGCAATTTGTGATCGCTTTTCGCCGTTTGGGGACAGTTTCCGGCGCTGATCGCTCTTTATTTTTGTCTCTATTTGTTCACAGAAACGTCCTAGATTATTTGATATTTGACAATAGAGAAGAGAGTCCTCAAAAGGTCACAGAACACGGCGCTCATTAAAACCGCTCGTTTATATTTGAATCGCAATTTATGTTCGCTGGTGGACGGTTTACAGGCAAACTTTATTCGCCATAAATCAGAGAGTATTGTCTGTGGCTCGTTATTATTGCTTTGTTTAATTCATCACTAGAGGGCGCCGGTGGGGGGGACTGTTCCGCCGTCGTCATGGCAACGGGGATGCTTTGTCGCTTTGAAATCCGAGCTGTTGTTAGAAACCTGAGATATCTTGACTAGTGACGAACTGTTGACGAAAGCGATTATCAAAAAGTTCGACAACTTCAATGTGAAAAATAAACACCAATAAGTCCAAAATAACTTTAATTTCAGAAGTCGATTTTTCTGTAATAGTTTTTTCTCTTTGCTATTTAACAACAATAATTCTATGAAACCAATTCGGAAGTATACGATTTTAACAAAAAAAGTTTTTAAACCTCATTCAAAATACTTCCTTTTTGAAGTCCAGGAAAAATGTACGTCATTGTCACGTCTAGTAATGAATCAACGCTTAGAATTTGGTCGAACCTCTTGTCTCTACATATCATGTGAGCCGGCAAAAGGATATTCCTTGGTCATAATTGGGTTCGTATCCACCCCCGCGAAGCCTTCGTCTGTAAAGGGTTGGCTTTCAATAGTTTCCATTAATAGGGGCAGCCTGTCTAGATCTTGATATCGATTATGTTTTATTTCTCTTTAATATTAAATACTAGCTTCTGCTAGCGGCTTCACCCGCGTCAATACAGGTTTCTCTATACTAACTTTGAACCTCCTTTCATCCCCTTAGGGGTATATTCTCTCTTAGTGCTCGCCTACGTCATAAAAAGAAACCTAATGCAAAGTTCCACACTCCTAGTCCCAGTAGTTTTTATCTATATAAATAATATATTACAACTGTTTGTCATAGTAATCACCAACCCACGCAATCCAACATGCCACCTACAACTTACAAAAAGCCTCGAAAATAATTGTTTTGGCAATATTAATAAAAAGACAATCATCACTCTCGTACCTATTATTACAAAACTTATTTTCCGGACCTTTTCTTTATTTCGGAAAAAGCTCAGAAAATTAATTCCTCTATACTTCTCTGTACGTTATTGATACACAGAAACTCTTGTCAATAACACTCGGTTACAACGTAGTTATGTGTAGACACACGCTGTCCTCAACGCAGTCCCTTGTCCCGTTACTATTATCCTCACATATTGATAAACTTCCCACACCTCGTCACACGGGTCCCTCACAAAGCCTCCCCCCCCCCTCAGCATCCCTTCATAAGGGAAGACAATCTAGTGCCTCACAATGGGCTTCTCACACACACACTCACACACCTGCGTAGGGATAGTTTGTCGTACACAGTACGGTCAGCGCTGGCAGCCGCTTTTCTCTATTTAATGAACTTTACAAATTAAAAGATTTTTTTTAGGTGGGAAATCATCTTAAACACTCCTCCTGCTCTTTGGCGAGAGGGTGTCAGACTTTCACTGATTCAAATTCACTCGTATGCTCCTAGAGATCCAGGACGCCGGGGTTTTTCCTTTCAGAAGTAAACACATAGCCCCAGGAGGCTTCGACCCTGCTGGGCCCCTACGGTTTGTGATAGACAAATGGGTATACACGTAATAGTTAATTATGTTTTTCATTCTTCTCCGCTGGACTTCTCAGATTAATTGCGTTGTGGAAAAAATTACAGTTGAATCGTTTCTTCGAGAGTTGTCAGGCGTCATTATGTAGACGGGTTCCTGTCGCCGATGTTGATTCTAGAGCTCAGAAATTACCTATAGCAGTTGAAAATAGTTGGCTTGAGAAGTAGTTGGCTTGACTCAAACGGCAATCGTTTGGGCATCATCGTTTTAGACTTACCGTCTTTACGTTACAAAACCACCCGATGTTCCTACTGACTGTACTATTATAGATAAACCTAACTTGTTCGTCAACTCGCGAGTGCTCAAGCGCATAAGCACTCGCGAGTTTTACAGTCGCGAGTTGTCGAACCACTCGCAAGTTATTCATAAGCTCAGTTGTTAGAAGTTGACTAGAATACTTAAAGTTTCGGAGTGAAGTTTGCATACCTTCTCTCTCAGCTTTATACTCTAAAATGATGTTCGCTAATTTATCTAAACTTTGAGCGCTAAATTAATTATAGTAAGCGTCTTACTTGCAGACGGTACATATGTAAGCACAGTGTGTGTTCCAACTACCGGCACACGGTCACACACGGCTGCACGACAAAGCGCTGTGTCCAACAAATACCAATTAATCGTCTCAGTGGCGACACTGTGTCAGCTGTGTGTGGCATGTGAAGACTGAACGTAATGCGTTCGGTAAGGCTGTCTTTGGAAATGAGATCTCGTTGATTCTCTTTGGGATATTGTCTCAAAGGTTTGTGTGTGTTACCAAGGAAGTAGTTACTTCTGTAAGAGCCGGTCTATGCCCAACAGTGGGATGGCCAAAAGCAGCGTACGGTCTTCTTCTTTCGTCAGAGATTGTTTCATGTCCTATTGTTACAGAAAGGGTTGTACAACACAAATTCAACTTAGATTGTGAGCTTACGAGTTTGGAAGCTTATTATTTTCTCCTTAGCGCCATTTCATTATAATGAGCATATTAATGGCACCTCTAAGCTCGTTACAAATTAATTAAATCTTGCTGGGAGCCTTACTAAATAATAAACTAGTTGTGCTGGCCTTCTTTCGATCATAGATTTAAAAATTTTATTGGGGATAGAAAACCTGTAGTATTTGATCGTTTATTACCTATTTTAATGTTCTTTTAGAAGTAAAAAATATTATAGACGTTAGTTTTACAACAGTCGGTAGGAATTCTAAAGATGTTTTTTGTTAGACCAACACCGAAGAGTCGTTAAACAAAAAACTCGTGGAAAGTTGTGTAAAACAAAAGCTGCTGAACTTCTTTACTTAAAACATTGTAACTTAGGAGCTTACTGCGATAGTATTTACTGGAACTTTGAAAGCCAATAAACTACAAGTTAATAGTTCTTTTTCTTGTTTTTCGCTCGTTTATCAATGAAAAAGTGAGCTACGCGTAGATTCACCGATAATAATAATATTCCACAACGCCATCTAGTCTCAATCTTAGCAGAGCTTGTGCTATGAGTACTAGACAATTGATAAACATAAGTATATATTTCTAAAAACTTACGTATTATAGATGAACTAGCTTTTACCCGCGGCTTCGCTCCCGTCAAATGACTACCCTACATATCCTACGCTACCCTACCCTACCTTCCCTACACTACCCTACCTACCCTACACTACCCTACCGTACCCTACACTACACTACGTTACACTACACTACCCTACACTACCCTACACTACCCTACACTACCCTACACTACCCTACACTACCCTACACTACCCTACACTACCCTACACTACCCTACACTACCCTACACTACCCTACACTACCCTACACTACCCTACACTACCCTACACTACCCTACACTACCCTACACTACCCTACACTACCCTACACTACCCTACACTACCCTACACTACCCTACACTACCCTACACTACCCTACACTACCCTACACTACCCTACCCTACACTACCCTACACTACCCTACACTACCCTACACTACCCTACACTACTCTACACTACCCTACTTTACCTAACTTTTTTTTTGTTTTAGATTTAAACTATCCTATCTCTCAAGTTGGATCGAACTGCACATGGTGTGCGAATTTTATTATAATCGGTTAAGTGGTTTAGGAGTCCATTGAGGACAAACATTGTGACACGAGATTTATATATATTAAGATTACACTCAGACACAGAATAGATGATCGTGCTCAGCACACAAACATTTGTTTTGAGTGGGAATCGAACACACGAACTCGCAATCAGGGCCATTAACCACTAGACTAACTGGCCAGTCATACCATAATTAATTGGGCCAGCTACACCTATAGCCCAGTCTTAGCCGGGTCGTCCCATTTCATAGATGTTAATAGAAACGACTTGTTTGACACAAAGCGATTGACCATTGTATTACACGTCTATCGAGCAAAGTGATGCTTCAATCACACATTATGGCACCTGTCACGCAATCAGTGCGTTAACCTGTCAAATGATCAGGGCTGCTCGGTCTACCTTTGACCTATAAACTAGATATCAATTAATTGTATCGTTGCAAGGCAGGTAGATCTTGAATATATGTCTAGGTTCACGTACCTCCACTTTTTTGTGTGCTTGGAGCGCTCGGTTTCGTAGAAAATAGGTTAAACACGCAGATTTAATTAACTTCTTTTCAGCGTATTGGAATAGGAAAGTAAGTTAATACATTTTTATTTTCTCCAGCATTGAGACGTAATTAACAGACTTCTTGGTAAAAGTATTTAAAAAAGTTAATCTGATTTTCTTTCATCTGGGAAATGTCGTACCTATACAACAAAATATAATTAAGAGTCATTGAAGCTTTACAGAACATTCTATTTCATTTTATGTAGCTTCAGTCGTGATGTTTTTCTTTGATAGATATTTTTATAATTAGGTATATTTATCCTGAATGAAACAAAAAAATAGACACGATTGTGTAAAATTACTGTCTAAATAGAATGGCAATAGAAGTAGCATGCCTACATTTCCGTATTTATTTATTTAGTACACGACTTACAGCTATTAAAGACAACAAAAGAAACCATAATCATTAGAAAACCATAACTGGCATTCAGTATTAACAATATAATTCTGTCGATCTTACCCCACGCGTTCGTAAACCTTACAGAAATATCAAAAGCTCTCAATCAATGTCAGGTGAAGCTCGTCAGTCAATTGATGTCTCACTAATGAGCAGCTTTGCTTCACGCTGATTAACTGCTTGGCGGCAAGTGACGGAGCTGTGGCAGCGCGTGTACTAATCACATAAGTTAATATACTTGATTTGCAAAGATATCTGATATTGTTTTGTCAGTCGCTGTCGCAAGTTCTGGGTTAAAGAACAGTTTTCCGGTTTTTCCCATCTAGAACTTTCAATATATTCTCCACATCTACGGGTATGCTGGTTTTGGAGCTGTTGATGATGGATGATTTTGGTCGTGGTTTTGGTCAATGTGTTCATCATTGTCATTGTCTCAGCGCTTGCATAGATAAGATCTTGTAGTAACCTCACTTCGCCTATCACAATAGGTTTCCTATTAAACTGCCAATATCTGTAAGACTCCTTGGATGGTACTGGTAAACAACTTGGGGCACAACGTGTTGCCCTGTTTAACTCCCTTTTGAGATTCAAACTTAAGCGAGAAATTAGCTTTGAACCTAATCTCTCGTAACTTGACGGCAGCTGTGCTATATAGAGATTTATATATTTCGCAGCAAGTAGTGGTATATAGATCGGTTCTATTGCTTGTGTCACAAGGGAATCTAATATTACAGAATTGGTGATGCTGTCAAAGGCTTTGGATTAATCGAGAAATGCAACATACAGAGGAACTTTATATGCTTGATATGTCTCGACTATGTCGATGATGGTTTGAACATAGATGAAGTAACTAAAACTATTTATAATGTTAGGTTGTATATTCTACACAAAATCTAACTTTACCGCACCAAAGCTAACAATGAACTAACAACTAACTCATTTATAACGTAGCTATAATGGCCGCCATGCACCTTCCAATTTATCCTCAGCCATCAACTCTGACGATGCAATTTATATTCAAATGACATTGCACCTAATAACCAGCACCTTAGCATATTAATTACTTTGTCTCGAGATCCCAGGCGATATATTCTGGGAGGTGCATGGCACTCGTAACGGCACATTGAGCACTGTTTCTAGACTAGCACTCGTCAATTCGTCAAGTGGTTTACTAAGACATTCTATCGTGTTATGGTCGCCTGGTACATAGATACAGGCCTGTCATATGCATTGTTTTAAATTACTTACTTTTACTTCTTTAAAATTAGGTACTTTATATTTTGTGGTGCAACTAACGAGTTCTCATTCAATTATTTAAATTGCCATTTTTTTTTTCAATCACTTAGTAAAGGTTGAATATTAATTTAACATTTTCAAACTAAACTCGGCAAACTCTGCTCTAAAAATGTATTTTACAGTAGGATTTGCCGATACGAAGTTATCCTTGAAAGGTTGTTATCAGGTGGGATCGCAGTCAAGCGCTAATTTATAATGATTAAAAAAAAAAATACAATATCATAGTTTCAGCTGATTTTGACAATAATCATCACAGGCTCTCCAAGAAAAGCCTGATAATATTGTTGCACCCGCAACTTATTTAATTCTAACATAAGAACCGACATGCATACATGACCATATCGAGCATATAGCATTTGGTACCATGAGCACCTCGTTGAGCGTACGTTTTGCGCTGTTACAGATCACGCATCAAACTCTCACTATCGACTAACGAAATCAAGGGGTGAGTGTGTGTTAGTTTGATGTCGCACGCACTCGCGCAAGCACCCGCATGCTCTCGCACGCATCCGCTTTTCTGAACGAAGAATTTAACGTTGAGTATTTGTCAAACTCAATCTTGACAACCTGCCAAAATTTGGCATTAAAGTTGAGTTTGATACGTACTTGAACACCAAATTCCAAATTCGAAAATCGGCCCAAACTCACATTTACTTTTACACACCCGATACACATGTCATACCAGTTTTGTCGCCCTACTCACAACAAATTACTCATTTTACATTGAATAAACTTTATAATTGAACAAGCGTGTCGTATAAAAAGTAAACCAAGACACTCTTCAAAGAAAAATAACACTGTCTGTTTTTACCATAACCATGGTAACACAATCATTCCTATCATCAGTTTACACATAACACTGTTCGTATGATACAGTAATGCAATCGTTCACACAAACACCACCAACACGAGTCGACAAACCACACTGTGCATGCTGTAGCGTATAGCGTCAGAACACCGCATACGTCGTATATAGGACCTGCACGTCTTGACAAGCATTCAATATTGGATGGCATGCTTCTACAAACACGATGCATTTCTTTGTCGTAGATTCTCTTATTAGATCTCGTTTCTTCAAACTGTTTTCTATCCTAAGTATCGTTTTGTAGATATATGTTACTTAGCTTTGATTAAGTATGTTGTTCAATGTTTATTAAGATAAGTAAATTAACCGCAAAGTTAGCAAAAGTAATTGTGTGCTAATAAGTGTTGGCGAGAACTCTCTACCGGGTAATATTGGTAATACGAAGCGTTTTTGCAGAAAAAAATCAGTTACAAGGTATTGAAAAACAATAATCGTCGTGTTGGCTAAACGCCAGGTTAGGCCATAACAGGCAAACGATCCGCCCCCGAGATCGCCGCGTAACCGCTGCGTAATCGCCACATAAAGAGTTAATTAAAAAGTGTACAGCGAGGAACTTTATCAGCACCGCCCACTACAACACGGGCAGGGTACGATACACCGCAAAATAAGTGCAGAAGACCAACGCAGAGCGACCAACGAGTGGCGAAAAATTAAGCGCATAAAGTGGACACTGTGGAGGAAAAATACTCAACTCGACGCGAGCCACTGCAGTCAGCATTTTGCTCTTTCTTTTCGTTTTGTTGGCTCATTATGAGGCGTTTGTCAAGTGGGCCTTCGGTAGTTATTTCATGCCGCCCTCTGTGTGCTTTGACCGTTTAGAATTTAGATAAACTTTTACTGTTCTTCATAAAAATGAATACCTTTTGTATACGCAGACGCTTTGTAACAGTTTGCGTTTAACATGTTTTGCTAATTATTTCTTATTCGGTGTATAAAGCGTATAGAATTAGATTCAGGTAGAACAATCGATGTTAATGATGTTAGCTTTTCGCTTATGCGGATAAAATTTTAGACACGGGCGGAAATTTTATCAGTAATTATTTTAGAGGTGTAACCTTTTTGGAAGCGACCTTATAACACGTAGTGGGCGTGATATTGTTTGAGCTAACATTAAAGCTTTTGCTTTTAACATCGACGTGTTAGAATGATCGATAAAGGCAGACGCTAGCCCCAATTTTGGACCTATACAAAACCTAATTCTATCGTAGACCTACAATAAACTACGAAATAATAATAAATACTCACCTTTGGCCTTAGTATATAAAACATAATACGGCTAGTGGACCTATATGAAACTAATAAGCTTATCATAGAAAAGGTCCATACAGTCTTTGTAAACGACGGACTACAATGGCCCGTGTCGGTCACACAGGCCGAAATAACGATCTGAATAGAGCTACACTAAGATTGTGTTCGCTCATGAATAGATATGACTGGAGGATACCTTCTTCACCTGTGTGGGGTCCGTACAGCGAGTATCCCGGCTGGGCATTGTGACGGAACTCCTTTGTGCTTCAACCAGAAAGATAACTCAAATGATATCGACGCAGCTTTTGAACAGAAACATTATTGTATGAATAATTCAGTGCTGCACTCGTGACGCTATAACATTAATATTTATAAGTATAAACGAGTAATGTGTACTCCAAGTAAACGTTTGCTTGTTTATTTTAATAGGACGTGAAATGCAAACGGTTATGATGCTGAATATTAACTGTTGATGGAATGAACTGTTGCGAACGATATTGACTGTTAACTTTATTACGTTTTCTAAATTCTTGTAGCAGACTATGTACTCTTCTTGTCTATGTACTCTTACATCGTATATATTCCATTCCAATTATATCGGAAAACAATGAATTCAAAAAGTAATATAACAAGTAACATTAGTCTCATAATGTTTGCGAACTAAGGCCTTAGAACTTGTGCGAATTATATTTTTTTTAAGATAGTAAAAAAAGTGTTTCTTCCATTTCACATAACTTAGAGACCGCCTCAAAATTGAGATGAGATGATTCAAAAATTTCCCTTCTTTAAATGCTAAAAAACATGATTAATGTTTGAATCCCATCCGGTCCTATGAGACCGCGCTGTTATTGTTTTACTATTGTGTTTCGTTTCGCGGGTATGTGATAGATTAATTTAAGTACAACAGCCCTCTTATCTGGGGGTATATAATTGTCGTGTCACATACCCCCATGTCCCCCACACATGTCAGACCAGCTAACACGCGTCCCCCCGCAGGATCACGTGCCTGCACCTGCCGCTGGCGTCCAAGTGGATCCACGTGGGCACGGAGCGCGGCAACGTGCACGTCGTCAACATCGAGACCTTCGCGCTCTCCGGCTACGTCATCAACTGGAACAAGGCCATCGAAGTGTGAGTACCATGCAGCTTTTGTAACTACGAACATCAACACTTTTGTTTCAGCATTTAAACCGCCATTTGTTAACAACAACATAGATCTGACGTCATCTCCAGTCTTGCCATGAAGTACCGTGTTACCCCAGTTAATGGGTTGTGGAGGTCTGGTAGGCAGCCGCTCCTCTTAAAATACTGGTATTCAGCTAAATCCGGCTTGACTGGAAGCCGACCCCAATATATGTAGTTGGGAAAAGGCTAGGCAGATGATGATGATAGATCTGACGTCACACAAACTAACAATCCAAGTTACCCGTTCTACTAGCTGATACACTACAATCCAACAGCCTTCAGGCCTCTTGTACACTCCGTACGTAGCCACGGAGCATTCTCCGTCCGTAAGCACGGCAGTGTTGTATGGATCACTGAGAGGGCTTGTTACTATAAAAAGCGACGCTACGGAACGGCGCCGCCGACGTGTTTCATCAGTGTTGTATGACACTCAATGGACGCTTGTACGCGGTACGTATCTTATCTTGCGTTCTGGTTTCCGCACTTAGTCCCGTTGGACCATTGTGCGTGGGCCGTCCGGCCTTTATTCCAACCAGCCCACCTCATTCCAGAAGTAAACTATCTTCTTGGATTTGTTCAAGGCATCTATCATTGATACGTATTATTTGCCGTGGCTACGTATGGAGTAAAAACGTGCCCTGTGCAAGAGGGCTCAGGCCGTTACTCACTAGACTAGATACCTACTGCTAGGATCCTCTCGCATCAACGGAGGATGTGTAATTTTACACCCTGTTCCTCGTAATACAAAACTTTCTCGGAATTATAGCGCCAGAAGCATCGATACAATGTGTTGCTTTTGTTATCAATGAATAGGTATTCATTCATACCGTAACTTTACATGCCGTTCTGGAACAATAGGCTTCGTCTCTATGTGATGAGGATCAGTAAAATCCACTCGAAGAATATTAGTCCTTAGTAACAAATCATTACAAGTATGTCGGACTAAATGGCGTCTTCACTGTATCTTTGTTTAAAGAAAGGAGCAGTGTTGTACTTCATATTTTTTGAGCAACTTTAGAGGTCTACTGCGCCTAAAATGGTCACGGTCACTCTCGGACTGCATAAAAAAGACACAATGTCTTTGCGCATCTCCTAATGCTTGAAATATGAGCATTTTAGCGATTTGTTAAAAATCAAACGAAACAGACCTATATGTTCGTTGGCTGTGTTATTATTTAGATACACTGCCACACTGAAGTTAAAACATAAAGTTGACGTCAAAATCACACCTTGTACGAAAACAGTTTTCTACAAGATCTCGAGCTTATCTCTCAATCTCCAGACTATCTGGAACCTCAGCTACAACATCCGTCAGCCTCTAAAAACTCCGCGTGCTCCAAAACCTCGCCCTGTAATCCGGGACAGCATTACGGGGAACATCGAAGGGAGGAGATAAGCCGCTAAATCATGGGAGGCTTACACGCCGCTAAGTCATGTTTGGACTAATTGCATACACTTAAATAATTGGGGTCAGTGTGACCACAGTAAAAGGGCTTCTTAGTTGGGCTGTCAGCTGGTTTAGGACGCGACCCTGCTTGTTCATTCATTTAATACTTTATGCACACATGAGTACAGGGCCGGACTTATGCTTCAGGCATTTTCTACTAGTCTACAGTTTTCACAGGCACTGACGTCCTATTAGTGTCTCGTCATTGTCATTCAGTCATCAATTACATAATTGTCTACTGCTATGTATATGTTTTCAATTATGTACTTTTTTTGAGGTGAGAAATTATCCAATGTCCGCTTTAAGGTGAAATAAGAAACCATGACAGACGTCAAGATACACACTGCTCGTTGTCCGCAAGCCCGCGCTCACGCTACGGTGAACGGGCTTTGCAACAAAGGCAAAACCTCTAAATTGAAACGGTATCTTTTACCCGCCGCTGTATATATTCGTAAATATAGTATTTTTAAGTCAGATCTAGAGTGGATAAGTCAATGCGCTTGTATTCCAAAAATACAAGCGTTTGTCAACAGAAATAGACTTGCAGAGCTTGCTCTATTGGTGGTTCATTTGACGAACTATTTTATGCTTTATTCCAGTAACTTAAACACAGAGGAAAACCCCAATGAATAATTTAATTCATCAAGTAATAAAGGCTTAGTTATGTCCTCATTCTGTTAAAGATTACAACTGACTAACGAGATTTAATAGCTTTACAATCCCTCTGACTTACCCTCACAGATGATGAGGGATCCTCCTCCCTGACGGCTGTGAGTTATACATTAATAGAGGTACTAGAGCCTGCCGCGATGTAATTAACGTAACCCAATACTATGAACTGGGCTACCTTTGTCAAATAATTAACATTAGTAACCCTTGAGAGTGTTGACCTTTGGAAAGCAGTTGTTGAAGTAAGGTAGTTGCTAATTAGTTTATTGGATAGTAAATGTTTCTGTAGGTATTTTTGTAGTATTATTTAGTACGCTCGCGTGCGCGCGTCTGTGGATGGGTGACCATCTTGACATAACGAGTTTCCTCCGTGCCTCGGATAGCACGTTAAGCCGTAGGTCCCGGCTGTCATTTGTAGATCTTTGGCAGTCGTTACGGATAGTCAGAAGCCAGTAAATCTGACGCCAGTCTTGCCATGAAGTACCGTGTTACCCCAGTTAATGGGTTGTGGAGGTCTGGTAGGCAGCCGCTCCTCGTGAAATACTAGTATTCAGCTAAATCCGGCTTGACTGGAAGCCAACCCCAATATAGTTGGGAAAAGGCTAGGCAGATGAATTTAGTACGCTCGCGGTTTACTGTTGACGACATATCAGGTGATGATAAGCGAATATGTGATCTGCAATAGAGCACACTTGCCTATTCACTCTTGACGTAAATACCCCATAGTTACAACTATCAGGAAACACAGACACCAGAGTTTTGTAATGGCTTGGTATCATAACGATCTTCAAAAGAAAGAGGCTAATCACGGCATGATTGACATAATCCTGCTAACTACTACAATGTGAAAGTCTTTATACTAATCGTAGAAACTTGGCATACGCGTAAACTATGACTTGATTATTGCTCATGTGCCTTATACACAAACGGCAATTTTCTATTCTATTAATTCAATGACTTCACACAATATAAATAAAGCCCCTTCGATACTCGTAAACCTTCTAACCCCGAATCACGTCACAGATTGACATGCAACCAGTCAACAACGAAATCTTTCCTCGGCGCCATCTTGCCGAAGAATTGCCCGTCATAAACCCTCCAACACTATGACATAACATCAACTTCACTGTTCCTTTCAGTTTATGCCATTCAGACGTCGTTGATCGTAAACCTATAATTTCATTCACCAAGAATCGTAGACATGGAAGAATGGACTGAGCTGTATCCAGCTGTGAAGTGAATACGGTCACAGAAGTGACAGAGACAAAGCAAGCGAGTGTGCGTGTTTTAGAATTCTGATTGGTCCAAACCACAGAATTACAATGTGTGCCTCATAGTGCATCACTACCAGCTGGGATCGCAGTCAAACACTAGCTTAAATCGATTAAAAGCGATGCAGGTATTGGCTGCAATCACTTGTCTCTTATCTATAGAGCCGTATATTTTGTGGTGGTATAGCTTCGTCCAAACCTTTGTATCTATGTGATAAATCAACTGAACTGTTTCAGTCAGCACAAATGATTATTTTTACCACGTTCACAAAAAAATCCATCGATGTGCTGCGATGGAAATATTTTCAGTGCATAGATAGACACTCCTCCTCCTCGAGCCGTATTCCTCATTGCTGAGGGTCGTGAAGATCCCGCTGGATTAGCTTCTTCCTGATGGTGTCTTGCCATCTGTGGTGGTTCTTGGCATCATGAAGTGCGACGTATAATTTGGTATCCAGTGTGGATACCAGATAGACACTAGATAATTATATTCACCCATATATAAAGTGACATATTTACAGTTCACTCGGCTGGTCGATCGTGAACTTCACCCAGGAGTAGGATGCGTTATGAATTATAATTTTCCGCTCATACGTATGCGGTGACGGAGTGGCGCGGGGACGAGAATACTTTATCATCATATATCGCCATATTGCTTCCCGAGAGCCTCGTAAGGCGGCCAGATCGAGAGGGTTCAAGATGTAGGAAGCCACGTAAGAAGGAAAAACTAATCTACCACGGGTTATTTTTCCACCTTTTACTCGCGCTATGGTAATATCCAAACCTACACTTATATGCTGAGGTACTTCCTCCAGTCACCTGAACGTCGGGAGGTCACCTCAGACTCACGTAATTAATTCAGGAATCCCCGACCGGTCTCATAGGACCGCGCGGTTATTGTCTTACTATTGTGTCTCATTTCGCGGGTATTGATAAGTTAAAACAGTTATAACTTGATATTTATTGTCAATAATGTCTGTAGATTCGAGAGTTTTTTTTACCTTTCCCTTGGCAACTAAGACGAGTAATATGAGGGAAAATTCCTTCGCCAGCACTTGCAATATGTGCATAAGTAAACTCTAGCATCTTTCTCCTCTAAAGGATATTGCTCATACTTCAAAGTAACGCTAAAATCTGTTTGTCTGTGAAATGTATTAGAAATTAAAGATGAACCCGTCGATCATACTTTTGATAGTGATTTTTCTATTGATGATGACAATGAAATGGTTAAATTTTCATCTATTGAAATTGAAATCGAGATACCGAAAGAAGATATAAAGACAACCATTGAAGAGAGTAATGAAAATAAAAATGACTGTATTGGTACAAATCCTGATAATTCTAAACATGTGAAACACAAAAATGGTAATGGCAAAGCTAACAAGACGGATCAAAATATTTATAATACTGGCAGTATAACCAGGATTCAAAAAAAAAATTACACCTGTTCTAAATGTAAGGAAAGTTACGGTGAGAACTTTAAGATGAATCTTTTCTTTAATTGACTTAATATAACGTTCATATTATGAAGAAGATAATTTGTATGTGTAATGTACAATTGTGTATGTATATTTTTTACTTCTTTACGTTTAAAAGGCTGACTGGAATAAGACGCACAGGTGTGCCATTTCTTAGAATAACTGTTATGCTGACAGTTTGTGCGCAAAGTGTCGCGTTGTCTCAACACAGACGAGTGGCGCGTTTATATGCTAATCTGACGATGAACACTTTGTAGTTGCGCAGACGAACGCCAGCGCCAGGGTTTCATGTGCTTATTTGTGGATTAAATGTGGAGATTTGTGCAAGCTCAGCAACACCTGGTTACGTAAATATGACTAAAGGAGGCAATTTATTAAGGAGTTTACTTTTTAACTAATTAAATAAAAGCACTGAACTAATTAAAGCTCCTAAATATAATATGTGTGCCCAAAAGACTAGTGGCATTGCCGTGCTTAATCTCTGACCGAGGTTAAAGCCAGATCTCGGGTCACGCGATAATTTATATGTTAAAGTTGAAAGTAAATAACCAATTATTTTTTACACTATTTTGTTTGGAAGAAGACTCAATACATTTTAATATTTCGCCCTTGCAAGATACCGATACAGCGAGGAACGTAAAAACATCTTCTATTTTAAGCACCGAAATATAAAATAAGAATTTTAGTGGAAAAATATCGTGGATAGTAAAAATTTGACGTGAACATTTTATGTGTCGGTCCGTCGTCGGCTCGTTGCGTCGCGTCTGCTCCTGCGGCCCTGTGAGGCGCGACCTTTACGGTTATGTGCGACACAATGCAGGTTTACGACGCTCGCACAACATCATATCTGTAGGGCGCGTCTCGGGGAGCTATCGCTTTAAAATCTGCTTTATGTTCTCATGAGATTAAATGAAGATTGCTCCAAAATAATGGCGATTACAAAACATGGTAAATAAGCATTATCTTCGAAGATTATCTTAGACATTATGTTCAAGCCGACGAGAAATGGGTAACTAGACGTCTTATAAACACCTAGCCCGAGTCATTGATGGCGCGTAGTGATCAACGCGCAACTCAAAGAGCTGTTAGTAAAACCGTAGACGCCCAGCAGGGCTGCTACCTGCTAGGGTTATAGAAAGTTTCTGAAAAAGATACTCGCGGTCCTAGAACGCAAAGGGTAATTAAAAGCAAAAAGGGATACCCGCACTGAACAAATATTTGTATGGCCTATTTGGTGTTTACATGTTTGTGAAAACACCTACGATACAGGAATAGTTACCAGTGTGGAGGAACTTAAAAAAAATAATAATCTTAAAACAATCATTCTTAATTCAAACTTTGAGCATTCATTCAATTTCCTTCCACACAATAACTTCCCCCACCTCGCCCGTGAAGGTTGTACAACATAAACTTTCCACATAAAGTGAATTATTCATCGCGTCAATAAAATCTCTTTGATTTCGTGAAACTTTCCTCGGCTTGTAATATTAAGGAAATATTACTACAAGACATATTCACGTCTACATCGCTTTACATACGGTTACATTACTTGTTCTTTATATCTTGAATTTTTTACCTTTGCCTTGTCATTTTCATGTTATGTGCCGTTATATCAAAGTACTCGTAACCATCAACAGTGAGGTATGTCTGTGCTGAGTGAAAATGGAGTAGACACTGTTGAGAGGAGAGCGAAGGATATCAGAGTGAACGATAATGCTAATCTTATGCTAAGCTAGCGTGGCGTCGCCCCACATCGGTAATGTTCTTTGAACAACGTATTCTCGGTTGAATAGCTTTCGCGGTTTCAAACGGAATAATTTAACTAAAGATCTTTAACGTTAACTTGACTGTTCGAGTTAGTAAGAGTAGACTGAGTTAGATACTCCTTCTCGCTTCCTCCAGAGCGGGATAAGTAATTTAATTTCTTAGTCAGTTAGTTTTAAAGTTTAAAATTCCCTCAACATTACACTCCTATCACGCACTTCCCGTAGCGCCAAAAGGTTGACTGAAAGAATATGTTTAAAGCACTAAATCCGAATCTGTCTTTTAATCTTGTCGTTGTAAATCTTTTGCGGTAAAGGATACTTAATCAAAGTCCTTTTTTTTTGTTCGCTCGTTATTTACACCCCCCGCCCCCTCCTCTCATGACATCATGACATTGAACAGTAAAAGTGCGTGGAGTCGGCGCCGGCGCCAAGTGTTACGACGTCGTAAGCGACAACTTGTCACTATCAACGCCTCTTTATTGGCGCTTAAACCTTGTGCCTGTGTTTAATGGTCATGGCAATATTTAACTACACCTAGTACATAACAACCTGTGTTAAAAGCGTCGCGAAGCGATAAAAAAAGAGTGCCCTTAAAAAATGGCAGGAACTTTTAATACAAGTGGAATAGATAAAATTAGTAGTCGTGCATACATTGTTCATTCACATTTTTAGATACTTTCTTCCTCACTGCAGGCGAATATAAGATGGTTTCTGAATATTTCGGCTGTCCTTATATTATTATAAAAAAGCACCCCACCCATCTGTAGTAGTAAACTCAAAAACTACTCACCAGATTTTCATTTGGTTCACCGATAGCCACATAGAAAGTGTTGGCGTATAATACATGTAAAACATAGTAGAGAAGAGAATTTAAAACAATTTGAAACTCCCTGTGTGTACATAGATTTTATAGAATAAATAATTAACAGCTGTTAATATCCTACACAATATATTCCACACTTGACAAAGGTTAGGAGCAATATCCTGCTCTCGACGAGGCAGAGGTCGCTCGGCTGAGCTAATACACTGCAAGCGCTCAAATTGCTCAAATGGGCGGTTGGCGAGCGAGCGGAGCGGTGCGTTCACGATGCGTCGAGCAGGAGCGGCGAATACTGAGCTGTGTTGCCAAGTGCCTCTCTGTGGCACTCTGTTGCACTCTGTAGCTACAAGTAGGTAATATTGTAGGTTCATGAGATTTGACACAGTAATATCGGAGCTTACACTCTGCTAGCAATCGCGTTTATGTATAATATTATTACACGGCTTTTCATACTATGTTATTAAAGCTGTGTACTGTGTTAATAATATTCTGTATACGACAAAATAGTATATGCTATCTAACATATTTTATACTATAGCAAAAGACTTTTGTTTGTTTAACCTATCAATACCAGATTCATGACGCGTAGTAATAGTCACAACACGCTACGACCCTCGGGAGCAGAACATTGATCCAAAATTCAGGTTAAATCGCAGGGGAACACTTTTAATTATGCTATAAATAATAACTTTCTACGTAATTGGGCTCGAAATCGGAAATAGAAAACCTACCCACCATAACGGAAAATTTCCACAAAACGTTCACTTTCCAATTAATTTAATTTACGAATCAATTTATTGTAAGTCGATCCAGGCGGGTTCTATTCAGTACAGAAATACACTAAACACTTTACCATTTACAGCAATCCAATTGAATGAAGAACGAACAATACAACGCGTTCCTAATCATTCACTCCGAACCTGTTGATCGTTCAATGGCTCACTCAGTAAATAAATAACGTAGTTATGTGACCAATACCGTGTGTGAACTGAATTATTTATAATGTGTATTGAATGTAAACACACACCGAGTCAACAATCTGTGTCACCGAGCTTTACTATTTGTCATGAATCTATATTACAACCATTACAACTTCTATTTAGCTTATCACTTCACAGAGAAACATTTCTATTTATGGTTTCAAATAAGTAGTCCAACAAATATTGTACGCTTAAAATTGAGATTGAAAAACTTGCTGAATGCTGGGGTGCTGATCACTCTACACTTCAACGTTAGTAGTCGAGATTAGCTTCAACACACTGAGAGACTTTTTGAGGCAGATGTGAATATTAACTAAAAGAAGAGTGGAAATGTGAAAGGTTGCTGTAGAGATTTTCGAGCAGTGGTGAAGTTATTAATATTGGTTAAAGTTTAGAAAACACATTCATTGTGCGTACAGCTAAAAAGTGGAATTCCCTGCCGGAGTATATTTTCTGATTACTACAGTCTAGGTGTCTCTAAGTCTAGAGTGAATAGGTTACTTCTGGGTAAGCGCGTTCAATCGTCGATCACGTCATCGTTTACCATCAGGTGAGATGACGGTTAAGCGCGAGCATATCCATAATAAAAAGTACCTCTAGAGACCCACTTACAAAAACTTAAATTTCTATCTTAGATAGTTTTATAACTTGTCATCATAAAAGACATGTTATTTATGTAGAATATTTCAAAAGCTTTGAGTTTCATTTCGCTCTGACTGAAGCAACATTAGGTTAGGTACGACATTCACTTTAGTTGCTCGCACGAACTGTCATCCGCCTCCCACACGGTCAATTACTGTTTGTTACAGCATCATGTGGATGTTATAAACATGTCACAAAAGGGTCTCTGTTGTACCTCTACTATAATAACAGTGACATACATACGGACGTACGGTCGCAGCCAATTTGTGAGCGGCAACAAGTCACGCTCCAGCGGCAGCTGCGGGAGGCTCTGTTTGTTGCACATGTTTATGTAATAGGCAGGTAAACAGGGCGGCGGGGCTCGATAGTTGTTGTTCATACTTGACATCGGTGCTGCTCGCTTGAGCAAAATGTGAGTCACTAGACATAGAAATATATTGCTCAAACTGCAAGCTGGTGAACTGAATCTATGTCTGGGATTGTGTGCTAAAACAAAAGTTATGAAAACATTTAATACGAGCTTTAACCCGCAGCTTCGCCCGCGTATATAAAATATAGCCTATGTCTCTCAGGAATACAGCAGCTTTCTATTGGCCACAGATTACCTCATACAAACAAAAAAACAAACTTTACCTCTTTATTATATTAAGTATAGATTGATAGCACGTCGGCTGTGCAATTTCAAAACCTAGCAACTGACATTTTTTGTAAAAATGGGTGTTTTTGCAAATTCGACTTTATAGCAATATTACTACGTTTTAAGCTTGTCAAAATATCTAAAATTCATTCACAAACAAAGTTAGCAATAATCAAAAACCTAGCAACTACACAAACATTTTGAAATAAGCATAGAAAAACCAGTTTAAAACCTAGCATCTAACACCGACCAGTTCATAACCTAGCAAGTGACTGCAGTTGCTAGGTTAAGAAATTGTTCTTGTACTTGCTAGGTTTTTAAAATGGTAACGTTCATTTCAAAACTTCCGCGCAACCCTTAGTATGCGTCGAGCGGGCACCGCGCACGCTGTGATTTATGCTGGTAGAGATGCCAATAACATCGTGGATGCAATTGCAACATTTATAGAAAAAGAAAGGGATGTTCAGCACTTAATACTTTGGTGTGATAATTGCACCAGTCAAAACAAAAACTGGATCATTTATACAGCACTCATCACCATTGTGAACTGTGGGTTCTCAAATTTAGAAAGCTTAACTATTAAGTACTTGACCAAAGGCCATACCCATATGTCTGCTGATGGAGTCCATAGCAACATAGAGACGCAGATAAAAAAACAAGATGCTGTTTATGAGTTCGAGGACTACAAAAATGTTATTTCAAGTTGTAGATCAAATATGAAGTTGTAGAGGTAACTAAATCTTACCGTTGGTTAAAAAGAAAACGTGCACCACGACGTAATGAAGAGTGCGATCCTCTACAAAACTTTTTACTGAATTCGGTAGTAGAAGTAAAATTTATAAATGGGTGCCGCAATTTATTTTATAAAAATGATTTTGAAGAATCTTTTAAGGAGCTCGACTTTTTAATGAAAAAATTTAATCATCGATTATTGCCTTCAATTAGTAATTTTGAGAGAGGCATAAAAGAAGGAAAAAAAGAAGGCATTCTCTCAAAATTAGTTCCTCTAATGCCGATAAACCGAAGAGAATTTTGGGAACGTCTACCTACCAATAACAGTTCTGTAGATTTAGTAACCGATGGACAAATTATTGAAGAGGTTTAAAATTTGATTATGAATAAATTCTTTATTATTTTGATGGTTTGTTTGATTTTAATTATGACTCTTACTAGGTTTATGAAATGGTAGTTGTATTTATTTAATCATTCATTGTGATTTTTGACCAGATAAAAACCTAGTAAAGTACGTTGCTAGGTTTTGAATTTGTTTCAATAACGTAATATGACTTCATAAAACAATTTATTCATTAGTAACTGCTCTTGTACACACAATAAACAGTATAGACACAATATTAATACTGTATCTTAAAGTCAACAATATACCGCAAATTTGGTGCCACTCCCATCTTGTTAAGATAAGTGATTTTGAAATGGCATGCCCTTAAAGTCGACAAGTCGTTTTTTGGCTCTCCTGTAAAATTTGCTTTGAACCACTTGCTAGGTTTTGAAATTGGACAGCCGACGTGTCTCTGTTCTCTAAATAAACTAAATGAGAATCAATATTTCTTTATCTGCATATATTAACGTTTGAATCCCCAACCGGTCCAATGAGACCGCGCTGTTATTGTTTTACTATTGTGTCTCGTTTCGCGGGTATCTGAGTAATTAAAAAGACGTGACCAAAATAGGGAAAAAAGGAAAACAAGGAAGAAGGAGAAATAGGGATTCACCCTATTTCCCTTGGTCACGACGCACGTCACGCGTGAACTGCTGGACCTATTTCGCTAATACTTTTTGTTGTGTTTGTTATTGTCAGGAAATACACGGTTCTTACGGAAAGGGAAATTAAGAAAATTGTACAGAAAACTAAGACCTTTCAGCGTTTACAGTTCTTTGCTAACACAAAACGACTGTCGGGTCAGCTAGTAAAAAATAAATCTTCCGATAACAGTTAATAATGCGCAAATATATATAAAATCATGCTTATATCCGATCTAAATCTGAAACAAAACAAGAAATCTACATGAAATAACCGTAACATTTATACTCGACACACGTACTATAATCAAATAGTCGCAATAACGTATTATTTACTATTATGCCCGCTATAAAATAACTCGAACTTAACATTTACTGTATGAACTCTATTACCGAACCGCAGGCATCGGAGGAGGATGGCCAATTAGATGGGCCATCGTGGGCCATAGTGTGGACGTCGATCGGCGGGAGCCTGTGCTGGCTGATAACAGATAGTGGGGAGGTTCGGGAATCGAGTTCAGTGCGCATTTGAGGATTCATGTTAGATGTTATTGTGGGTTGGGACCTTTGTTACTGCGAGCTAGGTTTGTTAGTGTTTCACTGTTAATAATGAAACGTAGCTGATTTTAATAGTATTGGTTAGAATATAATTTATTTTCTATCGAACACAAAGAGATCCATACGGTGTGAGTATCTTAATAAATAACTTATTATTTCATGTTAAACTAGGATCGATAGCTCGGCTACAGTAGTTTTGTTGGATAATCTGATATTGTGTGATGGAAAATCAGTCCCCATTTCTGAAAACAAGACATTTTTAAGTTTTGGAGAATCATTTAATTCCCACTCCACAACCACAGATGTTGCTCGGCTGTCGAAGTGACTTTCAAAATACCTAAATGTTTCTGAATCTAGTTAAAATTCTTATTTTAATTATTAACAGCAATAAAACTTTATTTTTTTAATTGGTCAATTAATTATACCTCACGCTAATGAGTTTTTCTACCATTGGCAATAGCGATTATGCTAAGATTAAACGAAACAATCGCAGAAAGCTTGATCACTTAATTAACTGTTTTAATTTTCAAGCATTTTTATACTAGAATCAAGATCATAAAACTAGTAAAATATTCATATTCCGTTTTCCAAAACTTACTTATATGTTGAGAATACGTAAAGCTCCTATTTTCATAGAGCTAACTGTTTCTTGTTGATTTCCTATTTCGTAGCAAGCACCGTAGCCCTCTACACAAAGCTCACGCTACGAGACTACGCCGCTACGTCCGTAGCACCTGACGTAGAGCTACGAGAGACAGCTACGAAGCAATGTGCTACAAAGCGTAGCGGGAATGCTACGAAACTATGTATGTGTGAAATTCATATTTGTATGCAGTGCTCTTATTCCGTTATCATATTTGAAACAGAACTACAGTGTAACGAGACATGTTGTCCTGTGAGATTGTCCAGCACAAAGGAAGGTTTTCATTTAATCTATCACATACCCGCGAAACGAGACACAATAGTAAAACAATAACAGCGCGGTCTCATAGGACCGGTCGGGGATTCAAACATTAAACAAAGCTTCTTTAGGAGATGAATTTTCTAAATATCCTTCAATAGCGCTCACCTCCGGAGTATAACAAACTCTTGTTTTTATACTAAATAGATGAGTTATGCGTTACCAGTCAGTAAATGATTGGGTTTAACAGATCCAGTGAATCTGTAATACCCTAAAAGACATACAATTCATATCGGCAGTAATTTAGGCGACACGACTGGTTTTAAGGCATTGTCGTAAAACATTATCTGGATGTTGAACACTGCCCGGGACGGGTACATCGTCATAACGGCATATGACGGGTGTATGACGCAGCTAATCGACCCGTGGTCTCGCCGACATACAGTTTATTATAAATAATCACAGTTTATTAGTCAGTTAATTTTTTTCTGTACTTACTATTTTGTACAAGCAGAAACACTAAAATTCCTACCAGGTTGCTACGGATTAAAATCGATAGAGGTAAAGCTAGTACGAAGTAAGCCCATCATGCGTTAAATCACGAGGACTCGTGCTAAACCATAGAATCCCTTACTGATAATCCAATATATTACTCGCTTACGGTGTGTCGGTACGGACTATTAAAGCGCCCTAGCGTGAATGTATTTCAATGAAGCTGGTGCAATAGAAACGTCCACCTACATTCCACCGTCAGTGTTGGCACGTCGGCGGTATCTGATCGCAGTTGGAATCTCCAACTAGTTGCAAACATTTAAATGTGTACATTTCCATCAGCTGTCACTGAGAATTTACAGTTTTTAATAAAAACTTCAACTACGATTTCAATTGCCGAAAGATTACGTCACTTGGCTTCACTATTATCGAACAGTAAAACTGTTGTAATAAGTCCAAAGATTTATTATTTATTCAAGCATTGGACAAAATATATAGTAAATCCCCCTCTTTAATAAACGTAACATGTTATTAATTTACAGAACCTTTCTAGAAACTCGACGGACAATCATAACTTGTTGTAGCTGGCGTTGAAAATAATTAATATTTTCCAATTTTATTCGTTGATTAAACTTTCGTCAAAAGGGAAAATGTTGTGTATTGAGTCTTTTGTAAGTCTGGGCGGATGCGTGGCGGGTGCGGGGCGGGCGCGGAGCGGGAGCGTGACGGGAGCGTGGCGACTGCGGGCATTACAGAGCCGTCACCGACACTGGCCAAGTTGAGCTTTGTTCAACTAACTTGTGTTTGTTCCGACGTACCTGCGCTCCGCTCGGGGCGTCGCGTCGGTTATATTTTGTTAATTATTTCACTTCACAGTTTATTTGAAACTAAGTTTAATTGCCGCTCGTGTGGAGTTTGGCTAATAGTTATATCATTAAGTGGGATGTTTTGATATTACGTTCATAATATGTACACAATGGAAACACTGGATAGTTAGTCAGTCATAAATACTGTAAATAAACCTTTCGAGCATATTTAAAATATGACTGAACACTATGTATTGCGTAAATCCAAACGTTATGAATAAATAATCCTTTTCATTTTAACCTTTAAAGGTTTTAAATAACTGATGTTTTATAAAAGCAATTTATTTAAATATGAGAATGTTTAATGAATCGCTCTCGCATCGGATCTGTCGTCAAATACGGGCGCGTGATGCGGAATTAATAATAACTATGTATGTCAGTGTGGAGTCTGTTTTTTATTCATGTTTATTTAATAAATTATTCTTCAATACCCGGTCGGTTGTCAACGATACAGTGATTTATTTGTAAACTGCTGCTCGCGTGAAAAAAGAAAATATTTCTAAGTGAACATACGCCTGGGGTAAAAAAAGTATCCTACATTCACAAATCCGTGCAGCCATTTACGAGTAAGCTTGAAGAATTTTCCAACACACATACTTTCGCCTTTATAATACTTAGTTATATTTATAAATGGCGTCAAGACACAAGACTATGTTTTTATTCTGTAAAATCATTAATCTGCTACCAAAACACTCGGCGATTAAACGTAAATGTTATTTTAGTCTCCGGCTTAAAACATCACCATCGGGAACATGTCGGAGTCCCCTCGTATAATTCTCCAGTTCATACAGAGTAAACATTTGTCTCCGTGCGGTTGTTCCTCCGTGTAATCGCGTTCCGGGCCCCGTCGCGCTAAGATACAGACATGTGTAATTTAATTAGTTAATTAGGCACGTCCCTTCCCTCTAATAAGATAACAGCACCCTCATCCGTGCGCCCGTTAGTCCTCTTCCTCTACATTTGTCCGGACATCAATAGGGGTCAGTCTTGGTCGAATGAACTCGAAAGTAACATGAGTTTGTTGCCTCAAAGATCTAAGATAAAACCAGTTTTTTTTTTGTGTTTATTTAGTCCAGTGTTTATTCAGTGGTTTATTTAGTCCTTTGGGGAAATAAAGCCATCTTTTTAGTATAATTGCACTGAATATATGTCCTCAACTTTCATCATTTCAGCCGAAAGAGATTCACTGCTGGATATGCATGGATAAGCCTCTTCAAGTGTCGCCACAATCATCGTTCTTGTACGTTTCGCATATTTCGAATTCTCGCGACCTCTTCTTCTGAAGATAAAAATTTCATAATCCATCCAGTCTCATTATTTAATAGTTTCAGTAAACTAGAGTCTCATCCCTAGATATTAGGAGCATTTTAATATCTGCCATGATCACGCCACGTCGCCACGCGGGGGGCGGGCCAGGGAGGGTAATAAGCGTCCCAGCCAGGCGAGGTACACAATGTATGTGCTTAATTTGGACAGGAGCGTTCTTTTCGCAAACGTTGTTGTACAATCGTACTTGCATTTTGCGCCCAATTTGATTTTGAATGCTTTCATTAACATTTTTGTAACTGTCTGTGTCTACTTGGTTAGTGATGATGAAGGTAATATTTTGTGCATGTTATTTTCGTGCCAGGTAAGTGTATTTTAATATCGCCTACCTCAAGTTTTTTTTTAATGGTCATAAACTAGCGCTTGACTGCGATCCCAACAAAAATAAAACAAAAACAAAACAAAACATCAAAACAAAAATATTAAAAACCTACTTATGTACGAATATTAAGAGGAATGCTTATGGCCTCTATCGTTTTAAAATTGCTTCGAATTGATTAGGGTAGCCATGAAGAATTTCTGAAAAAATTAAGTAACCTGTGTTCCTAGAAAGCAAATGACAACTGAAAAACACAGATGTTTATTAAGTCTGACACGCCCTCACACTCCATCCTAGAGCGGGTCTTTGGATGAAAAAAACTCGATCTCAAAAAAAGGTACCTACCTACCTACATTAGAGTAGTCGTAAATAGAAACAGTTTAACTAGACAAACATATAGGTAAGCATGTTGCTGGCGGCCGCAGTCGACAGCGCTCATCCAATCGTCTCGGGCCGTCCGCGCGCTCCATTAATTCCATTCAAATATTTTTATTTATGCTCTCTGATTGGTGCCTCGTCTGCACCGCCGTCCTCGCGGTGCACCCACTGACCCATGTAAACGATGCTGGCGCACAATCGAACTGTTTGTGTTTCGAGTTAACTGCTTTATAACTAAAACTGTCGAACGTTTGTTTCTTTTGTTCGACGAGAGTTTTAAATTGGGGAATTTTCTGAACTTTGCTGTGTTATTTTGTGTACTGGGTTACGTTTTTAAAACTTTTGTCATATAAAAAAATAGTTTCTTTCTTTAATTATTTGCTCTATCTTGTAGTCAAAGAATAGCGTTAGACTTTATAAAGCATCCCTCGTGGTTTTATGTTCTATGAATAACGATATTTAGATGAGAGACTCAAAAAATTAACTCAGATTCACAAATAAAAGAACATTGCGGGTTTACAGCGTCTTATCTTGTCTGACGATTTGTAAGTGACGGCGGAGAGCGTTTGTCATGTCAGTCCGCAGGGAAATAAATTATCAGATGCCTTTTCTTTTTTCGCCAAGGCTCCAGATTACAAAGCCTCGAGGCCTACACTGAAATATTTCATCATCAATTACGCCTAAGGTTCACCGACGCATATATTTATTGCCTTTATTTAGGTTTTCTCAAACACAAAAAGAAAAAAATATTCACTCAAGAAATATTCGCTTTGTCATGCATTGTACCTGTATTGTTCGGTACCGAAGTCTTCGGTGCACGTCGCCGTAATCCAAAAACGATAATACAGCTTCGATTAGTATTCAGTGGGCCCGTCCGGCCGCCAACAAACTAAACGAAAACGTGATTCAAATACATTCCTATTTCCAATTTATATTTAACGCAAAATTCAGTTGGAAAAGATTCAATACAGCGATGCAGGATCGGTGCAGCGCCATCTGTGAGCGGGACGGGGAAACTGACGTGAATTAATGGTTGCTGTCGATGAATAAACAAAGTCGTGTTGAATTAGGATCGCTTCATGTTTTTTTAATCTTTTTTGTGTTTGCTCTGGACGGAGACCACTGGAGACTTGTACCCTTTTTACCAATGTACTTTACACTTGAATAAAGTAGGTATATTTTCCTTCAATTAAGTACACATTTGAGTCTCATTAGGCGAGACTTTTCTTTCTTTATTTGCTTGAAAAAAAAACGTTGCTCCACACTGAATGACTGACTCCTATATAATGGTTGGGTTCACAAACATGCGAACTCACATACACACACAAGAAATCCAGACCAGGATTATAAATATCTGTTAAAAATTACAAATATTTATTCCGTCCGAGTATCGAACCCGCGACGCGCAGCCTACCTGGCAATCATTCAACCACTGCACCAACCAACGAAGTTTGCCTTTCACCTATTTTATTTGTATACCTACCTGTGGTATACCTACACACTCACTCTCAAACTTTCGCCTTTATAATATTAGTCTGATTATTGTTAAAAGACATAATAGTAGATTATGTGACTAGGGAGTAAAGCAGTGTCTTTAAGGCGAGGGCGGGATGTTGAATTCCGAACAAAACGAAGGTTGCTAAGTTTTAATCCCGAACGTTAGTGAGGGATTTATATAATTAACTCCCGAGTATCGCGAGGGAGTTAATAGAGAAACCTGAGTGAAGTGAGGAACTCGTGGAACTTGACAAATGATTTCACGGTACGAAACAATTATCACTACCTATTAACCCTTGTTTTAATGGTTTTAGTTAGTTTTATACCTCGCGGAATAGGCTTTGCCAAGATAGAGGCAGACAGCAGTTCATTGTTTTACATTGTTAATACTTTGTCTATCCCACTACCCCATTGCTAGGCAAAGGTCTCCTTCCATAGTTTCTGGCTCTCACCAACGTCTTGCCTATTGCTAAGAAACACATCAAAGTCGTCGTTCCATCTCTTTCATGATCTGCCACCGCTTTCGCGATATCAGAACATCAATTTTGATTTTTAAATTTGATGGATATGCACCTACTCGTATGTGGTTGACATATCCAGCCCAAGCTTACTGAAATGGCCAGACTTCTAAACCTCGTCAACGATCTGTGTTTTGAAGAGTAGTAGGTACATGTAGTGTTTCGAATGCGATACGTTAGTTTAACACCTTGGATACCATAGCACATTAGCAAATCTGAACTGTTGATGATCTTGGTCTTCGAAATATTCATCTTACAACAATGTTACTATTTTGAAACCAATTTATATAAATAATAATGTGAGCACATGAATGTGATTGTATAAAGTTATAACTACAAGTTACATAACTTTGATTGAACTTGAACTTTGCGCATACAGCGCAAGTTATTCAGTTAAACATCTGGAAGTTCGGCTGGAGTCGCTGCCAGCCGTGTGTGCCGCTCGTAAACGTAAACGTTCCACATCTTAATGTTCAGTTAAACGGCAGCCCGGAGACGGCGACCTTCCCCATTCTGTCGGCGATTGTTTCCCTCGGCTGTTCTCGAACAATCGGCCTACGCCAACAGTTGCTGTAGTAATACGTACACAACACACAACTAGTCCTTCGCCCGCAGCGTCTCGCCGCACTCGACACTAAGTTAATTGGCGAACTTGTCGCGCGGCCTCTTGCCGCCGCCGCCATTATTGTAAACGCTAAATTCGCAGACAATAAAGATCGTTATAACACGCCCTCAGGCACCAACCCTATTACTTCGCGTCGTTCGCAATTCAAATAACGCGCACTCATTGGCGCTTGGTAACGAACTTCCGCCAATGGCGTTACAGTAACAATTAAAACGCCTAGGGTTGTCGCCCGACACCATTGTTAGATACTATGGGATGTTTTAAAATGCTTACGATGACGTTTTAATGATATCCGTCCGCAGCAGGCCTAGGGAGAGATGCTGACAAAGGTATTCTGAAATATAATAAAAATCACGCGGGAATCGCAAATGAATAGGCTCGTTTGTTCGCGGGCTTTTAAAATAATATATAATAAATTATGGCGCCAAAAGAGCGGAGGCGAAGTGAAGAGGGCGCGTGAGGATAATAAAAGATCCTTGTGAAGCTCTGTGAAGCGGAAAATTACGTAACTGTGTAATATTTGAATTCGTTATCTTTTGCAGAGATTCTAACCTTTTTTATCTGAATTCGTTTACTTTGTAACTTAGCTAAACATAGCTTTTATTTTAAACAAAGCTTTTGTTAGACCGTCTTTTCAGAGATTCGTACACTTCATTCTAATCACACGTTTGAATTCCGTTGACCTGATTCCGCAAAAGAGCGTAAATGAATGAGACAATGCCGAGGAGTGTCGGCGTGAGCGCGGCGCCCACCGCCACGCGGCGTGAACAATCGCGCGTGCCGGCCACGCGGCGAGATGCCCGCCGGAACTGCTTTATGTCGCTTATCGCGTGTCGCCGTCGTCGCGCAACAGTTGCCGAGCGACGGCTATTGTGTGGCGCGGACAGAGCGACGTTTACACGTTATTGGAAAGTAGAATAATTTGCTGCGAGAATATTTATTATTTTGATATGATTCTCATAAATTACAAACATAACTATTTGATACTTTGTTAATATTTATTTCTAGACAGTTGAATCGCTTCTCCGCTACTCGTCGCGTTTCATTCATTGCCAACTTTTGAGTTTGGCGTCCACACGTCGCAGTGGTTGGTAATAGTGTGGCGTGCTCGAAACAATGAAAACAAATAATCATAACAAATTCTACAAAACACATAGTTTTAAACTTTATAGATAGTGTAATAATAGGACTGCGTGTTCTAAAGCACCTTTTATTCGAGTTTATACGAAGATATTTATAACCTGTAATGGCGGTGTTAGCAGACACACACACACACATATATTATAATGAATGAATAATACATAATAAAACCTAAAAGTGCGCTTCAAAAGTATAAACATCATATTTCCTGCTAAGGTCCTCATACCGGTACAAAGACGTTGAGCTCGTACTACTAGTACTCATACCAGGACGAGTGGCCTCTCTCCTGCGCTCCTCCGGCCGCCGGCCCCGGGGCGCGGTACTCATCTAATATCCGGCTTGAGTGTGTCCTGCGGCGGCGGCGATGGTGCTCGCCACTGCACACAATATGAGATAAAACGTGCTAAGATACTTTTGTACGGTTTGAGATTGTCTTACAGAAGTTTGTGGGCTTCTTTGAACATCTAAAGTATTTGTAGAGGTGTCATGTTATCATCCGCGTCTCTCTGTCACTCAGTGATAAAGTAGTATTCTTATTTATTTATTTTATAATTTATGTACACACAGATAAACAGATAAGGATACAATAAAATATAGAAAAATGTACAAAGGTACTGCTTATTTCAATAAGAAATCTCTACCAGCAGACCTGCGAAAGAGAGATTTTGTGAGATGTAGACAGTTGTGTGCAAGAAAAATAAAAGGAAAGCGTATGGAAACTTAAATTAAAGTAACAAATACATATATATATATATACCTTAAGATTATACTAAAAATAAATATGTAATATAAATACGTTATACTAAAAATAAATATATAACATACATACGAATAAACAATTACACTATACAGGAGAGATAGTGCTCTTTCACTTTGTTTTTAAAGAGTGAGATAGATTTATTCTGTTAGTGTCAAATAATATTAGTATTAAATATAGACAAGTAACAGAAAAGAGAAACTGTATTGCATAAGTATGTGTTTTGTGTAATGAACTCATTGATATACTTACAATAAAAGATCATTTAAAGGATGAGTAATTCTTCTAATAATATAATCATTTTACCCAATCAAAGCTGAGACTCATCCTCCGCCAGCCACCAGCTGTGACTGGGGGAGTATTTCTAGCGTCATTCATAAATCACGCTGATAGGCTTCACAAAATAACTCCCCCTACATGTGCGCGCGTCATTATATGACGCGTCGTAAAACTGCCGACAGATGGATATTGACATATCAAATATGCTTTCGTAACATAAACTGAGATTGTGGAGACCATAAGTCTTGGTTTTATGCAAGCGACAGATTGCCGGCCTACTAATTTTGTATTCGTAGCGCTAACATAAAATATTTTCGCGTATATTTAGTACTAATATCTGCCAGTGGCTTCGCCGCGTTAAGAATTAGATAGACTTTGTTACTCAGTAAAGATGTAGCTTTCTAATGGTAAAAGAATTTTTGAAATCGATGAAGTAGGTAGTTTTTGAGTTAAACCGTAACATAAACAAATCAAATCTTTATAATTATTATGAATAGTATAAAAGTATAGATACAGGAATAGTAAAGTCTGTTCAATAATTCCGGAGACTAAAATGATATTTCAACACAAAAGAACTGGCGTCATTCCTATAGAAATTTTGACATAACTTATGTCAATTTAGTCTCCGGGTTTATTGAACAGACGATACACAATATTTGGGTTGCTAGGTACTTCGAGTAACCATAATATTATGCTGTCTTCGCATGTCGTAAGTCGTAGCAATAGGCTACGGTTTCGTAGTAATTGCTACGTTAAACTGCTACGCCTCAGCATGTAGTAGCACTCGTAGCCAATGTGCTACGACAACTCCGATGTTGTAACTACGTCATTTGTTGTGCGTGTTGTTTTTGCCTGTGCGCGGTTGACGACATGTCCGACACACCGGCCCGCTCTAATTCAAAGCCTACTATATAATAGGCGAACATGTGTCCACTACGAATTGTTGCGGCTATTTATATAAAAGCTGCAACAATTCGTATTTGACTGCAGTAAAGTGCAGATTAATATGTAGCGGTAAAAGCTCGGGCAATCTGTACGCGCCGCAATATCCATTAGCGCGCGCGACGGATTGCGTTACTGCTAAGTAGGTGCTATATGTACTCACTGACCGACATGCATTGACCAGTTCAACTCTCCACCTTTGCGTTGGTCTGCCGCGCCTTTTAACCCACCGCCCAATCCCACTTGCGAGTATATAATGAAGAATAAAGAGTTGCAATAGTACCGCACCCCCGGGGTTAGAGTTGTACCAATATACACAGAGCCTCATATTGCATTCCTTGCCTTTTCCCCTTTTCTGAACTGTGGGTCGACGCTTTCTAGACTACAAACTGTATGAGAGTGAACAACGCGAAAAAGTATTTTGAAAAATGCAAATTAAAACTTTTGAAGTTTCTGAAAACCTGTTTTCAGAACTTATTACAGGCGCTCATTGGTATATGCGTATGAAAATGGGCGCCTGGAGTTCCACAAAAAATCGTTAATTGAGTTTTCCGGATGCGCAGTTACTAGCTTTGACTCCATTCAGTCATGCGAGACTCGCACAGTACTCGATTTTGTGACAGTAATACAATAATTCGATTCGATTGACTTATTGAACACCTGCCTCGTCCAATTAAAGGTGTATTCAGAATAAATATTACAGTTGACTGTCGCGCAGGAAAGTTAAAATGCTCCAATGAATAATACTTTTGCAATACGTAGTAAAGTATTTGTTTTTAAATGGTTAATCTTCAAGTGGATTTAGAGATGTTTTCGCGTTTGTCTACCGCTGGCGAGGGTAAGATAATTATGGAGAAGAAAAATAACGCATGGGCTTCCATAAACAATCAAATAGTGGTTAAACATAGCTCAGCGCCAGACCTTATCTCCTGATCAACGTGCCCGTGCAGTGCTCACCGGAGCTGCCAGGAGGCACAAGATCCTACGTAAGGCACACACGGACTGATCGCTTCAAACGCTAAACATTTAAGCTGCCAGTATTCCACTTTAATTAAACTACAACTGACTATTTTCTATTCGCTCCAGTGAACACGTGATTCTTCTATTTCCGATGTGGTTCACGTTAACAATCGTACGTATACAAATTAGAGTGCACGTTCAAAGCGGCCGCGACTTTGTTCCGCCCGGCTCCGCTCAAACCACTTTAATCTCGCTCCACGTCCCCCTCCCCCTCTTCCACCCTCAGTAGGGAGGTCGCAACAAGTGGCGCCACGCCGCCGCGCCAGTCAATGGGCCTGACACGACGCTGATCGACACTGACTCGGGCTGCTTTGAAGACAACACACTTCTGTTTTAATGACAAGATGCTTCAAAAGTCAAAAGGAATTAACTTTGATATTTTTAATGGTGAAAGCGGTTGACCGAGGGTAGCTTTGTGTTATTTAGATGTTTGCTTCCGTAGGGTTGGTGCTTTCTACGGATTGACAGCTGACGATGTCTGTCCTAAAATCGTGCCAGTGACTGAAAGGTAGCAAAAGAATCGTTGATCTTGGTATGGTCATATGAAGAGGAGGGATGAACCGCATGTTATTAAAAGAGTTATGAGTAAATGTAAATGAACGGAGGGGGAGAGGGAGGCCAAAAAAAAGATGGATGGACTGTATATATGACAGAAAGGGGAGTAAGTGATAACGTGACGGATGACAGGACAGGATTAAATAAAAACGTATTACGCCGACCCTAACATGGGTCAGGTCAGGAATATGACTATGACTTTAAATGCAAATTCAAGTTTCGTATTCCGAAATAAAACGCCACTACACTACACTGGAACCGAAGTACGAGCACGCGACACTTGTCCCCTCCCCCCCTAGCGTCCAACCCGTGTGACACAGAGCTGACAGCGAACACATGTTCGTATTCATAAGCCTAGCGGTATCACCGCTGCCGCCTGTGGTAATCGACGTCGATAGAGCCGACATCGATACTTGTGGAGTTTCACACATACTGAGCTCATACTTTTCTTCAGTAATGCAAGTTACGATATTGGAGTGGAGGGATGGAGAGGGGGAGGGAAGCCAAAGATAAGATGGAGGGATTGCGTGAGAAATAATATGAAAGAAAGGGGAGTTAGTGATAGCGTGACGAGTGACAAGACAGAATGTTACAAAAAAAACTGTTGCGCCAGAAGATGATGATGATGAAACTTACTATATTCAAAATCACAAAAGTCAAATAATACTATTTCATTACTTAAAACCAAAATATTTCCAGGGTTTTAAAACTCAAAAAAACAAGTTTTTCACAGGACTGTTATTATGAATACGCGTCGGGTGTCTTAAATGGAAACTACGCTTTGATAGGCTTGCTTCAATTGTATAAAGATTAAAGCTCCACCTGTTCTCAAGGGCAAGTGAAAAGGGTAAGGGGTATTCCAAAGGAAAATTAACACTTTATTCTTGCTCAGCAAAAGTTTAAACTTCGAGAAAATGTAAGAGGAAACTTCGCCTACGCAAGCGTTTCAAATGTAACTGAATAATCAGCGAAACTGATGAGCTACAATTACTCCCTGTAACTCTTCCTACGTTCACGGCTAAAATGAATATTTCTTTGTTTCAGGACGAGGCAGAACCACCCCGGCGCTGTGGTAGAAATTAGTGATAATCCCTTGGACGCTAGCAAGGTACGAATTATTCACCTAACTTTATATAACTGCTCTAAGATATTGGTCTATAGAAATGTTTCCTCTATCTCACCTCGCCTGGTATACGAGGTTTCCGTCCAAATTCTGAGAACTGTATGAGAAGGATTAGGTTCTGCTATATTGTGTTGGACATCGCTTTGTTCGCTCGTACGCTGGATACCACAGGGTGCTAAGCTCAGCAACAAACCTGATGGGATTTGAATATGAAAATTCAAAACCAACCATGTTTATTGTTGAGCTTGCCCCGAAAGCAGCTGCATCAATCGAATACCCCTCGTCATTTATTAAAATATCTTAGGAAGATAAGCGTGAGGGGAAAAAACTGAGATCATGTCAATCCGTCGTCACTTTCTGAAACACAGAACTTTAATGATGTATACTTTGATAAGATGTATACTTGATGATGTAGGTATAGGTACTTTGATCAACTTTAATGATGTTGAATTTCAACTTTATAGTGTGAGTTTGTTGTAAAAAAATATTTGAAATTCTTAATTTATAAAAGCTATCGATGCTGTATGTGTGCCAATTCTTTTCACATTTCAACGCTGCCAATCCTTTTCACGAAAAGCCTTGAAATGTTGAATGCGTGTGTTCCAGTTGCTGGTGGCGTTCGAGACGGGGCTGGTGGTGGTGTGGGACCTGCGCGCGCGCGCGGCGGAGTGGCGCGGCGCGCTGGGCGTGGGCGGCGTGGGCGAGGGCGTGCGCGCGGCGGCGTGGCAGCACGACGGCAAGCTCATGACGGCGCACGCCGACGGCGCGCTCGCCACCTGGAGCACGCGCGCGCCGCGCCCCTCCTCGCTCTCCTACCCACACGGTCGGTGTACTGCCACTGAGGCTTTTAACTCAAAGTTTTTTATGTAGTTACTTTTAAGAAAACAAAATGTGAATGCAAAAAAAAAGATGAAATAAAATATGTTTTCTTTGGAGTATGGCAGAAAATTAAATAGAGCGAGTCAGTTTTCGAGGGAAGCTTACCTAAGAGACCCTAAAAGCGCACGTAAAATAATGCCGCAATAATGTCCAGCTGGGTAGACTCTTGAAGCAGAATTACACCAATTTTATAGTACAGCGCGGGGTCAGTATCAGGGATCGACCAATAATTACGTTTTGAGACTATCAATATCGCCAAGTACAAGCCGCTCTAAACAAACCCTATAATAAATATCGAAGCTCTATTTCCTTATGTTCTGCACGCAGAAGGTGTCATTGTGGCAGATCAAACAATACACAGAGACCTACTTGGCAGGGAACTAACAACATTGTTTGTATATTTTCAGCGAAAGCGAACAAAGACGGCAAACTAGAACCTTGTAAACCTATACTCAGACTGGAATGGAAGACCTCGAGAACAGGGTGAGTCACTCTTTGTCAGTAACTTGCCTCCTCCTACACAGCAAAGTTTGTTTATATTGGACTAAACCAGATCATTTTCCAGTTGAATCAAAAGCCTAATTTTTTGTCAATTTGAGCACACCTTATGTCCGGTTCTAATAGGTTTTTTTTTAATCTTCTCCCACTCTAGGGTCTAAGCAAGAGGGAGAGGAAGCGTTTTTTACCGACTAAAACCCTCCTGAGATCTTTTACTTACCTTTTGCTTTCTAGAGCCACGGTCACTCTTCTAACTTCTGATTCCCGGAGGTCCTAGTCAGAACGTATCTATGTCAGAAACTACTGAAAGTGACACTCACTTAAACTTTTCCTACACGTGTCTCACATGTGTAGGTTGGAACTTAAAGTTTGCGCTGAGTTCGGCGAAGGAAATTGACAAGTCTTGAAGTGTCTGTCAATTAAAATAATGGATCCAATATATTAACAGGAAATAGATACCTATACCTACTTTCATAATGTCCCGTCTTAATATTATATTAATACTTATTATAAAACAAATTGTCCTACCGCATCTGTCTGTCTGTGTGAACGCGATAAACTCAAAAATTACTGAACAGATTTTCATGCAGATTTTACCAATAAACAGCGCTTCATGTGAAACTTTTTGCTGCATAATACATGCACAATATCATAAAACAGAGAATTTAAAAACAAAAATCAATCCCTCGTGGGATTTCCAATCCAATAACTTCCAGATACCTACGGCTAACGCAAATGCAGATTCTTTAAAAATCAAGTTTTTGTTCGCCTCTCTCTCTACCCTCGGGAGATGTCGCCTAACGTCGGCTGATGTCGCCTCGTTAAGATTCGGAAAGCCACGAGCATCACTGCCACTGGTTGCTCACTCTTCTCAGGCTACAATCCTACAGGCACTCACGTCACTAAGTCTCGTGATGGCCGTAAACTTTTAATACCGACATCTGAACAGTTAATCTCATTCGGATGAACGTTGCAGCTTCATGTAGTACTCGCTCCAACTGCCGGATGACATCGTAAACATTATCTGACCTTTAGTGGAGTTGTTCAATAAATACCTGCGCTTTTAACTACATTTTAATGGATAAAATTGCACGGATTTAGTGATCGGACAAAAATACAAACCCTCTCCTAGAGCTGCCTATGTAGGTCTAAATAGGTAGACAGAGAAGAAGGGTTGAATTACTAGGCCTAAATAATTAGCACTTTGGTACTGTTTTATTTATAAAAAGCCAGATTATCTATCTATATATATAAAAATGAAACCCGTTTTTCGTTGTCACGACATCACATGAAAACGGCTTGACCGATTTGGCTGATTCTTTTTTTAAAATGTTCCTTGAAGTTCAATGATGGTTCTTACGGACAGAAAAATTAAAAAAAAAAAGTTTGTTAAAGTAGGGTAGGTAGGGTAGTGTAGGGTAGTGTAGGGTAGGTAGGGAAGGTCGGGTAGGGTAGCGTAGGATATGTAGGGTAGTCATTTGACGGGAGCGAAGCCGCGGGCAAAAGCTAGTTCTTTATAAAAATAACTTTCAGTGCGTGACGTAAGTCACATCATTAATTACTAGCAGCACACCGCAGACTAACCCCTTTTTCAGTACTCCATCCTAAGGTTGTCTGGTAGATTTCGCTATCAGCGATAAGACCACCGTGTTCTTGTAAAATTATGTTAAATTTGTGCCCATAGATTATATATAAATATGTATGTATTTGTATGTACCCATAGATTTAAGTTACTTTGGTGTACAATAAACATTATTCATTTATATTCCGTTCTTATTTGTTAAAAAAGAAAGAAAATAGTCTTACTGTCTATATTTTCTTGTGAAACTTATCCAATATTTCCTGGTGTTGCAGAGAGAGCCTGGTGATCTTCAGCGGCGGGCTGCCGACGGACAAGGCGGGGCGCACGCACAGCATCACGGTGCTCAACGGCAAGTCCACCACGGTGCTGGAGATGGAGCACAGCGTCGTCGACTTCGTCACGCTCTGCGAGACGCCACATACTGCCGGTAAGCTACTGCTGCAGGATTGTACTGCCGACGGACAAGGCGGGGCGCACGCACAGCATCACGGTGCTCAACGGCAAGTCCACCACGGTGCTGGAGATGGAGCACAGCGTCGTCGACTTCGTCACGCTCTGCGAGACGCCACATACTGCCGGTAAGCTACTGCTGCAGGATTGTACTGCCGACGGACAAGGCGGGGCGCACGCACAGCATCACGGTGCTCAACGGCAAGTCCACCACGGTGCTGGAGATGGAGCACAGCGTCGTCGACTTCGTCACGCTCTGCGAGACGCCACATACTGCCGGTAAGCTACTGCTGCAGGATTGTACTGCCGACGGACAAGGCGGGGCGCACGCACAGCATCACGGTGCTCAACGGCAAGTCCACCACGGTGCTGGAGATGGAGCACAGCGTCGTCGACTTCGTCACGCTCTGCGAGACGCCACATACTGCCGGTGAGTTTCTGATTCGGGATTATCCCCTTCCATCCACCCACAATACATACACGATTAAATGAAGTGACTCTGAAGAAGAGAGCCTTCATTAGGGCTGCCAAATCCTCCAAGAAAGTGATGTAGAGGTCTCAGTTGGACCACATTAGTTGAATCGGGAAAGCAAGTATGTTGCTTCAAATTCATACCGAGCCTTTTGCATACGCAGCCACTTGTTCTTTGGCTAAATCAGTTGAATCAAAATTCTGCTGTTGTACACCGCTGAGGAGATAGCAAAATTTTTAACTCTTTGTGTCTGGATTTTGATGACACCTCCTTACTCTCCTGCTGATGAATGCAAGACCATTGTCAACGGATTGTTCTTGACGTTATTAGTTACACTCCCTTCAACTGTTTGCGAATGTAAACCCTCTTCAAACACTACAGGGAGTATTCCAATAACAATGTTAACCTTGCTTGCCTGTTGCTTGCAGACTACCAGGAGCCGTACGCGATAGTGGTGCTGCTGCAGAACGACCTGGTGGTGATCGACCTGCAGTCGCCCGGCTACCCCTGCTTCGAGAACCCCTACCCCATGGACATCCACGAGTCGCCCGTCACCTGCTGCTCCTACTTCGCCGACTGCCCCTCCGACCTGGTAAGCGCTAAGCTAATGCTGCGATATACTCCACTCATCTAATGGATTATTATTAATGGACATAACGATATCCAAAGCTACGTTAAAAGAAAATTAAATTATGTGTCAGATCTCAAAAGAAACTATACATAGATTTTCAAATAATAGTTAGTGTTTGTTAAAAAACATATGATAACCTCGTTGTAAAATGTTTGACGTCGTTGTTTCCAGATCCCAGCGTTCTACTCGGTGGGGCGGCAGGGCAACAAGAAGCCGACGGGCTTCAGCGAGAAGCTGTGGCCCATCAACGGCGGCGAGTGGGAGCCCGCCTCCTGCTCCTATAACGAAATTATTCTCACTGGGTATGTTTGTCAAAGTCGAGCACTATAAGGACGCACAAGAATCAGTTGGTAGAATGTCGATGACATTAGATAATTGTTAGTCAGTAGACATTTGATATTCAGTATTGTAACAAACATGTCTATTAAACATGAATTAGTTATATCACCGCGAAAAAACAGCAGACTGTGTTCGCAGTTTGACACTTTTACGTAGCCGAGTCATTACTAGGTATGCTAAGAAAAATCGATCTCGGATCGTGCGTCGATCCCTCTTATGGTTGGTATGGAACTGGTTTAACTCTTCTAAAGCTCTAATCTGGCTTGAATATTAATGTAATTCTTTTGATGTTTCAGACATGCAGACGGTAGTGTTAAATTTTGGGACGCAAGTGCAGGGACCTTACAAATTTTGTACAAATTAAAATGTTCTAAAGGTTAGTAAAAGTATTGAACATGGTTCACACTAGAAATAAGTTGCACCTATTTCATTTCAACTATAACAATTTTATACCGAGCTGTGTAGATGTGTGATGTGTGTGTAGAGGTATGTGTGTGTCTGTCTGTGTGTGCTATAGCTTTTTGTACTAGTCTGTAAAGCCAGCAAGTGATGAGCGTGTGTGTGTTGCAGTATTCGAGCGGCGGCCGGGCGGCGCGTGCTACTCGGACGAGAGCCCGCTGGCCATCCAGCAGATCGCGCTGTGCGCCGAGTCGCGGCGACTGGCAGTAGCGCTGCCGCACGGACACGTCGTGCTCTTCAAGTTCCGCAAGAGCGAGACGCACGGCGAGACACATGTAACCACAGCTCTTATGAATAAATATATTACGTTATCTGACACTAAACATTATCAAAACATTTACGATCACGTTCATGCATATACTTCGAACAACTGCGACATCCAACACATTACAGCCCCCACACATCAAATTAAAGAGTATATCTATTTGTGTTATAGCTTAAATTCATACCTCGGTAAAACAGTGAGTAGGTACATGATGACACACATTAACTAGCACACATTGACCAGAGGCTCTTGACAAAATGACTTTCTATCCGCGATAAAAATAACTGAAAAGTCAAAAAGCAATGTATTGATGATGCGACGTTTCAAATTCTTCTAACCTAACAGACAGACGTCTCGCTGGAGAGTGTTACGCCACTTCTTTCCTGTCACAATACTTAGAAGTGGTGACGGCCGACCTTTATGCAACCTTGACGCTAAAATAGTACAGGGTTTTAGCATAATTTTATAAAAGAATTTTGATTTTTGATTCAAACACTTACGTCTATTGCAATTTTCTCCTGTTCCAGGTAATAGAAATCCCAATGATAACAGACACGTTAGAAGAAGAGGGCTCGCCGGAAGCGGAAGGAGGGCGCTCCATGTCGTTTAGTAGAGCCGGCGACGGCTCCGATGGCGAGAGCAGAAGAGTAAGTTTGGTTTGAAACTCTCCGCAGTTAGTAAAAAAGGCTGTGACATGACACAGCGCATGGTGCCTTCACCTACTCTACGATGATTCCCTGATAGTTGTATCTACATTAGTTTAATATCACAAACATAAAACGCGATCCAATTAATAAAAAAAAATTATGAAATATATTTTGCCTACCAAATGCCTTAAATTTAGTAAGAAAAAAACCGGGTAAGTGCGAGGCAGTCTCGCGCTGAGGTATCGATACAAACTTACCTATGACAACATTTCGATTCCTGAGTCGAATCTTGAATTTTTTTCCAAATTGCAAAGATTTTTTTTGTGGCGTAACTATTAATTTACAGTTTTCAGACTTTTTCCTATGCTTGTCACACGGCTGTGACCTTGCTTCATGCCGAATTTCAGGATCCTAGGTCAATGCGAAATAGCTTACGAAGTTTGATTTCCACGAGAGTGTCGAAATGAACGTTTTTTTGCGTTCGTCATTTTGGGTCGCTCTCGCTACACATACAGAAAAAAGTTTTTGAGTCCCAACTTTTTCAAGAATTGTTTTTTCTTAAATTTAAAAAACTTACTTCGAATGTTGAAGTAAGTAACCAGTCTTGAGTTCATTTGTATATTCATATAATGCGTTCAAATCATTTTGTATATCTTGCCATTGAATCTGGGGGTTTCTAGAAAACTTAGTATAATATGCAAATAGCGAAAAAGGCAAATGAAGCGTATTTTTGGGCCTGTCAAGTATAGGATGAATAGAAGCGGACCAAGCACCGATCCTTGTGGAACACCGCTAAGCACAGTACAAGCTGTAGAAAGAACGTCACCAATACTTACGCGGAATGTTCTTTTAGTCAGAAAATCACTTATCCAGCCTAATAGGCTATCGCAAATGCCTAAGTTTTCAAGTATACGAATTAGACAGCGCAAGGGCACGCAGTCAAATGCTTTTTCATAATCCAAATATATTACATTCATTGAATGCCCTTTTTCATGTTCTTTCACCAGTGTGTGGTGTACGTATTCAAGTAGATTTGTTTTGACAGATCGTCCCGGGACAAATCCATGATGCTCCTTCATGATAACTTGCTCGTGCGGTACTTATAGGCAGAATGTTTGGCGGGTCAGTTAGTCATACATAATAACGGAATCTGATGGAGCCTTGGTTGTGTTGCAGTCGGGCGTGTGGTCGGGCGGCGGCACGGGCACGTGCGGCGCGGTGCGCGTGCGCGGCGCGGGCGGCACGGGCGGCGCGCGGCGTGCGCCCGGCTTCCAGCCCACGCTGGTCGCGCTGCAGCAGGGCACGCCGCACCCCATCACCGCGCTCACCATCAACTCCTCTTACGGCCTGTCAGTACCCAACCAATACTCTCTTTTCCAACTCAACGTGCGGGATTCTATTGTGATCTCTCTCTATTACTCATTGGTTTGCTGCAAGAAAACTTAATATTTAAGTTAAGCTCGCCTTGTATATGAACTCTGTAAACAGTGTATAATTAAATTTGTTTCGATGTACAATAAATAGTAAAGCTTGATGTAATGCGTGACGCCGCAGCATGGCGTGGGGCGGCGAGCGCGGCGTGGTGGTGGTGGACATGGCGGTGCGCGCGCTGGTGTGCGCGCACGCGCCCGCCGCGCTGTACCACGCGCCCGCCGCCGCGCGCGCCTCCGACCGCCAGCGCTCGCCCAGCCTCGACCAGGTACGTAGCCACGCCGACCGACCTGACACTGCGGCACACTAGCTATGAGACTACTTTTGTTTGTATACGACTCCCCTAGTAACCACTCGTTTACTTTTATGATATTTTAAAAAGAAAAAGGCGTCCTCGGAATCTGAAAACGTGCTCGCGGCGTCTTATATGAACAAAACTAGTCACGTAGCCCATCTAAAGTTTGTAAAATGTAACTGTAATTTATTCATAGTAACATTTTACAAACAAAATTGTAATATTATGATAGTGATAAAGTTGTTGAAACTAAAGCGGTTAGTAATAAACATACAAAAACATATTAGAAGAAGCACGACGCGAATAGTCAGCCAAACGAACCGGTGATAATACGAGATGGTGATGTGTACGAGAAGTGGCCGCGGAGCGCGCATGCGCGGTAGAGCGGAGCTGATAGCGCAGCAGTGACGGTTTACTTCACATTACATTTGATTTGCTTTTTTATTTACTTACGTATGATTTGCTCTGGCGAGCGGCCGCCACCCCCTCTACTTTTATTATTTCTTATAATTTTGTAATTTATTTTGAACTAAATTAGCAGTAGCGCCAGTCCCGGCTTGTCCCAGTAGTACATGGCATGGCATCGTTAGAACATTCTTTACACTCGGCCTGTCTTTCTCTCCTATCGCATACACATTCAATAGAGTACTGTACATGTCAAGTTTGCAGATCGTCCGCGTCACTCGTAGCGAGCGCGCTCGTGCCACTCGTAGTATGTCGGTAGTCACGGCGCACCGTAGGACCCGGACACCTCACGGCATCCATCCCGCACGGTCACAGTGTCGTGGTGCGCCACTTTACTTCACATTTATATTTTTTCCCATCCCTCGACTGTAAGCTGGAGGAGAGCGCCACACGAACGTCCCCCGCTGCCAGTCCCCACGACCCGTGCGTGGACGAGCAGGCGCAGCCCGGACAGCCCGCTCCGCCCGGACAGCCCGCTCAGCCCGGACAAGCCGCTCAGCCCGGACAACTCGCACAACCGACGGCAGAGCCCGCACCGCCCACGCCGGCCGCTAACTCTCCCGCGCCGCCGGACGATAAGGCTAAACTAGACATCAGAAGAAAATCGACCTCTTGGAAAAATTTCAACCTGAAACGCCAGCTCTCTAAAGTGGATCTCAAGTTCAAAGCGGCATTCGCGACACCCACTGAAAGTAGTCAGGAAGAGGTGGCCGCAGAGAAGAGCAACTCGCAGTTCTACTGCGAGGCGGGCGAGCGCGAGGCGGTGGGCGCGTCGCCCGGCGCCTCGTCGCCGTCCAGCGAGGAGGCCAAGCCGTCGGACGCCTCGGAGGACGGGTCGCCGGGCGCGCTGCGCGGCGACGTGTTCGAGCGCATGCACCGCGAGCTGCAGGAGCGGCGCGGCGCCGACGTGTACGAGCGCATGCACCGCGAGCTGCAGGCGCGCTGGCAGGCGCAGGACGCGCCCGCGCGGCCGGACGCGCTGGCGCTGGAGGGCCCGGCGCGGCCGCCGCGGCGGCGCGCGGGCGGCGAGGCGCGCCTGCTGTCCGTGCCCAACATCAAGTACAAGGAGCGGCGCGCGCCGGCCGCGCCGCCCGCCTCGCTGGGCGGCATCATGCGCCGCTTCAGTAAGTATTGCGTCACCCCGCTCACCACATCGTACATCGCTAGCGGTCACGAGATCACGTCTCCGGCGCCTAGCACCTAGCCGTTCCTCGCTGTTGGTAGAGTAGTTAGGTCCTCGACATGAATGGTAATGGTTTGCGATTTTTATCTAATACACTGGTACCGTAGCCCCCTTTTCGTTCGGGACATAGATTTTTTGACTAGCTAGAGGTGATGGTAGTTAGATGTACTGAAACGTTTGAACTAATTTGTAACATAAGTAATTTTATTTCTGAGAACCTAACGGTCACTAACGATTCGGCTGTAGAGTTGAAACGGTAAGAGATTGCGAGTTACGACTTTAAAATGCTTTGTGCTTCTTGTGATATTTGGCTTTTTATATGATTTTGTTTATAAACTATGTATAATGTATATGATAAGTAAGAGTATATTATGTAAGACTCGTCATGTATCTACAAGCAGTGTGTCACTTGTACAAACCGCACGGCGCCGCGCTGGCGCGCGTGTCTGCACGTGCCGACTGTCGACAGCACGCTGGTGATTGATGTGTATATTTCTTTATTTCAAAGGAAAAGGACTCGTCCGACGAAGACTCTAACTGCCTTAAATATCTATTCGCTGACTTTCTCGGTAATTAAACAATAATTAATAGTTTAAATGATTGCATCAAGCAGTAGGTGATCTCTGTGTTGTCGATGTCCTGAGATGATGTTCAGTGCTAATGGTACGAGCTGAGTAGTCGGTATAGATGGCACCACTCTCGCTTGTAGTTACATCAGTTAGCCGCCATCTCGACGTCCCGTATGCTCGCTCATGGCCCGACTTTCCCCAGGAGAGTTAGTAGCGCGCCTGTGCCCCGCTCGCGAGCCCGCGCAGCACGAGCAGCGCGTCGCGCCGCCGCTAGGTATGACCACAGGCCTCACGACTAACAGCCGCGTCACTAAACTACGACTAATACTAGTATAGCTGGCACAGAGATCACTCGTTCTAACATCGTGTCGCGTCCTCATAACAGAGAGGGTCTTCACTGCTCACGTTCTGTACATGGTGGAGGCGCCGAGCTGAGCTAGGAGCCCTGCGGCATCGTGTGGCGGCCCGCGGGTGGGTGCGGGCCGCTGGCGATGCGGCCGGGCGGTGGCGGCGCGGGCGGGGCTAGGAGTGTGTGTGTTGTAGATGAACGGGCCGGGCGGCGGGGGCGGCGCGGGCTCCGGCTCGGCGGGCGGGGGCGGCGGGGGCGGGCCGGCGGGGGGGCCGGGCGCCGGCGCGCGCGTGCGGCGCTCGCGCTCGCAAGGTACCCGCAAACTGCACAAGTGCCTGTCCACGGCGTCCGACGTGTACGCCGCGCCCCCCGCCCCGCAGCACTCGCTGCTGACGACGCGCCAGTATTGCAGTTTTGGTAGTACAGTCACCTTGTACCGAGTCCTCTCGGCTAAGTCTCCTTCCGTTCTGAGGCAGTCGCAGTTTCTTCCTTTTGGTTTTTATTTTCTGTTCGTTATGGTTTATATTCTGGCGCGGCCGAGTGCTCGCTTGAGCCGGCGCGCACGGTGCGCCCGCGCATCGTGCAGACATCGTGAGCTTACTTGGATGACGATATTGCATTTCTGCTGATACCTATTGCTCGGCTCAACTGTAATAACTGAAGCTATGCCTTGTCTGTGTATCTTAATAGTTAATGAAAGCTCTTCTGTTGCTGTCTGTCGCCGTCAAGCGCGCTCCGAGCTGTCACAACTCTCACTCTTTATCTCTTCGTTATGTTATTTTGTTTTTTTATTTTATTTTTTTCACACTCACTGATATACTTCTTTCCATAACTGATACTCAAACATGTTGACTCGCTGCGAGTTTGAAGGCAAACTTTAATGAATAAGTTTCGTTCTAGTCCGTATCTGGTATCAGTATGAGAAGACTAATGAGAGTCTTTAAATTTTAAATAGAAATGTTTGGTTAACCTAACCTAATCTAACCTAACCTTCAAGCTCGCATCAGTTTTATTAAGAATGTTGGCCGTCTCATGCCATAACCTGACATACATTAAAATTGATATGATACTAATGATCCATAAGTATAATTTGGCAATTGGAACTGAAGCTAAGTTGCCGAACAGGAACATCAAACTACAGGCACGTTACGTTTTGTTCGGCCCCTTATTATTTCAATGAGCATGTGTTCAACTGTTGAGTTACTTCCATATTTATTTATTTGAAAAATTTCCAATTTCAGATCGGAATCATTTAATAGGTAACCATTGGAATATTCCTCACCTATTTTAAGTTATAATTTGGTTTCTCTAGTTGTTATATCCGAGTAGTAGATCCTTCGTTGTCATTCCGAGCCCGAGCTAGAATGAGTTCCTCATGTTTGATGGTGTTTCATGTATGTCCATGTCGGCTTGAGAGCTCCTCTCGCTGTACAGACGTGTCGCCGCGCGCGCAGCGCTCCCGCGTGCCACGTGCCACGCGCACGCACGCACGCACGCGAGCGCTGCGCGCGCCGCCCTGTGATCGTGCTTGTAACATATTGTGGTTTGTTTGTCGGTACAGAACCAACTGTTCCGCAGACTCTCGCATCTATGGAGTACTTACACATTATGCAACCCAATGGTATCCAATACAACATTTGCATCGTTTCGTTTTGTTCTTACGTTTTGGTATGGTGTTCGTTTATTTCCGCTTGTGTGCGTCGGCGCACGTAGCTGTCCACTAGTGCGACGTGGCTGTGACTGTCTTGTAATGTACACACACACACTATTGGTCTGCGCACTCTTGTACGAACTCTTTCGACTGGCATGACTCATAGTTGTACAACTAAAAGGTGACTTACTACTCAAAACTATTTTATAATCTATCACTGTTATTGTTACGATGAACGAGACCTATTACTTATACTATATATGTTATATGTGCATAATATAAGCGAGGCTTTCCATATTGTATGAGACACGATCTATATATCATTTCTATTCCTGTATTTAGTTTCCGATGGTCGATGTTTACTCACGAGCGCTCACGTTATATTTATTTGCCTTCGTCCGCGCGGTCAGGCGGCGCTCGGCCCCGCGGACCGAGCTCACGCGTCTCGCCTTGACCTCTACTTTATACTTCTAACGCTGTTGAGTACATGAATGTTATTTCTTTTCTAGCCCGACCACAAAGCAAAAAGTTTATATGGCTCGTTTTTGGCTGCCTCTATATTCGGCTGTCATTATGTCTATGTATGCTTACGGTATTATCTTACTCTCAGTGCAGTAGCTGCATGCGCACGCCCGCCGCACGTAGTCGCTAGCGTTGTGTGTCCGTCCGCGCCGCGGACTAGTGCCAGGCCCCGCTCTCATCCTCATCCCATGACACGCCACCTTGTGTTGCTCTTTGTGTACATGTTGTGTTCCGTAGCGTTCGCTTCTCATCGCTATGTTCATCGTTAGAGCTGTTTATCGATGTGCTCGTTAAGTTAAGGTAACTCTGCGATGACTAATGTCTAATGGGGTGATCGGTGTTTTGACCGCTGCCTCACTTGCGCCGTACGCTGCCTAGTATTAACCATTTCATGTCCCGGGTCAAAACACTAACCATCGAGCGACTAACAACAATATCTAACATAACTCGACATAACAAGACGTTGTGCAAATAAGCTGAGATTGGACGGGCATGCAATCGCCTCACGATTCTTCTGACGCATGATTCTGACTCCTTCTCTTTAACTTGTATAACTAATGCACTGGTCCATGGCACTTGACTGATAATTTCAGCTAATTTCACAACAGCACTGGTAACACAGAACCCGAGAGCTGATCTCGCTTTAGTCTGCAACCTTACCTAATGTAGACTAGTGCACCTTGCGGCGGCGGTGAGGGACACGGCTCGATTCTTCTTCGAATCTTCTGCCCTTAGAGAGCAATAAGAGAAGCTACAGAGAGCAATCTTGCAATTCAGTAGTAAAAGCAAAAAAACGGTAATGCTAAGACTAAGAGGTCTGCTTGTGTTAGTGATAAGTTGCAAGTAGGTTGCGCTCTGAGCTTGTCTTGTATCGAGCCCAGTCCCAGTAGCTGGGCCAGTCCCTCGCCGCCGCCGGCGCCTGCGCGCGCGCGGCGGTGGCAGTAACCGAGTGTGTGTATGTTGCCAACCGGCCGGTCAGACAAGCTGGACAGCTCGTTCTCGCGCTCGCGCTCCAGCTCCATGTCCAGCCTCGAGAACATCTCGCAAGAAGGCATCCAGTGCCTCGCCTTTGCCGACAGTTACACTAAAAAGTCTGGTGAGTTTCTATTTTGTTTTATAATACACTTCAATTTCGTTAATTAATTTCAAGGCTCATGCAATAGTAGTGGTATTATACCACCAATCGCACAAATTTTTCCTTCAATCCAAAAACTCTAGGCTGCTTCTGAGATAATCGTCATTTGATAAAGATCTACATTTATAATTGTAGCTATCCTTTACTTCTTCATATCGTTGAATATGTATATTTTGTCATTTATAAAGTCGAACGAGACTGATCGTTATTTCATATAATTTGGTATCGGCAGACCCGACGGCGCTGATGCCGACGCTGTGGATCGGCACGACGCTGGGCTCCGTGCTCACCATGATGATCAGCCTGCCGGAGGCGGAGCACAGGCACACGCAGCCTGTCGTGGTCGCCACCAGCGGTACGTGCGCTTCTTATAGTTCTAGTCAACGTCCACTGCTTTGCTCTCACATCTTTCAATCACGGCTACAATTAACTGTTCCCAGCCACATTATGGAACCAGTTGAAAGGCTTCAGCATGTTTACGATCCAACAATGTTAACCAATTTAAACATATCTTTGTGTGTTTGCAGGTGGTCCATTATTTAGGTTAAAAGGTTCTATCCTGACTATGTCATTTCTTGACTGCAATGGTGCTTTAATACCTTATTCCTACGAAAGTTGGAGAGATGATAGTAAAGACGTAAGTATGCGTTCTTATATTCTGAAGATCATGAAAACCATAACCAAACGTTTGTCCTGTTGATCTGATGAGACGTCGCCAATGTTCCGCAGCAGGTGAGAGACAGACGCGAGCGCACGCCGACGAAGCAGAGCTCGTCGAGCAGCGGCAGCCGCATGAGCCCCACGCCCGGCTCCGACGTGGCCGGCGACCGCCAGTTCGTGGTCGTGGCCTCGGAGAAGCAGGCGCGCGTCGTGGCCCTGCCCAGCCAGAACTGCGTCTACAGGCAGCAGATCGTCGAAACTGACTTTGTCGTGAAGGCTGAAACTGTTAGCTTAAAAGGTAATGCAATCGCGCGCAAAGCGTGGTATTGGAACTGCATAGCTACCTGCATGAGTTTGATGAAACAATAAAGTGTGTGCGTGTAACGTTGCAGACAGCGTATGCCTGGTGAACTACCTGTCGACGGGGCACCTGGTGGCGTACAGCCTGCCGTCGCTGCGGCCGCTGGTGGACGTGGACTTCCTGCCGCTGTCGGAGCTCGGGTGAGGCCACCACTAGCTATAGCCCGCGCGTCCCCCGAGCGGGCCCGCGCCGCCGTCCCTCTCGCTCCCGGCACGTCGGCCGGTGCCACACAGATCACTATTAGACGATTTCTCTGCACCAAACGAAGGCACTAAATGATAAACGGCTTGTTTTATAATATAGTACCTTTTCTCATTAGCTTCGCAGTTTTATCATGTTGAATGCTATTTTGGGCTACCGGAGATTTGTCATTTTTACGGTTTTCGCATTCATTATTTATTCATCAGAGATTTTAGTTGTACCGATCATTCGCTAATTTATCATTTGGGAGCCTAACGACAGACTTCCTGTACAGTAACGATCGATGTTAGAACGTAGCCTCGCCTGGCGCACGCCGGCGCTCGCCCCGCACGTGCCCCTCGCGCCCGCTCGGGCCCGCACGCGCCCGCCCGGGCCCGCCGGCGCGGCGTGCGCCACGCGAGCACGGTGTCGTCTTCTATCGAGCGTGAGAGCACTCAGCTACTAGACGTACAAACTCGCGCTGTTTCTCATCACGACGTAGACAAAATTTTGCAATTCTGTCGAGCACCACCTGTGCTTACGATATTTGGCACTCTTTCTATTTTTCAGTTTGAAAGTAAACAATGGGACATCGCCCTAACACGACACACGTTTTGATACAATGCGCCGTTATACCGACCCCTAGGTTATGAGAGAACACCGTATCACTTTCTGACTACTCAACTATGTTTATTTTGGTGCTGCAAATGTATATGGATGTAAATACACACTGGTTACCCGACACTGAACGGAACGACACGGAATGCAACCGACACCCCCGCGCTAGCCCTCCGACCATGTTACGATAGTGTGTACCGCCCTGCATCTCTTACATCTGTCTAACTTTTCACCCTTAGAACAATGATGATTAACTAATCGGCGCGTGCCTCGGCTTTGTCTCGCTGTACGCGGCGCTCTCGGTCTGTGCAAGTCGCCCTGTGACCACACCGGCTCTCGCCCCGACGCCGCACAAACCGGGAGCGCCCGAGCACAAAGCCCTGGCACGCGCCGGAGCGAACCGCCGCGCTGACTGCTGTCTGTGTTCCTGGTAGCTTCCAGACACAGTCCAAACAGAGGGGTATCGTAGACCCAATGCTGTCCATATGGGGCCAGCAGCTCATTGTTAACGAGGACACCGACCAGTAAGTCGCCGTCCATGCAGATGACATGCGTTAGCCACGTACCGTCACTTGTCATGTGGAGTCGCTCACTCCGGCCTCTGTTGCGTACCTAGACATGTTCATGTAACGTTGACAGTTGCTTCGTTCCCTCATCTCCCCGCGCCCATAGACTGCCCGCCCCGCCCCGCCCCGCCCGCCCCCCGACCCGCCTGTTATGTTTCATTGACGTTTCCACTCGGCCACGGGCAAATCATTGTGCGCTCCCGACACAACCGCGTGTGCGAATTGGCCTTAAATGTCTTCAAACAAACTTGAAAACCGCTAACTTGTACGATATGGTCCGATAAGGAATGACGCTTAAGATTAAAATATCTAGATTGGAAATAAAAAATGGATTCAAAATTAAATGGCTTACCTCCCTGTACGGTTAGGACACTAGCACCGTGTACAGGTGACACGAGTGCATGATGTGCCGCCGGCCGGGAGCGCCGCGCCAAATGATTTGCCCGCCAGAGCTGCCTGCGTCCTGCACTGAGCTTCACTAGTGCCCGCAGCCCCGACACAGACACACACTCGTGTACAGTGACGACACGCACTCACGTGCACTACATGTAACTCTCTCTGTGCGATCTCTCCTCCTTCCTCGCTGGGCTGCTACTCTGCTCTGTTACGTGTTGTTCTTCCGAGTTCTTCGCTTGCAGCATGCCCGCTTCTGAATGTTTTATTTTCTCATTTAAATGTTTATCCTGTTATTATTAGTAGTCGCGATAGTACTCGTTAGTTACGCTTATATGTTAGACTAAAGTTTGTCCAATAGACTCCGACACTGGACCGCGAGGATGCATCAGGTGAGACGTTTCAATTGATAGAACAATTATTCTTTCCCCCACTTTCTCAACTTCGTTCTTATTCTATGAGTCTCCTTTCTCTTTCTTCTTGGACTATGAACAATATAAACGTCAACACAAGTGAACACTAGCGTGTGCGTTGAGACTACTTGTAAAGCGTCCGATGTGTGTGGTATTGCAGGATTGCGAAGACGTTTTGCTTCAGCAACAGAGGTCACGGACTGTACCTCGCCTCCCCCACTGAAGTCCAGAAGTTCACCATCGACGCTGAGTTCTGGTCAGTATGTTTAAAGCGCTCAATAAATGTTTGCACCGTTGTTTACGTACGCTCGTTGTTAACTCAGTTATTGTGTGGTACAGCCAACAACTGAACGAGATGATCGGCGAGCTGTTCCTGCCGCGCGACATGCCGGAGCCGCCGAAGGAGAGCTTCTTCCGAGGACTGTTCGGCGGCGGCGCGCGCCCCTTCGACAGGGAAGAACTATGTGCGTATGCCATGTCTACTGTCTCAATCTGTGCTGAAGTTTTCATTTGTGCACTTAAATGTCAGTTTAATCTCTTATCTGAGATCTATAAGAGTATTCTGTATCCGACTTGGTGCTCATTCTCCTTCAAAAGCCAACGTTAAATATGGAGTGTATATGGATGTATTTGGCATTGCAGTCGGCGAGAGCAGCGGCAAGCCGCTGCGCACGGTGGCCAAGCACATCCCGGGCGGGTCGGCGGCGCAGCTGGAGCAGCTGGGCACGCGCGCCAGCACGGCGGCCGGCGAGATCTCGCGCGCGCACATGCTGGTGGTGGAGCGCGGCGACAAGCTGTCGCGCCTCGAGGACAACACCGAGCGCATGCACAACCAGGCCGCCGAGTTCTCCTCGTCCGCGCACCAGCTCATGCTCAAGTACAAGGACAAGAAGTGGTACCAGCTGTGAGCGCCGCTGCTCATAGCTTCAGTCTTACACTTCGGCTTCTGAAGGCGGGACGTTGAAACATGTATGACGAATTTCTATGTAAGAACGAATCGTAAAGGAATTGTAGCCGAGGCCAAACTCGAGCCCGTCGTATTCGGCACGATTCCTAGACTCCGCCAGGGTTCCTGGCTGTCGTTGACGAATGCCACAGAGTGCTTTATTCTGAGATTTTAATAGCGTGACTAACTCGTATGCATCCGTCAGCACAGAGTCGCACTCGGCAGGTGCAGGAGAGAGCGGCGCTGCCCGCCCGCTAGAGCTTAGCTACCACATAGACGTCTTATGAACCTTACCCTAGACTCTTATAGGCGTGACTCGATATGAATGAACGCACAAAGTATCGATACTCTCGAGCATAGTCGACTTGGATCAGTAGTGTCCCGCTTCCTACGAGCACACGCTGAATCGTTCAATTATTAGTGTGCCTGTGTCGCGGCGCCCCGCAGCCCCGGGCGCGTGGGGCCCTGGGGCCCGCGGGGCCCGTGGGGCTCGTCGGCTCGCAGCGGGGCGCCGGCCGGCCGCCTGTACATAGCGCGCTCGCTCCGCAGTCGGTCACGCGATGTGATAATGTAAATAAATCGAAAGCATTATTATAAACTAATTTACTTAAAACTCTTTTTATACAAGTAATACAGTAGTGTTGCGTCGGACTTGACGCGATGGTCTCTCCCTGTGTCTCCTGTGACGATAGAGTGCAGCAGTGGCCTGCACACACGGCGTGCGCACGCGCGTCGCGCTCGTGTGGCGCTGCTCTACGACTACTTCCGTTTCCGGCGTGGTAGGCTGCATTTCTGTTACGTGCGTGTAGTAGACATACGATTTTGTTAGTATTTGCGTAACACATGAGATTATTTCAATGTTGCTATTACAATACATGTAGATGTACATTTTATAGATACAAAGTAAACTCTATTCTAATATGTAAGGATAGTCGACGATGTTGATCTGTATAAAGTATTAAGTAAATAATATATTATAAAGATTGGAAATTTAAGCATTGGATGACAATAATTTTTGTTACTTCTCACTGGAGATTTCTTTGACACATAATGTGTAGTTTAGTTTCTCTTCGGAACACCTCCCGCTTGTGTTGCCAGTTCGTTCAGTTCGCAGTCTGCACTTCGTCAGCCGATGTGTTACATGTTTCGTATTTACTCTATATTAATTGAATATTAACGTTTTTATGGGCATTTGTTAGTGTCGACACGTTTGCATTCGGCCGCGCACCGCCGCGGTCGCGCGGCCGGCGCCATTTTATTAAGTTGGTGTTCGCTACTTATTGTATATTGTGACACAATGATAGCAATACTACGTTCGGGTTGCCAGCCTAAAGTGAACCAGACCAATCGGTGTCGTGTCGGTGTTGCTAGCTAAAATTAAACAAAGTAAAATAAAGCGATAACTATTATGTGTAAACTAATGAATAAAGCTCCCCTGTATATCGCTGGTATTGTATAAGTGCGCGGCGAGCGACTCGCTCCACGGTCGAGGTATCTAGACGTAAATATTATATCAGTTCTGGATTCTTGCTGGACTAGAGATTGTATGGAATTGGATGAATCGAGAAGAAATGGTAAGCACTTGTGTAGTGTTTCTGGGTCTTTATATGTAGGTACTGAGGGTTAATATTAATAAACGAGTTTAATTTTGTTGGGAGGCGTAGTGTGCGTGGAGCGAGTCTCGTCGCCGCATATAAATAAGTAGTGTAGTGGATATCGGTGTATCGCATGGCAATAAACGTTTCCTATGTCGTCACCGCGTCTAGCTGTTGCGTTGATTAGTTGCGTTTCTTGAGTCGTAGCTTGCTCATAGTGTAACATGTTACACGTTGCACGCCACCAGTTTTAGTTACATTATCAGCACGTTACAAAGTAAATGCTGCAATATCTTCCTCTCAGATACTAATCTTATTTATACGTCCAGAGTCGTTCGGTCGCCTTACCTAGCTGGACAGATTTATACCTTAGACAAGCTAGTTCAGTTAATCGTATTATTGTTAGCGAGTATTGTTCAGCCGTGTGCGATATCGGATGCCAAACTTTGTACTGTTCTCATGCTGTGTTATATAAATATTATAATTGTTACACGACTTGTAATCATGTTCTGATGAGTTTATGTAATGTAGTTCTGCCGCAGAGAGCGGCGGCGTGGCGCGCCCCGAGCACGCGCGTGAGTCTGGGGCGTGCCACGCCGCGCTCGGCTCGCTGCGACAGCTTAGCCTTAATATTACGTCTCGAACAAACAAATTATTCAACTAATGCTGTTCCAATAAAATATCACTTTTTAACCAGATTATTTTGTTACATAGCTATAGTCACTAACGAGTTTTATTCAACATATATTTTCATAGCTGGGTTTACCAAATTTTATCGATCAGTCAGTAGAAATGGTTTAAGCGTATTTTAACATGGCGCTACATTGATTTGAGTAGAGAACAGCTCGCACGGTCACCGTGCTGTGCTCGAGTGGCATATCAGTGGAATATATCAGCCCGCGGCGTCTCGCGGGGATCTCTTACTGTAAGATCATATAGTGTTGAGGTGCCGCTTACTACATTTTGTAATGCCCTTTAATATCAAGTAGATTTTTCATTTCAACCTCGATAATAAGTAAGATAAGTCGGAAGTATTATTTAACCGCATCGCGTCACTCTGTGCATAGCATCCATCACTCTGTATAGAGCTATCGTTAGCCACTACTTCAATTCATAGTACACGTAGACGTTACTTTTATCAGATTAGTTTAGAAATTGAAACAGAGTTTCGTTGTTGATGCAAATTTGTTTCTATAGTATCTATCTGGCCGCGGCACAGCGTCGCTGCGCGCTCGAGACGCCACGTCCGAGCGGCGCCGGCGCTGGGCCACTGTCCGCCATAGCGTCTAGTCCTTGTTGATGTCACTACGTGTTACTTACGTACCTCATGCTCCGTGCAATATTCTATTTAAATACGGTATAATGTAAATGGACAAGTTAAGTTTTCTCAATTCTATTAATTGTTACTTATAGTCGAAGTACGCCACGTTGCATGTAGTAGAGGAGCGTCGCGCGACGCCTCGCACTGTCGCGTCCGCGGAACGCACGACACTTCCATTACACACGCTGACGATTCATTTGGAAATTATGGGACTAAATTATAAATATAAGTATTTGTAAATAAATAATTAAAAAACAAAAATCTTGTGGCAAATTATTACTTGTTATGTAACGACGTGTAGGATTCATTTTACCATTATTTTGTATGATTAGACGAGTGTCTCTTTTCTAATCGTTCAGAAACGAGGGTTACAAAGAACTATAATAACTATACATATTGTATATAAAGGATGCTGTTGAATTATATTGATTATTTAGTTTGGTAGATGATTATTATAGTCATTATATATATAAATAAAATATGAAAATAAAATTATATCAAAGTATAATCGTTGTTTTATTTTTAATATTTAGATACCTACTACATGAGGAGCTCATGGTTAGATAATAACAGCCGCACGGGTCGATCTTCAAGATTAAGCAACGCTTGCCAAGGTTGGTCTGTGGATGGGTAACCACCTTACATAACGAGTTTCCTCCGTGCCTCGGAAAGCACGTTAAGCCGTAGGTCCCGGCTGTCATTTGTAGATCTTTGGCAGCCGTCACGGATAGTCAGAAGCCAGTAAATCTGACTCCAGTCTTGGCATGAAGTACCGTGTTACCCCAGTTAATGGGTTGTGGAGGTCTGGTAGGCAGACGCTCCTCGTAAAATACTGGTATTCAGCTAAATCTGGCTTGACTGGAAGCCGACCCCGATATAGTTGGGAAAAAGCTAGGCAGATGGAGATATCTACTAGTGACCGCTTACCATTAATTAGCAAGCTATGGAAATGAAACGTCTGCTCGGCGGAGTGTTCAAAAATACGAAACCCTTAAAACGAAAATTTCCAGGACTCCTTCAAGACCTGTACTTTCCCTAAATCTCCCACTTGAAACTCACTAGGGTTTCATACATTCAAGGAAATTAATATGATTAATAATTTCCAGTAAGATAGCTGTGCTCGAAAAACCTTAAAATTAATAAAAGAAAATTTCAACTTATAATAATGCGCTGCGTCTTCCGATTATATGTAGTCGCGACTCCAGAACCAACTAATAAAGACTTTAGTCTTTATCAACGAATTACTTCAAGCGAGATTTAAAAATAATTAATTTTAGTTTTTTGATATGAAGGTAGACCATACGTAGGGCGTCCGCTGCCAGCGAGCGATCGGGCGCTGCGGTCAAGTCACGTAGGCACTCACAATAAGTAACTATCTACCTATGATTTACGAAAAGAAGAATTTTGAACACATTTAAATTTGTTCATTATAGCATGCACTTTACTAAGTTTAAATACGTAATGCCTAGTTCGCACTAGCTACCTACTTTAGTAGCGAGTTATTTAGTAGCTATTTAGTTTCCTTATTAGACTAGCCGACTAAATTTTTGGTGTTCAGATGCGTTTAGCTACTAAATTACTCGTTACTAAACTAAATTACTAGCTGAGTGCGAACTAGGCATAAGAGCCCGTTCCCACTTATTCGATCAGTCTTTTTTCTCGGTCCGTCTAAATAGACGGATGTGCCAGTGGCAGTACAATTTGTATGGAGCTGTTCACAGTATGACAGATCCGGGAAAAAAAGTGACTGATCCGAGTTATTTGACGGACAATTTGCCACTGCGACGCAAAATAGACATACCTACGTGGATATAAAGTGAACACCCACGTCCTGAGACTGATCGGATAAGTGGGAACGGGCTCTGAGGGTTTAGTCCTCACAGTACATAAACAGAGCTTGCTCGCTGGAGAAGCTATTGCATTACTCTGAACTTAGACGAAACCCTGTAACCCTCAACGGTAGGTAGGGAAAGCAAAAACACTCACCTTGGAAGTCGATCAGGAGTTGACAGGATTTACCAGCGACGGAGACACTCACTGATTTACACCACTCACACACATAACACCACCAGCTCACACAGGATTGACCGTAAGTTAATCAGTCAATAAACTTCTAGCGAGGCATTACGTTTTACACGGGAAAAGGCGGCCATGTCGCGTAACTTTTTTGAATTTTGAATGTTCTTTGATTTGAGTTCCAATTGGCGCGCGCGGGTCAACCAATCAGGGGCCGGACACGCTAATATGGCTTCCGTCGATTATGGCGGAAAATTTGAATTTTGGAGGGAAACAATTTGGATGAGAAAATAAATCGAGATTCATGCAATTCTGAACTATCCGAACGTATTTCTCTATTCTAAAAACGAATTGAACTGAATTTATTGTAATAAAATTTTGAAGAAGTCTCTGAACGTTCAGTCGAACGTTAGCACTTTTTAACTAAACGCGGATGCTTTTAAAAATTCCTTAACTTTTTCATTCCTTGAGTTTTAATTGATTTACACACATGTAATTGATTCTTTAATATTTTAGTCCTTATTATAATAATTAATTAGACTGCAGTGTCCGACAGGGTCGATAATTGAAACTTTTTATAACTATACTATCACCTTTGTAACCTTATGGAATGCCATAAAGTATTGAGTATTAATTCATATAAAAATAAACCCTTGATAAAAAAAATTGAAAAGCCATGAATAAAAACTAAAAGTACTTTTCACTAAAATGTTGGAAATTAATGGCGTCAAATCTACATAATGTACTTATGATTTAACTAAAAGAAACTACCAACTGCATCAGACTGCTCAGTGACTTGTTTTGAAGTCTTTATTTAGTCCTGAGGTATAGACACTGTCGAACTGTTTTTTCTGTCGATTGAATTATTTGGAGGAAACACACCGTAAAGAAACAACAAATGTATTGAGCAACTTTTTTAATAAAACTTTAACTATGATATAAATACAATAGAATACATACGAGCATTTATAATGTGCCGGGCGGCCGCGCGGCAGGCGCCGGGCCCCCGGAAGGCACAGTCCTCGTTCGCGCAGCGGTCGCGTGGCGCGGGGCTGCACGTCTACACGGCACGTGCTGACAACTACTCACAAGTTGCAGTCATATTTTTGAGGTAATACGATTGAAATCTATTATAAATTGAAATTGTGCCCAAAATATGGCGTCGCGTCGTTATCACACTAGCAGCCGGCACTCGCGTGCAGCAGCCGCGCGCTCTCGCGAGGCTCGAGGGCAGCCGGGTGGCTACTTGTGTGCGCCAAACATTACATCAGCACAGAACTAGGTTCAGGCGCGTGACACGGCGGAAGCCTGCCCCAGCCAGCATGCGCTCGCTCCACACACACGTCACATTGTACAAGACATACATGGCTATCATGAAATGGTTCAACTATCGCACGTGACTGTACAACTGCACTCATTCTATCGACAGCTAAGTATTATATGAATTTAACATCAATTTAAAAGTTTTATCGTAAAGTTGACGAGACGAGCGACAAGGTTCTTGTATTTACACTAAGTAAGCATAACATCGAGGACGGTCGCGGTTAGGTGAAGGTAGACATCGAAAACGTACACGGTATCACAAATCTGTACATTGTAAAGTCGTCGGGTGTCGGTGACAGCGGCCCGACGCAGTCGAAGGGATCACATGTTGCTATCACACTCGCCCAATACAAAACACTAACAGGTATATTTCGCTACGAAACTTGACTAACATCCAAAAGTTATTTGGTAAATTACATCAAACCAGCCAATGTGTAATGACGTGCCGTGAAACGAGCCAACAGGAGGAGAGGGCGAACTTACACTCGGCTGGCGACTGGTCCGCTCAGACACCTCGCTACACACTGGATGAAACGCTACAATAATTTGGTGCCAGAATTGTACGTAACGGAATACTCGTTAACATTCATCAGTATTTACAGAGAGGTATGCGTGAACTGAACTAGAATATAACCGAAATCAACAACTTTACCTATTCGCTAACTATTAAGTTAAATATAAAATTTGACAACAAGACCCAGAGGCAACTAATTGCACTAATACAATGTTTACGTTCACAGCTTTAAATGCTAACAACTATAATACTAGGGTTTCAGGAAGACGACCCAACGACGGAGTCAAGCTGTGTGTGTGCGCGCCCTGCCGAGCGGGCACACAGGGCGCTCGCGGGAACAGCGTCGTCTTCCTGCCGCGCTCGCGGCGCACACTCGCCCGCGCCACGCGCGCTCACACCGTGTGTGAGTGATATTATGCGACCAGCTCGCGGCGCTCCGCCTCAGAACATCTGAGAGCGAGTTATTAAAATGTATCAATTTATATAATAATAGTAAAATTTGAATGAAAGACAACAAGAATATTGAACTTATGAGCTAATAATCACAATGTTAGTCTGCGGCGGCGAGACGTAATATCGCTCACACGAGTGCGCCGGCGCACGCAGCTAGCACCTCCCGCGCGCCCGCCCCACGCTCACATCTACTTCGTTCCATCGCTCCTACACACAGCTAACAGTACGGAATACGAAACGTAAGGAAGTTTACAAAAATATCGTGTCTTAACTACGAATGACATCAATACACAAATGTACTAACAATAAAACTAGTGCGTCCTATACTAACACGTTATCTTCTACGATTTGTTCAGCGGAGATGAGTACGGCGCGGTACGCGGTACGATATGACTCTCAATATGTCTGCGGTATATTGAAATGTAAACAAACTCCCACTTCCTAACATATAACATACGTTCCTTATCATTTTAACGATTCCATTTTTATATAAAAGTAAAAATTCATATCATTTTTAGATTAAAAAACAAATACTTCATACAATCAGTAATCTTACGACTTTTTTGGCGACAATTTTATGCACTTACTGCAAAATTCTTATTTATTTGATTTATAAGACACTTAAAATGTAAGTATACTTATTTAACAAAGATACTAATCACATTTAATAATATTGCGTGTCCCGAATGAGATTAAATTTAGATTTCAACAAAAAGTAAACAAATGTGATCGTGTCAATGCAGATCCGCGGCATTTGGCAACGACGACTGTGGAGGAAACGATGCTCACATCATTGTGAATAACTTCCCAACCTGCCATCGACTATCTTGTTCGTGCGAACTTCCAACAAAACCAACTAATACTAACCTATTGATATTACCAGGATATGTTCACAAAACTAGGACTAAGCCGAAAAGCAAACATGTAACATATCGGTATAGTTAGAATAGCCGCGCTACATACTGGCTACGTAATCCTACGGACATGAAGTGCGCCCAGTCGGGAACACTGAGCGGCCGGCGTACTGCGCTCGATATGTGACTTGATATACACTCGATATGAACTTAGTGGTGCGTGGCCCAACTGCCAATGATTCTACTCGAGATTCCCATCAGATTCAGCCAACACAACTGTGCGGTGCGTACAGTGGACTGCGAGACCTGACGTAGTCAGGTCGTGGAGGGCACGGCACCCCGTCGTTGAACATGAACACACGACACGCGCCCGAGATACAGCTGAGATCAGTGAACACGTCCGGAAGATGCGGCGCTAGCTGGACCAACAACTTTGACAACGTTCCGCTACACGCCGATACACATAACTAAACTCGACGTTTAACTGAGGCTTACGAACTTTGATAATGATGAAAGGACACGAAAGTCGACATACCTATAGGTAATAAATAGTATCTTGTATATAGTCCCTTGTCACCTCGCTCCTAGTCAACCGCTAGACGTCCGCGAGAGCCAAATGCACGAATATACACAACTAATTGAACTAGCCGCGCCACGGCGGCCGGCCATGCCTCCGGCATCGCTCCACATTTGTCAATAACATTCACTATAACATTCAAGAATTTACAATATAAGGGTAAAGCTCGATAATTGCCCAAATTATTCATACTATATACAATACATCGTTGTGATTACAATCCGCTCCTAGATATACGGTCCTTATGTTACAAGCTGATTACATAAGAAGTATATTACAAATAAGCAGATAAGAAACCATATCACCTATCACTTAGTTGTCTCACCATGACAGCCGAGCACGATCCCGCAGGGAAGTGTTCGTCACAGCAGACAAGGACAGAAGGAATTCACTTTGGACCCCAATGTTCAGGAGAATGGAATATTGAGTGCACTGCAGCTTGTCTGAGCAACACTTCACAAGACACTACGAAACTACCTAAAAGGGGATTATTCATTGTTTTCGTACTATTTTAATAATAATTGCGAGTTAGCTTCCTTGTATCGTCTATCTATACCTAAGAGATCTTCAGCTCCTTCCAGTAGTTATGTAACATTCAATCGAGTGTCGTGTTGCTTCAATTTTCATCGAGAACGACACTCGATTTGTACATTGCTCAGACAAGCATCAGCACAAACAGTCGACCTCTATGATGATGTTTTATAAAAACGATCAATAAACAATGCAGCTGAACTAAAGAATGCAACATGTCTACCGTAGCACACAGTAGAAGGTACAGAAGCCGACTTTATACAATAAGCGAAGCCACGCGCGCGCACACACCGACGTGCTCGCCGTGCGTGCGCGCGCAGCTCGCCCGGTGGAGCGGCCGCGTCCACTGCCAGCATGATACCATTTGTTCAACTTATATTACCGTTATGATATTTGTATTACATTTCACCTACATTAGTAATGATTAGAAAGTATATGCTTAGGAAATGCTAAATATGATTTCTTCCCAATTTAACGTTTAAAACACTTATTTGTAAGACACATCGAATTCGATATTAAATGCAAATTTCGTAATCACTGGCGAGCCTTACATTAGTACATCACTGATAATCACATTTTATTCTTATTATTATTAATGAATGGATCGATTAGATGAATAGTCTTATTACGCGTCACGAGAATTTTGAATGAATAACGAGAGGGTAGGAGGGTGTGAGGACACTGTCCTCGAGGCGGCCTACACCGGCGCGTGCGGCACGCAGCGCCGCGCGCATCACCTCGGGGCCGCGCCCGCGCCCTCGCCGCCCGCCTCCGCGTCGCGCACGTCGTGCACGTCCCGCACGTCGTGCACGTCGCGCACGTCGGCCGCGGGCAGGTTGGCGTTGACGATGTTGGCGATGGCGTCGGCCGACATGGCCGACATGGCCGTCAGCAGGTTGTTGGCCAGCTCCACGCTCGACGCCTCGTCCATGCCTCGGTCCGTCAGCTCGCCTTCTAGTCGCAGCGTGCGCATGCTCGCTTCTAATTCAGGATCTGTAAGAAGAATCGTACAACATAGTATACCACATAATATTTTTTTGACATTGAATATTACAATGAAGTTCTCTTCTTCTTGACAACAATAACAATCAACCAACAATGAACTTATTTTTTTTTATTGTAGTAAAACTTTGTATGTGTAATTTGATAATATATTAATTTCCTTAGGGTAAAACAATAGACTGTCGGCGGACGTCGCGCGAGGCCTCGAACGGCCGCTTCAGTACGGACGCGAGCATCAGACTCATATTGTACGAGAGCGCGTAAGCTCCGCTCTATGACCGGAGAATAGTGTTAGACTAACCGTGAGCGTGCTGCGTGTCGGCGTAGGACCAGAAGGGCGAGAACTCGTGGTCGTGCGCGAACTCGTCGGGCCCGGCGGGCGCGGCGTGCGGCGCGAGCGGCGCGTCCAGCTCGTGCGGCGCGAAGGGGTCGTGCGCCGGCAGCAGCGTGTCCGCGCTGAACTGCGCCCAGCCCTCCACGCTGCTAGCGCCAGCGCCGCCCAGGTTCTCCCACGCTACACAAATCGTGCATAATAAGAGTTTAGCTACTCTCCTGTTCACCAGTTAAATCATAAATTCATAAACACCATAAGTTAACACCCCAACGAGGCCAACTAGCAATCCAAAACACAACAATTTTTATTGTAAACAATTTATAAACTAAACTACTATTTTGAGAGGTAACAGATCATTTCACTAGGATATACAATCATATAGTAGAGTAGAAAGGAGAAGTGTTACTAAGGTGTCATATTATTTATAAGGGCTACTGTCCACGGACGCGTAGCGTGATAGCCGCGTATTCGTCATCACACGCTAGGTGCACGCGTGCGTGGGCAGTAGGTGCAGTAGCTATAGACGTAAGCGTGGTACGTACGCGAGTGCTGGTCGAGCACGTCGCGCACGGCGGCGGCGGGCGCGGCCTCGTCCTCGCCCGCCTCCTCCGCCTCCGCGTCCGCATCGCCCGAGTCCTCCCACATGCTGCGCACACAACAACTTGTTATAATATTACATTGCAGTTACTCTTGACAACAAAACAGAGTACCTACACCATATAAAATAATTAAAAAAAAATTACAATATAGAATTTGAACAGAAAAAAAACGTGTTACATTGATAGAGGTATATTCTATCTGTTTTTAGTTAAATGACAAAGAAATACAGAAAAACTTACTCATCGTCAAATCTTTGACTGGCGCGCTCCAAGAAATTCCTCTCAGCTGCTCTCATCTGCAAATCAAACAATGTGTAAGTCATCTCTTGTCCATCATACATTAATATTTACACCTTATTTATGTAGTATTTACTTTGTCCTCGTCCTCGATGCCCAGGCCGTCGGCTATGAAGTCAGACGACTCACCGCCCGCCCCCATCGCGCCACACATCTGTATACAAATTTCGTTACTTTACAAAAACTCTGTCACTCTACCAATACAAAGTAATATGCAACCGGAACGCAAACGAGCGCATCGAAATCAAAAATGTTTTTATTTTATAAAGACCTACATGGGCACTTATAAAACGTCAGAAGCTAGTGCACCAATCTCGTGTCCAATCGAATCGGAAAAGGGGACGTTTCGCCGCGCCCTCAGTGCACGCGTCTAGTAGTCGCTGCTCTTTGTTGCACATATCATTTTAAGCTGGGTACTCACTTAGCAGTGTAGCACGTAACGTATCAGATACGGTATCAACCTGCAAATGGGTACGGCTCGTCCACTGTCCTCCGCGTATCTAGCTACGAGCTGCCGGATCCGCAGTGCTCGCAACGACGTCACGCCGACAACCTCAGTAGTAGTACTCACTACGCAAGCGGTTGTGACGCCGTCCACGTACACACTGCGAGCCGCCTTTGTGTTCGCAGTGAAACCGCCACTCGGCGGGTCACTGCGAGCTTACAGCGTTCCACGCGCGAGCGGCTCGCAGCGGACTCGTGCCTACGTACTCACTTGAGACCGTATCTGATACGTTACGTGCTACACTGCTAAGTGAGTACCCAGCTTTAGATACGTACTTAATGCCGCGCAGTGTAACTTAACAACTTGTAAATATTTTTAGGAAAGATATGACATGGTGTAAAAATTATTGGAATCGATTCTGAACAAACTATATTCAGCTTTCGCATATCTTCTTCTTCCTGCCCTTATCCCATATTACTTGAGGTCGGTGCAACATGTTTTTTTCTTCCATTCTGTCCTGTCACCCGTCATAACTCCCTTTTCTTTCATATCAGTCTTCACACAGTCCATCCATCGTTTCTTTGGCCTCCCTCTTCCTCTCCATCCGTCCACATGTAAATTCATAACTCTTTTAGTAACATGCATTTCATCCCTCCTCTTCACATGACCATACCAAGACAAACGATTTCCTTTCAACTTTTCTGTCACTGGCACCACTTTCAAACTTTCTCTATTATACTATATTCAGCTTTCGCATATGCTAAAAGTAATTGTGTACTACGTTATGTATGTGTACGGACCTCGTTGCCGTCCTCCGCGTTCACGTCGTCGGCCTGCTCGTCCATGGTCGCCGTGGCCGCCATGTCGTTGTACTGCCGAACAACACCAAGTTAGACACAGACACTAACATCGTTATTCTAGTAACAGTTAGTATACAGTAACAAACTCACGTCATAGTTAGCTGCCAGTGTGTCGGCCATGATCTCCACCTGAAAAGTTAATTCAATATATAAATAGGTAAATAATAATAGTAAACAATACTTTAACAAATAAGGTATTGAAAAGTAACATGTAGTATACGAATACTATAGAGATACTAACCTCGTAGATATTTTCTGAAGGATAGTATCCACCCTGTAACATAAGAAAGCTGGGTTTAATGTTGTTCTTGGGTTAAAACTCTTTTTAAAGGCTATTCTGTGTTCAGAAAAGTACAGCCAGCGAAGGTCATTCTTGCTACGACAGTATTTAATGTAGGGTCAACGTTTTAGCTTTATCTGTAGGACAACGAATGATGAACCTCCTGCAGTTCTGTCGCTGATTTTGTTGGTTACGGTGAAATCTCACCAGAGTCGACGTGAAGTGAAAGAAAGAGTATAGTGTTACTCACGAGTGGCGTATCATGTTGCTGTAGCAGCGGGCGCAGCGTGTCGTCGCGGAAGGTGCTCCAGCGCTCGCTGAGCGGCGGCGGCAGCGCCAGCGCGTGCGCCAGCAGCTCGGGCGGGCTGAGCGCGCGCGCGATGCGCGACAGCGTCAGCACCACGTGCCCCATGTACGCCGCGCGCGGCCCGTTCCTGCGCACGGACCGAGCTTATGAACCACACGCCACGTCACTCATCACAACTATCGATTACTGCATCGCGCGTTATGGGCATTTATTTACAATTTCACTGATGATACGTAAATAGTAGATATGTCAAGAATCCTTGGCTTGCCCCCTGTAATGGCATCAGGCACGCCACTGGTTTGGCCCAAAAGACTGTGACCACGCCATTAGCTTCTCATCCATCTTTTGTTAATCAAACTCGGATATACTGAGGTTAGTAGAATGATATAAGTTACTAACCTCAGTATATCTGAGTATAAGAATAAGTTACTTACTTGTTGTTTTTGTTCTCTTCAAAGACGTCCATGAGTCGCGTCAACAGATCGCATTCCACCAGTAACTGCAAAATAAATTATTTAGTGTTATGAATATTTTTTATTAGTTAAATTAAATAAATTTAAAGGCAAAAAATGCTTACATTGATAATGAAATTATGAAGTTTTAAAATTGCTATTATGAAAGAGACGTTTGATATTGTATTCAATATTTCTTTTATAACAGAAATTTGCTAATATGTATTTGTTTAAAATGGTTGTACCTTGTTTGTTTTTCTATTATACTCTATTTATTATGAGATTAGAAATTTAAAGAAATTTGTTATACTGGATGTTCAACCGATTTTGACTTTTATTGTGTTGGCATGGTAAATGACGGCTGCAGTGAATAGTTGGTATTGTAACCAATTTTTTGTTTTTAATATTATAGGTATGTATTTTGATATTATTTTCATAATAACTATTTTATTTTTTGTATGTTTATTGATAAATTGGTTATTATTATCTCGAATGTAATATATGGGGTAGGAATAAGTAGTAATGTGGAATGCAATAAAGTATTGAATATATTAGTATTCCAGTAAGACAGGGGAATTGATTTATTTGCTAGAATATAGGTGTTTACATGATGGATGGATTGTGTGAGAAGTGATATGGAAGAAAAGGGAGTGAGTGATAGCGTGACGAGTGACAGGACAGAATGGAAGAAAAAGACGTGTTGCGCCGACCCTAAATAAAATGGGACAAGGGCAGGAAGATGATGATGAATATAGGTGTTTACATAATAACATGGTAATAGTATATTATGATACAAGTGGATAAAGTTTGGAAGGCGGTTTTCATTTAAGTTGTAGGCGAGAATGTGACGGAGCCTTCGTGCTGCAGCGCTGTGTGTACGTGTATCAAACGGCGCTGTTCAACACGTTTAGTCAGACATGAATAAACGGGGGTTGACATGCGCCTCGTGGGGGTGAGCGCGCGCCGCCGGCCGCCAGCGCTGCGGACGTGGCGCGCGCTGGCGGGGCCGAGCCGGCGCGCTGCACCCCAATGGCGTGCCTAAGAGCCGCGGAATAACGCCGGGTTTCAACTAAGTATATTGAAAACCTATTTATGTTCGACTTATCAGTGGTACTAACATTTCTACGTCTAGATCATAATAATATCATGAAAAAAGGAGGATCATCATAGACAAAAAAAAGTTTCTGTTTTCAACTATTTTTAAATGTATGCACTTTTATATTATATTCCACAACTTTTCAACACAAGCTAAGCAGAGCTTGTGTTATGGGTACTAAATAACCGATAAACATACTTATACACACACTTACATACTTTTATATAGTTAAAAATACAGTATTTTTTATTCACTAACATTTACGCAACATATAATACCTATAATAAATCACAACTATTATTACCCAAACAAAAAACCTTTAACCCATTCTTTAATATACATTTTTTTTTTTTTTTTTCATTTTAAATAATTATTTCTAAAACCAACACTAAACGAACTAAATATAACCTACTCTTTAATTCCTACTCTTCATAAATATTGTGATAAAAAGAGATATGGAGGCCTAAAAAAAATGGATGGATTGTGTGAGGAGCAATATGAAAGAAAAAATTAGTCGACGAATGACAGGACAGAATGGAAGAAGAAAACGTATTGTGCCGACCCCGAGTAATATGGGACAAGGGCAGGAAGAAAAGACTCATACTCTTCATAAACTTTTATATGCTTCATAACTTATTTTAATTTATTGTACACATCTATGCCATACAAAAATACCCAGTCAAGTGCAAGTCGAACTTACACACTGAATTTTTTTCTAAAAATCATCAAAATCAAAAACTTTAATTTTTTAAGTGTTTTATGAACATAAAATACTTTTAATGAACCCTCCGCCACCACACGAGGAGCTTGTGGCTAGATAATAACAGCCGCACGGGTCGATCTTCAAGGTTAAGCAACGCTTACCAAGGTTGGTCTGTGGACGAGTGACCATCTTAACATACCGAGTTTCCTCCGTGCCTCAGAAAGCACGTTAAGCCCTAAGTCCCTGCTGTCATTTGTAGATCTTTGGCAGTCGTTACGAATAGTCAGAAGCCAGTAAATCTGACTCCAAACTTGCCATGAAGTGATACTTGTTAAAGGGGTTGTGGAGGAGTGGCTGCCTAAGCCGCTCCTCGTAAAATGCTGGTATTCAGCTAAATCCGGCTTGACTGGAAGCTGACCCCAATATAGTTGGGAAAAGGCTAGGTAGATGATGATGATGAACCCTACACCATTCATGAATGTATACTCACGTGTCGTGCGTACTGCGTGCGGTAGACCCTGTTGGTGAGCGCGTGCTTTACGAGCGTGTACACCTGCGCGTGCAGGAAGTTGTTGTTGGGGTAGCGGAAGAACATGTCCACCAGCACGCCCGGCGTGCCTGCGCAACAACAAAACATGTTCACGTCAAAAACAATAATAAAATGACCAGTCACACTATAAAGTAGTCAATTGTAAGATCTGACCACGACATATACAATGTAGGAACGACAACACAATAATAAATGATAACCCTGGTAATGTCATCATTATAAATATTTTCTACACAAAAATAACAAGAAAAAAACAATTGGTCCATACATTTATGTCTGTATATCAGCCGAAGGACGTCTATTTCTGGATATAGGCCTCCCCCAAGCGTCGCCACAAGGACTGATCCATCGAATTCCCGTGACCCTCACCAATCATCGGTTCACGTCATAAATAGGTCTAACTGATAGGTATTCATGGTTGTTGGAATAACGTGGTGGTGGGTAGTGGTGCGTACCGAGCGTGAGCATAGTGGTGGGCACCTCCTCCACCTCGGAGAGCGCCAGGTGCGCCAGCAGCGCCGCCACCTGCACGCGCGCCAGCCCCACCGCGCCCCCGCCTGCCTGTTCACCGCGCCCCGTCGCCTCCTGCAACACCAACATTGTCTATTTTTAACCAATCACGAATAAGACTCATCGCGAATTATGTGTATTGGACCAATCGCGCCGAAAGGCTAAGGAGAAAATCTGAAGCCTTGTCACAAAGTGCGCCTTACCAGCATGCGAGGTCTGCACTCAAATTTCATCGCAGTCCACCAAGAACTAAGAAGCCAGCTCTTTTTCCTTTCGGAGACGATCCATTTTTTTCCATCGGAAGGCTGTTAGACGTATCGTACCTTTCTAACCCAGTGATAACCTTGGAGCAAAATGTCAAAACATGCTTTGTATGTTCTGCCGTCGGCGTCTCTGTAACCTTGAGGACTCAAGACTCGGAAGCAGCCTATAGTGTACTACAGATGTGACACTCACGTGCGGCTCGGAGGCGGGGTCGTGCAGCAGCGCGTGGTGCAGCAGCGGCAGGTGCGGCGCGACGGCGAGCTCCACGCTGCTGCGCTCCTCGCACTCACGTCTACTGCAGCTGTGACACTCACGTGCGGCTCGGAGGCGGGGTCGTGCAGCAGCGCGTGGTGCAGCAGCGGCAGGTGCGGCGCGACGGCGAGCTCCACGCTGCTGCGCTCCTCGCACTCACGTCTACTGCAGCTGTGACACTCACGTGCGGCTCGGAGGCGGGGTCGTGCAGCAGCGCGTGGTGCAGCAGCGGCAGGTGCGGCGCGACGGCGAGCTCCACGCTGCTGCGCTCCTCGCACTCACGTCTACTGCAGCTGTGACACTCACGTGCGGCTCGGAGGCGGGGTCGTGCAGCAGCGCGTGGTGCAGCAGCGGCAGGTGCGGCGCGACGGCGAGCTCCACGCTGCTGCGCTCCTCGCACTCACGTCTACTGCAGCTGTGACACTCACGTGCGGCTCGGAGGCGGGGTCGTGCAGCAGCGCGTGGTGCAGCAGCGGCAGGTGCGGCGCGACGGCGAGCTCCACGCTGCTGCGCTCCTCGCACTCACGTCTACTGCAGCTGTGACACTCACGTGCGGCTCGGAGGCGGGGTCGTGCAGCAGCGCGTGGTGCAGCAGCGGCAGGTGCGGCGCGACGGCGAGCTCCACGCTGCTGCGCTCCTCGCACTCACGTCTACTGCAGCTGTGACACTCACGTGCGGCTCGGAGGCGGGGTCGTGCAGCAGCGCGTGGTGCAGCAGCGGCAGGTGCGGCGCGACGGCGAGCTCCACGCTGCTGCGCTCCTCGCACTCACGTCTACTGCAGCTGTGACACTCACGTGCGGCTCGGAGGCGGGGTCGTGCAGCAGCGCGTGGTGCAGCAGCGGCAGGTGCGGCGCGACGGCGAGCTCCACGCTGCTGCGCTCCTCGCACTCGCCCGACGACGCGTAGCCGCCGCGCCCCGACTCCTCGTCGCTCGACGCCTTCTTCATTCTACTGTCAAACCTTCAGTTGTGGGACAACGTAAACGTTTGCTACACTACATTCTGACAAGATATACATCTAAGGCTAAACACATTCATTAGTAGTTCAGATCTTCGACAAACAGCGGGAGATAATAATTAAAGTTTAATTTTTTGGCAGAAAAAGTACAAAAGATAAACTTTCTGATTCGGTAAGTTGTGGGCTAGTACTTACAGGATGGGCTCGTGCATGAGCAGCGCGCGCAGCACCTGGCAGCCGTTGACGAGCGCGTGCGTGCGCGCGCGCGGCGGCGACGTGAACATGCCCGCCAGCAGCGCGCGCACGCCCGCCTCCGACTGCAGCCGCGACACTAGCGCCCACGACGTGCGCGGCCTGCAACACACACCACACGCGTTACCCACAAGCGATTATGTGACCAGGGGATAAAGCAGTGTCTTTAAATCGCCGGCGGCATGTTGCTAAGTTTAAACCAACCGAACATCAGTGAGGGTTTCATATAAATAATTACTCGTAACTGCCGAACAGTGTGAGGAATTCAAGCTGCAAGTGTGCATACCTGGTGGAGCAGCCCTCCCCGGCACAGCCGCTGACGATGAGGTCGCACAGCAGCGCGGCGGCGTTGGCCGAGGCCACGGCGGCGATGCGCGCGCGCGCCTCCGCGCTGTGTGCCGCGCTCTGCCCCGCGCCGCGCGCCACGCCCCCGCCCTCCGGCGCCGTGGCGCTGCCCGCGCCCGGCGGAGAAGATTCTGTACTGCTCTCCGGTTTTAGCGAACCTGCTGATCAATTCGAAACTAGCGGATAATCCGATATAATTGCATATCCGTAACCGGTAAAATATAGATTTCGATACTTTAGTCTAAAAGGAGGCCTTTGACATGATGTCGGTTTTTATGCTGAGAAATAAAGTAGAAGCCACAGAAATAAGGGGAACACCATTAAAAATTTTTGTTTTTTAATTACTTAGATGATCGACATCAATATATCAAAATAGACAATATTACGAGTGATGAGCAAATAAGTACCGGATAGGTTAAGGTGTTAGTCAGGGAAGTATCCTGGGCCTTACCCTATTTTTGATTTATGTTTATTTGTGTAACTTAAGGATCCAGCGGAGATCGCTCGCTACTTCGAGTTGAGATGAAAATAAAATACGTTCGCGGTATATTGCTATCTTTGTTTGGCAAAAACAAATGCGAAATTGCATATGTGTGTGTACGTGTGAGTCGGACAATCTTCACAGCATAATATAGAACAGTTTTGAACTTGACAAAATAATTCCATCAAAAACACAGCTTGTAAAAAAACTCAAGTCTCGCAACACTACTCTTCTACCGTAAAAATATGTGAGATCCATGTTATTCCAAGTCAAAATATCTTGTATGTTTTAAATAAATGAATTTAGCTTTGTAATCGCATGAAAACACAATGTATCTCAAAAGTAAATTAAGTAAATCCTTTAGTGCGATTACCAAGTCAAATCTTAAAAATGTAACTTTGTAATCCTATACATTTATATGGGATTACTAAGTTATATATGCAGTTGGTGTATCTAGAAAACTAGGTCGAAATTGCAAAATATTTTAGTTTTCCCTTGGTTTGTACACTAAACACTAATTGTAATCAAAATTTGAAAACTTCTGTCTCTATTGCTGCTAAAAGTGCCTTAGACTTTTTATGTTCGTTCAGTCAGTGAGTGACAAAATTTAGAAAATTTAATGAAATTTGAAATATATAGTCTTTTTATGAAGCCTGCTTGATCTAGTTTCGTCCACAACGGATTTATAAGAGGTTGAAAATGGCTCGAAATGTTTCGAGATAAGGATGGCACTTTTTTGCGCGACTTGGTGGGTGTGACACTACCGTGCCCTCAGATTACCTATGCTCCATTGAAGTAATAGGGTCATCACTTTTAATGTTATCCTAAAAATAAATTTAATGCAAAAAAAGACAGTGTTCTGTAGTGATCAATCTATCGTATTGAAATCATATTTTTATTTTACGTGGGCCTACATGGACACTTATGAAACGTCAGAATCTAGTGCGTAGTTCCAATTCGTCGTTTCCTATGGAGAAGAACCGGCAAGAAACTTCATGGTTACTCTTTTCAAAAAAATATTGGGTTTACAATATTTCCATACTAGCTGTGTCCGCGACTTCGTTGCGTGTATGAAAAAACTTATCAATAAGTTTTTAGTGTAGTATCTACACTTATACAGGAAAAGTTTTAACCACTGCGTAAATTTTTTTTGGTGGCTCAGTGTAAGTAATAAAACACAGATCGATCTTCAAAGTTAAGCAACGGTTGCCAAGGTTGGTCTTTGGATGGGTTACCATCTTAACATAACGAGTTTCCTCCGTGCCTCGGAAAGCATAGGCTGACTACCAGACCTCCACAACCCAATAACTGGGGTAACAGGGTACTTCATGGCAAGACTGGAGTCAGATTTACTGGCTTCTGACTATCCGTAACGACTGTTAATGACAGCCGGGACCTACGGCTTAGCGTACTTTCCGAGGCACGGAGGAAACTTGTTATGTTAAGATGGTCACCCATCCACAGACCAACCTATTGGCAAGGGTTGCTTAACCTTGAAGTCGACTTGTGTTCTATTATTTACACTGAGCCACCAAAAAAAATTTACGCAGTGGTTAAAAACTTTTCTTGTATGTATATCAATAAATAAGTAAAATCCCTAAAAACTAATATCTATACGAATTACTAATCTTACCTAAGAGTACTAAAAATACCCTACACACTATCAAATATACTACCTATACTTGAAATTAAAATCTACACGGTCTGCGCCCTATAAAAGTAAACCTAAGTACCTAACTAATTTTAAAAAAATGGGTTCGGTATCGGTCTCGTAACACCCCCTCTGCCATATTTTTTTTGATATTTTCAATATACAGAATTTTTACTTCTACAAATGTATTATAAGTATATATTACAATATTATATTAACAGACAGATTATTAAGATTGTACCCAAAAGTATAATAAAAATATTTTTTATCAAAAAACTGTCGAAATACTAGTAATCAAAATCGTAGTCTACGGTGTTCCCACATTCACACCATAAGAGAAAATGTAAATATAAGAAAAAAAATCAAACCTATCAACATGAGATGTTAACAAAAATAAATCACGACTTAATGAATTTAAGGTGATTAAGATCTAAATAATATAAGAAACAAACGCTCGCAAACCGATTGTACAATATGACCAATACGCTAGTGTGAAAGCCTGTAGGAGGGGAACCGATTTTCTTAGTGGCGTGACTACAAATTTCCAGTTTTCAGACTTTTCCCATATTTGCTATAAGACCTTTTTTACCCTATAAATTTTGATTACCTAGAGAGTATCAAACGTACGTTTTTTGCGATATAAACGGCTGTATCTTTTTTTTTCGATAACTTATATATTTGATTTGTGCACAGCTTCAAGGAATCGCGGGCCTATTCTCGAACTCGATAACTCCACGCGTTTCCGATATAAAGGGTCTTGACAAACAGACCGACGGACAACAAAGTGATCCTATAAAGGTTTCGTTTTTCCCCTTTGCGGTACGGAATCCTTAAAACGAAACGATAATTGTTGAAAAGTTTTATAGGAAATGAAATTCGATCAAATATGAACCTATGATAGATAAGTAGGTAACGGTTGTAGGAGCGACACACACGCAAGGACCTTGTGTACCCTGGAATGATTACGAAGTAATATCACACAATCTGAAGTGTACTTAAAATTCATTGCCATTAAGTTCATATTTTAAATTGACAAGCAAAAATGGAAAAAATGTACCCAGCAAGACGGAGCATACAAAGAGGTAGCGTGTCCCTTTTTTACTCGTCTATGGACACCGTGGTAGAAAGAGACAACATACCCTTTTGTGGGTACGTTTTTGAGGTTGACGTAATCAATCCAGATAGTATAAACAATTCTTGGACACACTGACTGGAGATGTCATCACCCACACACTGACATTTGCTTGCTGCGATAGCAATAAAAACTATTGAAAATTTGGGAGAAATTTGGATGTATTCCGTAATACCAAAAATGATGAATGAAAAATTAATGATTTTCCAATTTCTTTTCAATTCTTTATAACTTGATAATAATATCTGTGTTCCTGCGGGGAGATATCTTGAAATATTGATGTTTATAATATAGAAAAAACTATATAAAAACATGACATTTTCGCTGTGAAAATGTGCAAAATTAAATTCGCTTAAATTTCGTTTGGGGTAAGTTTTTCAACAAAAAGACGACGTAGGAACCTAGATAATTATTGTCTGAATCCGAATAACATCATATTATGGTGTAAATATGCTTAAACTGCAAATGATTTTGGTATTACGTTTGTATGGAAAATCGACACATCGCGCCAGCCTTAAGTATTAAACAAAGAAAAATGGTTTCATTCCGATTCCGACGACACGGTCCTAATTTTTACCTACTACTTTAAAAGTAGGCAATTTCCTCCCTTTTCTCGAATCGGTACATATCACGCCAGCTGTTGAAATAACTTGTTACAATAGTCTCTGTTCGAGATGAGAGCGTGGCTCACCTTTGTCGGCGTCGTGGTCGCTGGCGGCGTCGTCCTTGTGGTTGGCGTCGCTCTTCTCGCTGAGCTCGCGCTCCGCCTTCTCGGGCGGTTCGGGCGCGCCCGCCAGCTCCTCCGCCACGTACGTGCCGCACACGATCTGGATCAGGCACTCCAGGAACTGGTGCTCTTCTAACCACTGTACCATCAAAACACTACAGTTATCAACTTTGTACTCACTAAACTTTAACTAAGTAAAGTCCAACAACCGCCGTAATACTAAAGGGCGACTAAAAATAGAAAAAGAAGTAAAAATATACAAGGGTCGGTAGCGTTCTGTTGCTTCTGCCCACACCCCGTAGAAAAACAGCGTAATTATATTATACATATGTAAAGACCAATATGTGTGCTAAACTCCTGAATGTCAATTAGAACGAGTTCATCGTATAAGACTCACGAATGGTTCCCGAACCTTCGTAATTTTAATTCCTGAGGATAAGTTTGACTGAAGAATAAACTAAACTTAGTAGTTAAAAATGTTCTGCGACTACGTAACAATATGTTATGTTTTTTGATTGTGTCACGTCACGGTCAATTGAACTACAAATATACATATTTATACCTCTACGCGAGCCTGAGAAAAAGTGTCTTTATAGACAAACGGACAACGAAATGATCCAAAAGGTGCTTTTTTTCTTTTGAGATATGGAACCCTAAAAATATGAGAAAAAAACGAAATCTTTAAAGAAACATAATTGGTTCACTGGGCGTGCCTGTTCAGTGTAGTGAATTAAATTTCGGACAGAGATATTGCTTTTCTGAAAAACTTTTGCTAAACTGAGACTTTGCGTTGGACTGGAATCCTCAGGAGAAAAGGAAGCGTGACCGTCCTCGGCAGACCTGACAACGCACTGTATTGGCAGAAGCGATGGCCATCGGACTGACAAGGAGCAAGGTGAAGCGTAAAAAGCTCAAGACCGGCCGCAATGGGTGACTACTGTGGACGTCCTCTGCCCCAGCTAGGGAACATAGGATCTTAAACCAGGACAAGTAAACTGAAACTGAAATGGGCCTGGGGCAAACTGTTATGAGTTTCTCAGAAAACAAGTAGATGTAGAGCAAAAATACAATAGAATACCAAGATTTAAAGACCGTGTTTACGGTAATTACACGGCTTCAAATCACAGTTCCCAGTGACCGCAAAATTCCATTTCATTGCAAAAGACCGTAAAGAAACCGCTCCTTGGAATGTAATGTAAGTCGTAAGAACTGGTACGGAGCCCACATAACTAATTCGCGAGTGCTGCTCACGCCAGCTGTACCAACAGCTCTGTCCATATGTTGCCCTACTTCGGCAACATTGCCAATATTTGTACACTTTCACACAATACCATCAACAATAATAGAATATCTGTGTGTTTTACAAATTCCTACTGTCCCTCCTCCTCTACCTTTTCTATTATGTACTTAATTCGCACATGCTAACAATATGACTAAGTGAGCAAAGATTGTCAATTTTCGCAAAATGTGTGTGAATCATATTTTACCCTTTTGTCTCAAAAATTATTGAGACAAAAGGGTTTATTACTCACAGAAAAATTTAAATCAGTCGATAGTAGTACATTGACCCCCAGGACAGGAGCCTCCTCAAAAAGTAGAGTCATGTATTGAGAGTGTGACTAACTGTGCCCAGAGCAAAACGATAACACTGGTGAACCTTCTTATTGGTCGACAGAACATAACAAAAATCTTTTTTAAAAAGTTTTTTATCTGCCACGTTTTAGCTCAGATACACCTACATCTCACTATAATTCAATTAGCTATGATATCATCATCATCAGCCGAAAGATGCAGTGGACGCGGGTATGTTCTGCAGTGGACATCTTTCGGCTCTCCCAAACTTCGCTACAACGACCCGTCCTGAAGACGGAAGGTTCTTTTGGAGGTGGTGGAACAGAGAGTAAAGTCCCTCCGTTGAAAAGGGAGGATCCTCCGACCGGAAGAGGTGGTCCAGTGTATCTATTCAAATCACGCGGAGAACTTTGCATGCGTGATACAGGATTCTGTGACGTCATATCGTCGCCCTCCCCGCTAACTGTCGTATCTCACAAACTGACGTATCTGCACTAACATTACCTACGCGTTCTTAGCTATATTTCGAATAAGTTCTCTTTAATCGTCGTATCTGTATCGTTTACCGTTTAGGAGATAATCACGTATTTGGTTTTGCGAGACGTATCTGCTTCAAATTAATATGAATAAATAAATAGATACCTTAGGGCTTTATTGCGACTACTAACTTAAAGAATAAGCCAAGAGCTATATAAAAAACTTTTTAAATAATTGATAAAGCCACAACTATCGCAACTACAGTAATTTGACTTTAACGCCCGACCGAAAAACAGTTGCCCTGGAAAAACATCAATTGCTAGTTAGGACAGTTAGCCGGGAGGGTGACGATATGTCGATGTCGCTACATTTTGGAGTGGTGGCCACATGCCGGAAGACGCAGCGTTGGAAGGCCTCTCACAAGGTGAACCGATGACCTGGTGTAGGTCACAGTAATCCGATGGATTATGAGATTAGTTTGATGGTACCTTATGGCCAAAGTGCAAGTTGAGTTTGTGCAGGTAGAGCGAAGTGTGTCGGGTATATGGATTGTCCATGGAATCATTAGATGTTCCCATCGAATAAGAATTTGTACCATAATAATGGCAACAGGCTAATTGGCGAAATGTACAACTTGTACCTCGAAAGGCTCATTGTGACCGGTAAAGTAGATGGGAAAAGGCCTCGCGGGCGCAGCCCAATACGTTGGTCCGACCAGATCCGCGCCGCTCTTAATTCTACGATTTACGATGACCTTCACAACGCCAAAGATAGGAACAGATGGAGGAACATCGTAAGGGCTAAAGTGATGAAGCAGGGAGGTCACGACCCTCAGCATTACGGAATACGACGCAAGGAGGGTAGGACAACTTGTACTATAGACTTGTGCTTTACTCTTCAGCGTGTACAAGCGTGTTGTTGACAACGTGACGCCACTACTACATACGTCACCGAGCTCCGCGTGCCGGCGCGTAAACACATCTTTCACGATTATCCCGGCTCGTCCGCACAAAGCGAGGCACATGCGGCGCCGCGGCACAACAGAACACGACCAGATTATGTTACTCAGATAAGCAGCATTGATACCGACACAATACGGTTCACGATTCTTCCGGCATTGTTCTAAATGCCTTTATTCAGTGATGGCCTTGATGCATCTCTTATTTTGTAGCTATAATACTAATAGAACAATTGATTTGTAAGGCGTCCTAAATACCCACGCGTATTGAGGCGCCGACACTGACGTAACTGAAAATACTGTATAATAATAGGCAAAACAAGACATAATAGGACCAACTAGTTGTCAAAAGAACAACCTTCAACTTGTTTACAATTTTTTTTTTTTTTTTTTTTAATATATGTGCGAACACTCGCCACAATCTAATTGCTGATGCTCACTGCAATGAAAATGTAGGCATGTAAGATGATGTGATGAACCGTTTCGGTTGGGAAAACCATAAAAATATGAATAGGTCAAAACATACTTCGATCAAGACATCTCACTATTGAACTAAGGCAGTGGTTTATTGCAGGATTAAAATTTCCCTAGCTGATTTCTGTATCCAACTTTGGCAACTTGTTATAAAAGCGTAAAATATTTATGAAGATTGAATTGTTTGTTTTAGCCACGTTTTAAACTCACTAGGCTAACAAAGTCAGCCTTATAATCTGTAGGGACCCAGGATCCCCCTCTCTAGAAGAGGGAATTGGCCGTAATCCACCACGCAGACCCAACTTGAGCTGGGCCTGCGTGGTGCACTGATAGATGTCACATGTCTTTGAATTTTTGGTTCTAGGACATGCCAGTTTCCGCACAATGTTTTAGTTCACCATTTTGGGAAAAGTGGTGATGAAACAAATTACACAAAGTAATGCGACTGGCTGAGGTCAAAACATTAATGCGAAAGGAAACGAGTAATGTTTAAAACGCTGCCGTAGCCTATAAGCTCTGTTGTACGTTTATCGTACTATAAGTAAATACACCAACACTTCTTCATGTGAATGGCATCTCGTGACCTACCTCCATGACGGTCTTTTTGAAGAGGTCGTCGAGGCGGATGAAGTACTTGAAGGTGTCGGCGATGGCGGAGGTGGACATGTGGCGCAGCAGGTTGGGCAGGAAGTCGCGCCGCGCCTTGAAGAAGTCCAGCACGCGCAAGCACACGATGTGGTACAGGTAGCAGTCCTGCACAACAACCAGTACCAAACGTTACACACTCATACGGTACACTAGCTTCAGCCAGCAGCATAACCCAAGCGAAAAGTACTAATACTAGCGTTTGCCCATGATTTTGTTTTCGGGATTGCCGTAGTTAGATAAAAAGTATTAGCCTAATGGAATTCAAGCTCACTCCATAAAAAAAGTGAAAGCGTAACAGACAAAGTTACTTTCATAATAATAATATTAGTGTGGATTGTTTAATTATTACAATTATTGTAATAATTAAACAATACATTAAAGTAAATAGAAGAACATATAAGTAAATAGTAATATGTTTAGATTATAAGAAACAGATCCATGAATAAAGCATAGTCCAGACTCGTAATGGATCACAAGCCATCATATGTGTGTGGGCGCGGGCTTATAACACATCACGCAGGTCCCGTAGGGCTTGGTGAATAAGGTAGTCACCAAAATATATTGTTTATCACATAAAGGTCGCATGTCACTTGCTATTCATGAACGACGATGTGTATTTATCTATGTGACCATTAGGTTATTTCAATCTCTACAAAGTTACAATGTAATGCAAATAGTTGACAAAAGTGGTAAACAATAACTTCTGCATAACATTACATCTGCATAGTGCCAGTGACACTGTGACCCAAATGATTTGACTGACGACCCCTAATGTTTCATGAATATGAATAGCCATATTCTAAAAAAGAATTTACAGGAAAAAGCATTCTAAATAAGTTTCGGTCAATTCACGCTTATTTTTAGGGTTCCGTAGCCAAAATGGCAAAAACGGAACCCTTATAGTTTCGTCATGTCCGTCTGTCCGTCTGTCCGTCTGTCCGTCTGTCACAGCCGATTTACTCGGAAACTATAAGTACTACAGTGATGAAAGGACATGTCCATAAATGTATGGACCAAAAACCCAGAATCGACAGGAATGAAATGTATACCAGTGGATTGACATTGAAATATAATATAATGTTACCAAGGGGGCAACCCTGAAATCGTTATAGTATAGGAGCTAGAAGCAAAATAAAATAAGAAAAAAAATTCGTTTAAAACAATAATAAAATAAGTTTACGTCATGTTGCGGCTTAATATGACGTTGTTTTAATGTTGTATCACTTGTGATAATTATCATCAACACATTTCACAAGCAACAGCAACATAATAACATCATCATATTAAATCACAACATAACAAACACTCTGTTTTTTGTATATTTTTTTTCTTTTGGCCCATAGATACTACAATCGTTACAGTACTGTGTGTATTATTGGTAATTCTGTGGCTAAAGATTGCAAATATAAAAATAATAATTATAGTATAGGAGCTAAGAGCTCGTGGCTAGATAATAACAGCCGCACAGGTCGATCTTCAAGGTTAAGCAACGCTTTCCTAGGTTGGTCTGTGGATGGGTGACCATCTTAACATAGCGAGTTTCCTCCGTGCCTCGGAAAGCACGTTAAGCCGTTGGTCCCGGCTGTCATTTGGAGATCTTTGGCAGTCGTTACGGATAGTCAGAAGCCAGTAAATCTGACTCCAGTCTTGCCATGAAGTACCGTGTTACCCCAGTTAATGGGTTGTGGAGGTCTGGTAGCCAGCCGCTCGTTGTAAAATACTGGTATTCAGCTAAATCCGGCTTGACTGGAAGCCGACCCCAATATAGTTGGGAAAAGGCTAGGCAGATGATGAGGAGCTAAGAGCCATGTTGTGGGTGAGAATATCGTTGTTAATCATTTATTTTCATAATGTAAGTCTTATTTTGATAATTTATAATGACATTTCCTATAACAACAACGACATTCTAACCCACAATAACTTGTGTTACACATGAATGTACAAGCAAAAGAAATACTCTAACTTTTATACTTATTTTTGTTTGCTCATAGATACTACAATCAACGTATTGTGTGTTATTGGTAATTATGTTGCTGTGGATAAAAAAAATCAACAATTATTATCATAAAAACTTTATTGCCCAAATAATCAAAGAAAATACAGTTTGGAACTATACCTAGACAAACTATACACGAACTAAAAACATGTAGGTACGCGGTTTTGTTGTAATTGTAACTGTAATCTCTTTTATTTATTTATTATTTTCTATGTCCAAACATACTAAGTCTAAAAATCTCGCAGATTGAATCAAATCACCTTCGTATTTTTTTATTTGCAATCCTTAGCTACAGAATTACCAATAATATACACAGTATTATAACGATTGTACTATCTATGGGCCAAATAAAAAGAAAAACCCTTAAAAATAAAAGACTTTTTTACTTGTTTTATTTTGCTCTTAGCTCCTATACTACAACGATTTCAGGGTTGCCACTTTGGCAACATTATATTATATTTAAATGCTAATCCACTGGTATACATTTCATTTCTGTCGATTCTGGGTCATTTATTGGACATCGTCTTTGATGGGAATATGTGTTGTATGAACCGCTACAAAATTATGACACTAAATAGTAAAAAAAAGAATTGGGGGTGGGGCCCCCCATACATGTAACTGAGGGATGAAAATTTTTTTTTCGATTTACATACCCGTGTGGGGTATCAATGGAAAGGTCTTTTAAAATGATATAAAGTTTTCTAAAAAACATTTTTCTTAAAGTGAACGGTTTTTGAGATATCAGCTCTCAAAGTCGTAAAAAGTATGTCCCCCCCCCTCTATTTTTATAACTACGGGGTATAAAATTCTAAAAAAAATAGAGGTGATGCATGCTAATTAACTCTTTCAACGATTTTTGGTTTGATCAAAGTATCTCTTATAGTTTTTGAGATAGGTTGATTTAACTGTAATTTTGGTTAAGTTATTGTGCTTACACTGAAAACGATAAGTACAAGGCAAAATATCGGGAGAGTTTAGGCTCCATTCACCAGGTGTATAAATTGACATAATAAGTTTATTATATTTGCTGCTACGGAACCCTTTGTGCGCGAGCCCGACTCGCACTTGGCCGGTTTTTGTTTTGTATTCCGCTTAAAATGTTTCTTGTTAGGCTAAGTAATCGAGCGTGTCGATAAGCTGCATGTGACATACCTACTTACAATTAAGAGCTTAAGGTGAATGCTTCAGGTAGCCCGCGAAATTCAAATTTTCTTACGTTTTTTGCAATTTGCAAGCCAGTGGTGGGTTGTATGAAGTTAAAAATACTTAAGCGGCTGTAAAACGTAACTAGTTACATAATTATAAACATAAAAATTATCAATACAACCCTCCAAGCTTACTTAGTTGCAAGAACGTTTTTGACCTCGAAAAAATCGTTCCTACACTTAGATGAGCTTGGAGGCTTCTATAAATGATTCTTATGTTTATAATTATGTAACTAGTTACGTTTTACAGCCGCTTAAGTATTTTTAACTTCATACAACCTACCACTGGCTTGCAAATTGCAAAAAACGTGAGAAAATTTGAATTTCGCGGGCCAACCTGGAACATCCCCCTTAAGTGATTGTTTGTTCTTTTAAGCAGACAATGACATTTTATGTGTTATATAATTTCAGGCAAAAGGCCGCCGCAACTCCGTTGTAATTGCGCATCCTACTGGAAGAATTTTATAATTATGACACGTTTGCGTAAATGAGTCTCAACTCTTAAAAACAGCGAGATATGGTGGCCTTTAGTAGTCCAGTCAAAATAGACTAAATTTTGATACAAGTTTGCATTAATTCCCAACAAGCTGGATTTTTGTGCAGGCCTTGGATGCGCCATTACAAATGACATGTCAAAAGTCCCCATCGATCCCGCTTGTGCGTTGTTTTTTATTCGAGGTCAAAGGTCACAAAGAAGCGTTTTTTGCGTATATCTCTGAAACAACGAGAGCTATCGAAAAATGGTTCAGGCAAAGTATGTAGATCGTCAAATTGTCTACAAAAAATATCTAACACTTTTTCTTCTACGGTGTACTGTTTTCGAATTATGGCTATGTTAAACATAGAAAATACGAATATGCACTCGTACTAAGGGATGATGGGTCCGATGAATATTTGAAGGACAAACCATCTGTAACGATACATAAGCAGTGTCGTAAAGCATACACCCGGAAGAGCAGCATCGCTGCAGCTAAAAGACAGCGTGAGGCGGAGATAGCTTCCACATCTGGGATTAGTCCTCCTCGTACTAGAGCACGAGGTAATGAATCGTCTTTTTGACGAAATACTGTTTGTTCTGTAGCAGTGAAGCAGATAAAACGGCTGAAATGAAAAAAGCGCAGCATCTTCGACCAAGAGTGTTCTCAAGTTTCAACCCTTGACTTCAAGAAAACCATATTTAAGGAAGCTCAGACTCGTTCTCATGAGCTAGCAAGTAGTGTCATTGCCCGCATTCAGTATGAATATGACTTAGTTGCTGCTGAGGCTAAGTACTACAGTGATTGTTACACTTAAAATACGACTGTCCTGCGGTCTAAAGTCACGATATCTCGAAAGCGATGCTTTGTAGAAGAAAAGTGTCGAGATCTTTTTTGTAGACAATTTTACGATCTACAAACTTTGTCTGAACCATTTTTCGATAGCTCTCGTTGTTTCAGAGATATACGCAAAAAACGCTAATTTGTGACCTTTGACCTCGAATAAAAAACAACGCACAAGCGGGATCGATGGGGACTTTTGACATATCATTCGTAATGACGTATGCAAGGCCTGCACAAAAATCCAGCTTTTTGGGAATTAATGCAAAGTGGAATGTCTATTTTAACTGGACTATAGGGCGACAATCGCCTGTTACTTCTAGGAAGAGACTCAAGATAGAGTCTTGGGTCTCGTAGCCCCACAAAAAGTAGTTGAGCGGCACTAAGTCGCATAATAGGAAGCAGGAAGTAACTTTAGGCGAACAGATAAACTAAATCTAGGTAAGTAATTTCAATGCATTTTGAAATCGTGGCTATTCAAAGTCACATGAAAAGATCAAATAAGTACTAAATTCGCCAGCTTAACTCTTTAGCCACTGCACACTTTCAAAGTTTTAGTGTATCAATATTGTAAAACCTACATTTTAAATATATGGAGAAGAAATCTTTCTAGTTTCATCATACAATTGACATTGTTTGTCTTTATAACAGCTTCTATTTATAGTTGCTTCTTACACAATCAAGAAATACAAAGTGTGCTCATATGACATGAGCACTAAACAAAGAGCTACCTGTTTGGGGCTCCGCTCGAGCAGCATCTCCACAGTCTTACTGAAGTAGGAGGCGAGCAGCGGGTTGAGCGGCGGCTCGCGGCTGATGAAGTCGCAGAGCCGGTTCATCTGCGTGGCGTCCAGCGACAGGCGGTCGCTCAGCATGGACACGTGGCTCGTCAGCACCTCGCACGCGATGTTGGCATGCCGGTACTGCGACGCCAGCTCCAGGTTCTTGGGCGGCTCCTCCGTGATCAGCGTGATCAGCTCCGCCAGCACCTCTGGCTTTGTCAGGCTGGAATTAAACACAAAGATGTTTCTCAGATGCTGACCAACACACAGATGCTGAACAGAAATGTTATTTATGTAATTTGTTGGCAGTATATCAGAGACAATGTGAAATTAGATTCAACACAAATGACTGAATAATAGTGTAAATTAATTTATCTTAATTTTAATTAAATGAGTATATTATAATAGATACTGGCTCCAGTATAAGAGCGTGCAACACAAGATACATATCCATACAACCAATCTGAAGTGATAATGGCGTGATTACACATCTTTCTCTAGATATTTGGAAAACTAATCCAGTAAAGACCTCTGAAATTCTGCTACATTGCATGAAATTTTGCCCTTCATAACATATTAATTTGACATTTTTTTTCTAGAAACTTTATAGGATTTACGAAAAATCATTTTTTTCCTGGAATACTTTTTGACAAATATTCATATGAGTGACAGAATTACCGAACAAACGGCCTTGGACAAAACAACAAGCTTTTAAAAACAAGCTTCCATACAGTTGTAAAACCAGCATACCAACAGAGGTCACCTTTGTTTGTGTTTGGTTTGTGTTGTGGCTCCCACCAAGGTGACCTCTGTTGGGACACTGGATTCACAACTGAGTAGAAGACGTTTCATCTATCACATACCTGCGAAACAAGACACAATAGTAAAACAATAACTGCGCGGTCTCATAGGACCGGTTGGGGATTCAAACATTAAACTATGCTCACATTGATGATAGATAGATATGGGAAGACCCTCTTAGGGTGTTAATATAAAACCTATAAGAACTTGTACCTATGACAATTTTACAATGATCAAATGTATCTGAATCTGAATGCTCAATTAAATCTGATAAAACTGAGTCGGTTTCACAGAAGGAAAGTACCCACTTAACACACCAAGATTTAAGACTATAGGCTGCCTATTCCAAAGTTACAATTTTCATGTGACTCATAACTAGAGATAATATCTATATATATAAAAATGAAACCCGTTTTCCGTTGTCACGACATAACATGAAAACGGCTTGACCGATTTGGCTGATTTTTTTTTTAAATGTTCCTTGTAGTTCAATTATGGTTCTTACGGAGAGAAAAATTCTAAAAAAAAATAAAGTTAGGTAAAGTAGGTAGGTAGGGTAGTGTAGGGTTGTGTAGGGTAGTGTAGGGTAGTGTAGGGTAGTGTAGGGTAGTGTAGGGTAGTGTAGGGTAGTGTAGGGTAGTGTAGAGTAGTGTAGGGTAGTGTAGGGTAGTGTAGGGTAGTGTAGGGTAGTGTAGTGTAGGGTAGTGTAGGGTAGTGTAGTGTAGGGTAGTGTAGTGTAGGGTAGTGTAGGGTAGTGTAGGGTAGGGTAGTGTAGGGTAGTATAGGGTAGGGTAGGTAGGGTAGTGTAGGGTAGTGGAGGGTAGTGTAGGGTAGTGTAGGGTAGTGTAGGGTAGTGTAGGGTAGTGTAGGGTAGTGTAGGGTAGTGTAGTGTAGGGTAGTGTAGTGTAGGGTAGGTAGGGAAGGTAGGGTAGGGTAGCGTAGGATATGTAGGGTAGTCATTTGACGGGAGCGAAGCCGCGGGTAAAAGCTAGTAACCATATAAATTAAACAAATGATATATTATTTGGATATTACCATCAAATAAACTTTTAGTTATGAAACTGGTTTCTTAAAATGTATTCTTTTACAATAGAGATACCAAGAAATCTAGGAATGTATAACTAATTGAATGCATAGTCTGGGAGAAATATACTTAAAAGATTTCAGTTTAATGTTTCCCTAGTTACATGAATCTTCTAATATATCCTGATTCTATTTGTGACAGCTGTTTGGTTTCTACATACTTTATAACTTTGACAATTCAGTTGGCATGTTGGTTGAGCAATTGGCTGCTGTGCTGTATGATGCGAGTTTGATTCCCTCCCTGTGCTGGTGTCATGTGTCTGTGTGTTTATTGTTTGTGAATGCTCCCAGAATACAGTAATTCCTAGTTTAGGGCATTGTTTTTTTTTATAATAATAAAATTTAACGTTTGAATACCCGACCGGTCTCATGAGACCGCGCTGTCATTGTCTTACTATTGTGTCTCGTTTTGCGGGTATCTGATAGGTTAACATTGGTTGGTATACATAGAAACTGATTCTAGTTAGAAAAAGGCTGTACAAATACAAATAAATTTATTTGATTTGATCTTAAAATTAGATCAAATCTGTGAATTAAAATTTGTGACATTCTTAAATCTAGGAATTTTAACCTATCACATACCCGCAAAACGAGACACAATAGTAAGACAATAACAGTGCGGGTGCATGAGACCGGTCGGGTATTTATGAATTAACCTATCACATACCCACAAAACGAGACACAATAGTAAAACAATAACAGTGCGGTCTCATAGGACTGGTCGGGGATTCATGAATTAATGTCCAAAAGTAGATTCTATTCTATATTAGCCAACACCTGAATATTATGTTAGAATTCCTCTTATTCCATAATCAGAATTTTGAGCAGTCAATTTGTTTATAAATCTCAAAATGTCAGGATCTTTTCAAGGTGAAAGTCCTTTCCATATAAGCAACCCGTCAACTTTAGTTAAAAATACATCTAACTTTATCTAATCTCTACTCATAAGGTAATTGTTCTTCCAAACCCCCTGTGAAATACACACTTTGGTAAGTAATCCATATTGATTTGTTTGAATGACACTTCAATATCATAAAGTTGGCTAAATCTGATTCTTTCTAATCTAAAACAGTTTGGCAATCTACTAGATGTCTAGGTACTTGTTGCTTGCACAAACAAGGACATAATCTTTGCTTCAAATATACTCTCTCTTATCAATTGAGATCAAACTTTTCTTGTATAAATAACATGTTATCCCATTAACAGGTGTAATGAAATGGATATTATTACTTTAAGAATAAACTAGTTAGAATATCTATTCTAAGAAGAGCCCATCAGTTGAATGATGATACAGATCTATGATCTATGTCATACCAATTACTCTGAGATATTTGTGTGACTAAGCAGAATTCAGCTGATAAGTGTTGAATAGTTAATTACTTTGTTGACAAGTAATTACACCTTGAATAGAGTAGTCATGAACAACTAGTGCACTTGCTCACACTCGCTGCCAGAACTGGCATTAAATATTAAAGACTTGCTCCCTATTGTTTGGACTACACTAGCCAGTCACTGAACTCTAGATAACAACAGACTGGGGCAGGCCCATCCCAACCGTGGCGTGTGCGGATACTTACAACTGTATGAGTGCTTTGTTGTCCGCCTTGCATTCCTGCAGGATGTCGTCCGCCTCCAGCACTTGCGACAACGTTACATTCTGAAACAATAAGCGAACTGCACACATCCACAACAGACAACACTAGACATCGTCGCTACGCCTCTCTACTCGCGCACATGACATCATCGTCCACCCAGAACCTTGTTTTTCATCACAAAAGGCGTCACTAGCACGAAATAATACGAAAATTCATCGTTTTGTTCACTCATAACCATCAATTTTTCAACAAAATACGCACCTCCTCTTTGAGAAGAAAATTTAACTCCCTAACTACGATATAGTTTCCGCTCCAAAACATAGTTAAAATTAATAAGTACAAGACGTGTAATTATTCTAAATCCATAGAAAACTTATTATTTTATATATTTTAGCGTTCCCAAGAGTGCAACGATCCGTTTTCTTTTTGACAGTTACGTTAACGGTGTTGCCATGAACGTTGCCTAAATTAGAAATCAAACAATAGGAACGAAACGTAAAAGGCGAATACCGCTTTTGTAAAAAGGGTTTATTCACACATAGTGTTCTTGGGTAAACTGCAAGACCGCAAAGTGCCTGTTTTCTTTAATAATGACTGTGATTAATAATCAAAATCATACTCTGGGGCTCCAATTAGTTACAGATCCAGTTATATGTACCATAGAAAATAAAATATATTTCAAGCAAGGGTGCCGACCTCGTGGGTGCTCGGGGCTCGAGCACCGATGAGGAATAAACAGTGGGTGCCGAGCACGCACACACTGAGAATAGAGAATAGACATCAATCAGTAGATCAGAAATCGCTTTTAAGATACGGGCCTTTTTTCATTACTCCAGCGCCGATTGAGACGTAAGGGTTCGATTCCCGCACCAACACAAATGTTTGTTGATGAAACAGATTTTTGTATTGAGTCTAGGTGTGTGTGGTACCTGTTCCTGGTTTTCATACCAGGACTTACGAGGACAATTTTTAGTTCGGGACCGGTCAATGTATATGATATTGTCTCAATTTATTATTTTTCGAGTCATCAAATAATCGTGACCACCTATGAGGTTTTCTAAAAGCCTGCGCCGCTGTTCAAGAAAGATCTAGTTTCTCTTATCTCTAATCCTAGATAAATAGACCTAACTTCGTCAATGACCTAAAAGGTGGCACTAGTGTTTTGCCGTACTGTTTTGCTTAAAATATGAAAGAAAATTATGATTCCTAGACTGACTACTCTAGTAAAGTAGCACTGTCTCGTATCTCAGTAGTCGAAAGCTCCCATGTACATAGGTGTGGTCTAGGGTTTGAATCCCAATACATTATGATTTGGAGGTATGTAGAACAGAGAAAAGGGAGGATCCTCCGACCAAACGGGTGTCATGTCTGGTGGGCAATTGCCTGATGGATGGTATAGGGCTGTTGTATCTATTCCAATCGCGTGGAGAACTTCGATTGCGCGATGAAGGATTCGTAGTTGTGTTCGTTGAATTTTGTCGTTAAAATAAATATTTTGCCCACGAATTATTTAGACATTTATTAATATAACATAACAACACAGATAATGCTGATCATCGCTTGGCCTGCAGCAGCTGCATGGCGAGCGCCTCGGCCTCGCTGACGGACAGCGACGCGGCCACGTCCTGCACCTTCTTGAGCTTGCGCGGCGTCACGCTGGCCTGCGGGATGCCGCGGCTCTCCACCAGTTTCCGCTTACTAGGCCTGCAACACATGCCATTACTTTAATGATATACTTTGTCTTATTGACCTGACCAACTTGAAATTGTCAATATGAAAAATGTGTATTTTTTATGAAAAATTATTTCATTAAATTATATGAAATACTAAAACACACTCGTTTTTATCTACATAACACTAATTTATTATAATTACTGACATTTGAACTATCAAAAAGAGAAAAGTTTTATTTGGAAAAATTCTAGACTGTGATAAATAAAAATTAAGATCCTCACCTGTGGAACTTTTGGTCTACATCAGATTCATCACCAGATCCAGCTGATTCATTGTCTTCATGATCTGATGCCTCAGGACCACTTCCTTCCTCAGAGCCGCCACTTTCATCACTACCATCTCGCTTACCATACACTTTGTCAGGGTCAGGTAACCATGATAAATCAGGTCCATCAGACTCTGATTGCGACCCAAAGTCGTCTTTCTCGCCTTCCTCTTCCTTCTTCTTATTCTTAAGTTTTCGTTTCTGTTCCTTATGCTTAGCTTTAACCTTTTCTCTAAACCTAATCTTGTCAAATTTATCTTCTTCTTGTAGCACCTCCTTTGCCTTTTCTATATCAATACCTCCTACATTCTCATTCACAAACTGTTTTGCTAGTTCTGATTTTACATCTCTCTTTTCATCCTCCATTGCTTCTCCCTCTTCTGTAAATTTCACAGTTGTGTTAACTTTAATCTTCTTCTTCAGGAGTTTCTTGGCAACAGCTGCCTTTGTTAAAGGTTTTGCTTTCTTTTTCGACGATGTTTGTACTTCTTCAAGTGGCTCATCGCCGGGGTCGACGTCCACCCTCTTGACTTGCAAAAAGTCTTCCTCATCACTATCAGCATCATTATGAAAATCAAATTTGATGAGTGATTCTTTCTTTTTCTTCTTTTTTAGTTTCTTTTCCAGCTCAACTGCAGGTTCTTCTTCTGCTTCACTTTGATCAGATCCTTCATCAGACATAGTTTTAGCTTTCAACTTCTCAATGGCATCACTGTTTTCATTTTCTTCAGATTGCCTCTTTTGTGCATATTGATATTTCTTCAAAAATTTAATATAAGGTGGCACTATCAATCCCAACGACCTTGCATAGGCATCTGTATCTAGTAGTTGTACATTGAATATCTCTTTGTTCTTCATTAGGAACACAGATTTGAGGTAGCTGACAAAAGCCCTCTGTGCACTCTGTTTCAGTTCTGTGCTGTCAGACAGGAGACTTTCTATCTTTCTCTGGGGTGCAACCACTTTTGATGGATCCACCTGTATTTTATTAATGGGAATTTTACTTTTTTGTAGATCTTCAACCAATTTCTCCTCGTGTGGTAAGAGCATTAACAGACCTTCTCCTTTACCAGTAAATCCTCTAGCGGTGCGACCAGCTCTATGGATGTACGTCTCCACATCTTCTGGACAATCCATTTGAATCACCCAATTGACACGGGGGAAGTCAAGTCCTCTAGAAGCTAAGTCTGTAGCAAAGAGTACAACATTTGATTTCCTACAAAATTCATTGTATATCCTCTCCCTTTTCTCTTGATGTAAAGTTCCATAAAGTGCCAACAAGCTGATGCCAGGCCTCAGTTTGCAGAACAACTCATATGTGTACTTGACTTGCTTGCAAGTAGCCATGAACACTATCACTTTCTGCTTCAAATGGTTCTTGATGAATGACCAGAGGATCCCTATCTTCTCATCAATTTCACAAATGATATAACTCTGTTGCAGCAACTCAGGAGTTACAGTCTCGGCCTGCTCGTGTGGAGCAATGTATGTGGGGAATGACAAGCTGAGGCGAGCTAGATCTTTCACTGATTTAGTTTGTGTGGCAGAGAACAGCAGAGTTTGTCTTTCAGATGGCAAGTTCTCGATGATTGCATTCATTGTAGTCTCAAAGCCCATGTCCAAACATCTGTCAGCTTCATCCAACACAAGGATCTGAAGATGGCTGCAGTCAAACAAAGGATTCTCATCCATGTGTTGAAGGAGGCGACCAGGTGTACAAATTAATATATTTATTTGATCCATTCTCTTCCTCTCAAATTTCAAATTCTGTCCACCAATAATGAGTCCGGCTGAGAAGTCATGTAAATGTCCTACTTTCCTCAAAGCTTCATATATCTGATAGGCCAGTTCTCTGGTGGGTGATATGACTAACGCCCCAACCCCGTCTAATCTTGTCCATTTTTTACAAAATAAGTTCTCCAGTATGGGTATTAAGAATGCCAATGTTTTGCCTGAGCCAGTTTTAGCCGCACCAAGGATATCTTTTCCTTGCAATGCGTAACCAATAGCTTGTTTCTGAATTTCAGTAGGAGTAACATAGTTATTTTCTCTTAGTCCTTTCAGAGTCTTCTGTGACAATGGGAAGTCTTTAAAACTTTTTATTTCAGCTGGATTTATCTGTAAATATCAATTATTCAAAGTTAAAGTTAATTTATAGATTCAGAAAGTAGAATGTAAACAATAGACTAAGTAGTTTATAAATAAAATACTAAATTAATTACAGAGTGTACTTCCATATACAAAATAATACCATGCCCGTATATTTGCAATAAAATTATCTAACGGGTTTGTTATTGTTGTAATATAGCCCACATGGTTATTTTGAGGTTCAAGTTCAATTGATGAAATATAGATTATTAGTTAGCTCAAATGTTCCAGTTTTTAAGTGTAATCAACAATACTATTGGAAGTAAATTGTAAATAATTTCAGAACTACTAATTACAAAAATTTAAGTAAATAAAAAGGCAATATCCTACCTTGTCATACTGGGCCTGTAAATATTGTATCGCAGCATCTTCCTCGACGCTCTTCTTCTTCCTTGGCTTGTATAGCTGTAACTTCTTGCCTTGCTTTTTCTGTTCTTTTCCATCCTGTTTCATTGTATTTTATTTTATTTAGTCATAATCTCTTGAAATTCACAAGTTTTGCAAGTTGCAACGCATGAGGTTGACATTTGACAATTTGATGACAAGTGACAGTTGCCCTGCGACCTGCGTTCCGAATTACGATAAAAGTTATCACCTTCGACCAACGCGCGACGTCTCAATAAATATAAAAAAATCATCATCATCTGCCTAGCCTTTTCCCAATAAATATAAAAAAATATTAATTTTTATTTATTTACCCTTATGGGAAGGTTATAGTTTTTCCACCATATTGCCTATCCTTACGTTCATGTTTTCTTGTAAATATTTTATATTCGTTGCTTTTTCAAGCAGAAAGAGCAGTTTCCAATTTTTCCGGATGCATATCTGCCAATTCGTGTCTACCATAGCCGATAAGTTTTTGACGTGTTCCGTATTTAGTAGTGATATTAGAATATTTTTAGAATATGGATGTAATTCTTTGTAATGCTCTGTTGTATTTCGCAACCAATGTCTCGAGTCAGCCTTCTTGACAAACTTCGCTGAGGTAGTCAAAACTGTTTAATACAATAAAATCTCAGCTCCATTTTTACAGAGATCGCGTCTGTTTCAATAATTTCACATACCTATTGTTCAGTTGTACAGGCACTTTAGATATAAATCTCCGCCGATTATACATCACAATATCCACTAGGAATTAATTTCCAAATAATTAAAAAAGCCCAGACTTCGACATGAAAATGCATTTTTTTTAATAGAAAAAAACCTATTATGTGCCTAGAAGGTTTCTGCTGTAGTACCTACCTATTTTAGCACCTATCCTAGGAACGTCTGTACTAACTGAAAACTAACCGGAATGCTTACGTAGGTACGTCGTCAACTTCAAACTTTACGAAGAGGAAAATACAACGGTGCTTAATAGTTTAATACCTAAGTATCTCTTTCTACTAGTGTGTGCATACATTAAGTTCGTTCTTCAGGACAATTCTGTTCTTAAGAAGTTCAAGATGTTATTGATACTATATTATGTATACTAGACATCACGCCTTCCCGCTCCGCCTAAAGCGGAAGAAGTCATATCGATGATTCGCCATCATAAAAAAAGACTTGCAAGTTAAAAACAGTTTAATTATATGTTGGTATCATATTGCTACATCTATTAATTAAAATATTACAATGACTACCACATGTGCTAATTATTATGAAATTACCTATTTTGGGATGGTTAATAAGGGGAATAATATTATTCTATTATAACATTTTTATTCCGAATATGAACCGCTGAAGGAAAACATGCGAAGTTTTAGTTCTAGGAGGACATCTCCTAGAACTAAAACTTCAAAGATAAGTGATATCCACCAATTCTCGGCTCGGGCTCGCGTAGTGGATTACGGCTCATTTCCTCTTCTAGAGAGAAGGCCAGCCTGAGTCCCAGCAGTGGCAGCAATGGGAACACTAAAAGCCTTTTTATATAATTTTATTACATGGTATAAAAATACTGGCCAGGCTAAGCCAGGATGAAGTAGTTTCAGCCAGGATGAAGAGTGTAATTGTTACAATGTTACCCCAGTTACTAAAAGAGTTATGAGTTTGCATGTGGATGGATGGAGAGGGAGATGGAGGCCAAAGAAAAGATGGATGGATTGTGTGAGAAGTGATAAGGAACAAAAGGGAGTTAATGATAGCGTTATGAGTGACAGGATAGAATGGAAGAAAAAAACATGTTGCGCCGACCCCAAATAAAACGGGACAAGGGCAGGAAGATGATGATGATGAATTGTTACCCTAGTTATACTAGTTTACATGTCGAGGTTTTGCCCGAAGTAATTTTTCCCTTTTGTTTGTCAATAACAAATATGAACTTAATAGCTAATGAATAAAGTACATTTTAGAATTTCTAATATTGTTTCGTATCGTTTTCATAAGCACTCTAGTTAGTACGTACGTAGGTATACTATAAGTTACCTACATGCACCTAAGAAATACATAATAGAATAAATGTCTTTTGTCAAATAAAATTCAATACAGTCGGGTTTTCTTGAATTAGTTTATCCTTAACAATGCTGTAAAGAAGCACGTGGCTAGTTGTATATATACCGCCATCACGCCGGTAGTGGTTCCGTATAGGACGCGCATTCCGCTAAACGCATACGCAATTAAAAAGCGGTCGCGTTATTACCTACATATTGGCACAAAACATTATATAAATTGGTAATTTTTATCAATTTTGGTGTTAACATAAATAAAATTGGTAAGTTTTACTTGGACTATTTCTACAAAAAATATTTTGTCGGTATTAATTGTAATTATTTCAACACTATTCGAACTGATTAACAAATATGATTTGAGTAGTTTTTCTTAAATTTATAGCAGCCGGGCAGGTCCCCATTGGTCGGTCCTTGGGCAGCCCTACGAAAATCGACCTTGTCACTGCGATAAGAGTCCGCGAACTATAAATACCTCACAACAATTAATTACTAAAAATATAATTATGATTTTTTTTTCGAGTAGGTTAGTGTGTTGAAAAATGTCGTTTGATACACGTGACCATTTGTCACTGCAGTCTCCATAGGGTCCATCACGACCTCGCCTTTGGCTCGGGCGTGTATTGTATATTTGTATAATATCCCATTGCGGCTGCAATGTCAACGTTTGCCCACTTATATTAAAATGGCGTGGGGTGAGTGATAGCATTACACAAAGTAGGTACCTAGGTATGGAGCAAATTAAATTTTTTAACTCTCCATCCACTTCGTATCTAAGTCGAATGTTTTGGAGCAGAAATATTGATAGGCAGAATGAAATATCCTCTTACACTGACTGAAAATCTGGCCGTCCACGAACCTAAACCTAAATTACGTGAAGGAAATTCGAAGAATACTTGACTTAAGATTTGCAAACTAGAAGAGACGCACTGATAATTTAAAAAAGAATAGGGTTGTAATATTAAAACAACTTCTAAAAGCAGCGCCAAGGGAGCTCACGGTTTTTTTTTTATTTACTAACGAAATTTCTTTCATTATCGAGTAAAGTTTCAATAAGTAGAATGGCCGAGTTTATGCTCAAAGCTCTATAGAAGCTTCCCAAATAGTCAGCAGAGTACAACGTGGATCTTCCGACTTCAGTGATGGTTTGGTGGTGGCTACAGACGTGTTATGAATAGGTATTTTTCGGATCTATATAGAAACGAATAAGTATAAGAATAATATTATACTGGTTTCGGAGACGACTACGGATATTAAATTACTTATCCGCTAGTTTCAGATAATTTCGGTTTCGGTTGGATTCTTTTTTAGCATTATCGGCCTTGTAATGTTCCCACTGCTGGGACTCAGGCCTCCTCTCTAGGAGAGGGAATGGGCCGTAATTCACCATGCGGGCCCAGTGCGGGTTGGTGGATGTTACATGTCTTCGAATTTCCGGATCTTAGACATGCCGGCTTCCTCACGATTTTTTCCTTCACCGTTTTGAGAGCAGTGGTGATGAAATAAATTACACAAAGTAATGCGCCTGCCTGGGTTTGAACCCGCGACCTACTTGTAAGTTGGGGCAGTTACCACTCGACCACCGCTACTCTCTGTTGGATTCCGTAATTATAAAAAAAAATACAAACGACTTGAAGGGTTAATGCTAGGGGTACCCGGAAGCGACAAGTATTGCAGCTTCCTTTCCCAATTTCTTTCCTCTTGCATTACACCACCCTTATTACCTTGGTCCGGTCCACTAATAAGAAGATAACCTATATAACTGATTAACCCAGGTTAAACCTATACAAAGAAAACACTTAACATAAGTACATCTTCCACAGAAATAGAATAATCATGAAGATTATAGCAGTGTTGCTGTGTGTGATGGCGGCGGGCGCCAACGCCCTGTTCGACCAACGAGTACAACCCATTCGATGGAACGTGTCCCTATTCGACGTGGTCAGGGAGGAGTGGAACGAGTTCAAGGTACTATTATATACACACGACATTTATGTACCGTCGCAGTACTCTTGCAATAATAATCAAATGCAGTAGGCACCTACTGACTTACAATTAGCATCAATACATCACAATTAAATAGCACTGGAATAATAAATTAGATAACATTGTAACACGATGCTACGTTCCGGCGCGATCTAATGGGGAAATGGAGACAGCGATTGTCTCAACCCAGTGCTAGGCACGCCATAACTGTAGTGGTAAGTCTTCTCCTTGAGGAGTGAGTAGAAACACGTGAGGGCGATGTGCTGATAGTCTCTTGTTCCACTGTAGTTGGCGCACAGTAAGCAGTACAGCAGCGAGGTGGAGGAGGTGTTCCGCATGCAGGTGTACGTGGAGAACAAGCACCGCATCGCGCTGCACAACCAGCTGTTCGCGCAGGGCGCCGTGTCCTACCGCCTGAGCCCCAACAAGTACGCCGACCTGCTGGGCCAGGAGTTCGTGCAGACCATGAACGGATTCAACGTGTCGCTCATGTAAGCCATTCCTCTGCTTTAGATTCGCCTATTCGCATTTGTTATTAGCCGATGGACTAACGGAAGGTTCTGGAGTGGCGGCCACGTACCAAAAGATGCAGCGTTGTAAGGGATCCCACAAGGCGGACGACCTGGCGAGGGTGGCGGGAATTCGACGGATGCGAGACGCACAGGACCGAACTCTCTGCAACAGTGCTGTCGTCTGCATCCTCAAAGATAATTTATATGCAGTAAGAACAATGTTACCGAGAGTACAGATCCCTGAGGTATCAAAATTCAATCCTCAAGGTCCAAAAGGTCTCTCAGGAAGCCTGCAATCCAAGCACACAATTCAGAGGGTAGACAGAAAGAAGGAACCTTTCTAATAAGGCGTTCGTGTTAGACCTTGCCAAAAACCTTCTAAACCGTCGGTTTCGTTCCGTCGTCGTCGATGGCCTCACTCCAGATTTAAAAGGCCTCACCTAGAATATCTTCAATTTCGGGGAGTGAACCTGATGCTATAAACTGTTTTAATAAAAGCATTTATATTGTTACTCGTAACACAGCCACAACCACACGCGCCGCGCGCGCTCCGCAAGCGACTCGCCGTCGGTGCAGGCCGCCCCCGCGCAGGTGGACTGGCGCGACAAGGGCGCCGTCACCGACGTCAAGGACCAGGGCCAGTGCGGCTCCTGCTGGGCCTTCTCCTCCGTGAGTATTAATAACAACTAGCTACTGAATCCCTACTGTTTTACTAAAATAAATAAGAATATAGCTTACCGAAACAGGCCATCCATACGATCCATACCGGTTGTTCAATAAAGTTCCATCATAATAACAAGATTTGAGGATCTTACTTTATTTTTGAGAACAAAAGGGTTAACTTTTTGAAAAAGTTGTGTGCCTGGAGCTTGATGGTCTGCCTGCGAATGATACGAGCTGATTAATTATGAATATCACCATTTGAGCATTAACATGACCGCCGGAGACAGTTGCCTGGTGCTCGGTGCTCACATCTGTTGTCTCTTCCCTCGCACTTGTTAGCTACAATTGAAAACGACGCAATATTAATGAGAATGATGTTTCACGCATATGAATCACATCTTTACAATGTTTTGTTTTCAAATCTATACAAGAGTAGTACACAAACACTCGAGTAGACTTACTTCGTAGAGACTAGATTGGTCGTATATGTCGTCAATATTATTATTGACGACATAAACGACCAATATACCAAAACTGGTATTTCATAACAACTGGAACATGTACGTATCCTGTCGCAACAGACCGGCTCTCTGGAAGGTCAACACTTCCGCAAGACTGGCCGCCTGGTGTCGCTGTCGGAGCAGAACCTGGTGGACTGCTCGAAGAAGTACGGCAACAACGGCTGCCACGGAGGCTTCATGTACGGCGCCTTCGACTACATCAAGGCTAACGGCGGCATCGACACCGAGCAGTCTTACCCTTACGAAGCCGCCGAAGGCCAGTGCAGGTATCTACCTACGCTTAATATCTTTATTTTTTTTGTTAATAAGTGTTGACCCACACTAGGATTTCTCCCCTGTCGAGAGTGTAAACTGAACGTTACGTTGTTGTAACTTTTAAATTGTTCCAAATCATCAATTCCTTTAAATACATGTTAAGAAACTAAATCAGTAAACGTAGTGTAGTTAAAAGCTCATGTATTCGTCAGATACCACGTGATAAACTCGGGCGCCAACGACACCGGCTACGCGACCACCCCGCGAGGGGACGAGCAGAAGTTGAAGGAGGCGGTGGCCTCGGTGGGGCCGGTGAGCGTGGCCATCGACGCCTCGCACGACGGCTTCCGCTTCTACTCCGACGGCGTCTACTACAACCCGAACTGCACCACCAATGTCGACCACGGTGTACGTATACCACCGTTTTGAAGAAGTTTCATACATCTTTAGCTTATGTAGGCCAAGTACGTGTGTTACTAGTGACGTAACACACGTACTAGGCTACTGGCTACTGTATCATTTATTGTATTCATAGCAATATTTATTCTTAGCAACGTTTACTGTACTTACTAATGTAATTCACCAGGTGCTGGTTGTGGGCTACGGCACGGAAGCCAAGGGAGGGGACTACTGGCTGGTGAAGAACTCCTGGGGACGCGGCTGGGGCAAGAACGGCTACATCAAGATGGCGCGCAACAAGAACAATCACTGCGGCATCGCGTCCTGGGGGACGTACCCACTCGTCTAGTCACCGCATCAGTTACATTCCAATTGCCATCCTGAAAAACACTTTTAAAACTAACTTAGCTTACCTAAAACCCAATTTAAGAGTTTGAATTCCAAATTTTGAACATTTATTATATAATAAATGTTTAAAAAATCGTGTTCAATTTGAATTTAAATTACAAAATATTGACATAATCAAAAATTTCTTTGATGATAGTAGAACCTAGTACCTACAGAGAACAATGGCATGACACTATGTGTGATCATTTCCAGCCCTGAACGCCTGGGTACCTGAGTAAGCCTCGAACCATTCCGAGCTAAACGTGTCATTTAGTTAGGACACATAGGAGTAGCTAGTCAATGTAAAGTTTATGAACTATTAGGGACTGCGCACATACACACTTTTGGTACTGATATGCAACATGGCAGTAAGTGTCAGATCCTTGGACCACTAGCGATATTTGATGTATAATCCTCTACCTAGCCTTTTCCCAACTATATTGGAGTTGGCTTCCGGTCAAGCCGGATTTAGCTGAATACTAGTATTTTCCAAGGAGATGCTGCTTACCAGACCTCCACAAGCCATTAACTGGGATAACACGGTACTTCATGGCAAGACTGGAGTCAGATTTACTGGCTTCTGACTATCTATAATGACTGCCAAAAATATATAAATGACAGACTGGACCTACGGGTTAACGTGCTTTCCGAGGCACGGAGGAAATTCGGTATGTTAAGATGGTCACCAAACAACAGTTCAACCTTGGCAATCGTTGCTCAACTTTGAAGATAGACCCGGGCGGCTGTTATTATCTAGCCACGAGCTCCTCGATATCAAAATACGACGGCTCGCACTTGAACATTGATGAGCGACGCTGGAGCAGGCTTGCCTAGAAGTTACTCTTGACTTCAAAAGTGTCCACGCTGGCGCAGCCCCTTATTAAGTTTTCACGAAGTTAGTGTAAAGCACTTGTCATTTAATAAGCTGGTAACTATTCGCGTCATTGTAGCTTAATAAGCAGAAAATAAATAAGTACATTTCTTAAAAACAAATGGTCTAATTACTATCCAAAAATCACCCTCAGTTACTACTCCACTCCTATTAGTCGTAACGAAATGTTATATAGCCTTGCCATTTCTGTTAAAAAGAACCATTAATTGTATTTTATTCATAAACACCTACTGAAATTCACAATAATTTTCAGGCTGCAATCGGCATCCCTACAAATTGGGTCGGTCGAGTGTCATTTGTCAACAATCGACATTGATGACAAATGACAGTTCATTTGACATTTAATAAATTATTAGAGTTGGAAACGGGATGCGTTTTATCCACCGAAAAACCGTAACTATTTAAAATCAAAGGTGGTTAAACAATATTTTTTTTTTAATAAAACGTAAAGTACAGTAATACTGTAAGTAGTTAGTGCATCTACCGATACAGAATATAGTAGTCTTTGTCAAACCAAAACAAGGACAAAACAGTCCGGTTTTTTTTAATGAATTTATCGATAACAATGCTCAAAAGAAGTACGAGCCTAGCCGTAGATAAATATCGACATTACGCAGCGAATCCGTCGAACGCGCATAAACAATTGGAAAGCAGACGAATTAGTACGTGTCTGCTGAAGTATAAAACATTTTAAACTCGTAAATTGTTATCAATTTTAATTTATTTTGGTGTCAACATAAATAAATAGAAAATTGGTAAGTTTTGCTTTGTCCTTTTCTTTTGTTTGCCCAATCATTTGTTGGTGGATTTAGGTGGGCACTTGATTGTAACACGAGTAATAATATGAGCAGAGCACCTCCTTTGTGTTGAATCATCCCACGATCGACGGCCAATCCAACGTAGTTTGTATCGCGTGTTGTTGTTATTTTCTTTTCTTTGTTGCGTAAACAACTTTATTTCCCGAAACTATAAGTAGAATATAAATAGTTGTATTTGATTGACTAATATTATACCATTGTTCTCAAGACTAAAACGTTCGAATATAAATTCTTGAACAAAAATCTTAATGTAACACTAACCGTACGCAGACAAAGAAGAAAAATAAAATCACGTTTATTCATTTGAATAAAATTAAACTTTTAGAATTTCTCACCTAATTTATATAATAAATTACGAGGTTTATTGGTAGATAGTAGATTGAACAATCAATAGGGAAGTCATTAATTCATTTTATAGGATAACACTGTTACCTCATTGATTATTTTAACTTTCTATATTGAAAATAATATTTGATTTATAACTATTGTATTTATAAAAAAAAAATATAGTAGTACCTACCCTTCAAACTTGTATTTTTTTTCTGCAAAACATCTATTTCTGGAAAAGTGGGTTTTATTTCGATAAAATGTTATAATTGTTTGACAGTTTTGTAGGTACCTAAAAACTTACAAAGAGGACTTAATTACCCTTTATAACTTCTTGTAGTCTATTATCAGTTCTAAAATCAAGCGTAATCGATCGGTTAAGGTCGCAAACCCGCAATATCAGTGTCCTTCCTTATTATTGTACGCCGTAGTTGACTGTGTAATAACAACGCACTCACGCGATCTAAGGGCCATGTGCACCGACACCAAATCGACTGTTTTAATATTAAAACGGCTGTTTTAGCAATATTTCCTGTTCCTTATCGTCGGTTATTGACGTTAATCAGATGGTTATCTTAAACTTATGTCGGTGCACATAGCCCTAAGTCCGCTGCCGCCGACAACATTGATATTCCGTCATCGTTCACGGGTGTGACGAATATCGTTCAGTTCCCTGTGCAAGTACCTGTTTACAATCGATCGGACTCAGTTGAATTCCAAACAAAAAAGAATCCTATAAAAACTCACTTAGAACTCCTACCTGCACAAGTACCAAGTGGTCCCGGCAGGCGCCCTACCCCAATACGGGTTTATTGTTAGAAAAAAAATTGAGAACCCGATTGTAGTGTCATCTTTTTTTCGGTCCGGGTTCTATTGTATTTCAAATCATCCAAGGACCCTCTCAAATATACACACAAAATTTCAAACAAATCGGTCAAGTAGTTTAAAAGAAGTTATCAAGAATATTATGAAATAAAATACATAGCTAAGAGTAAAATGCATTTAGTTTTATTCTAAAAACGAACTAAAGTATGGCGTCAAAAACCTCCTCCACATCGCTGTCGACTCGTAAACGTAATGTGTCCAAAAGAGTTGAATATAATACTCATTTCGTTTTGAAGCACCATGTCTGTGACTATCGAAGAGTAACTGTAATGAGATTCGTTCCGTAAACTCGGTCGTTTGCGTTATTATTTTCAGAAACCATTTCAATTGTTCATTTTTTACTACGTGGGTATTTTCGAAATTGTGGGTTTTCTATATTATTTACATGTAATGGCCAACATCCTCTTTTGAGCTCAACATCGAGATAATTTCTTGTCAAGGGAGTCACTGACACCTCGAGTGGTGATCTTACGTCATGTTATATTGATGGATGTACCCTTCCAAAAGGTGATATAAGGTACAAAAAGTAGTAAATGTAAAAAGAAAATGTTAAGGTACTCGAAAGGGACAAGTATTACAGCTTGCCTTTCCAAGTATTTTCCGCTTTCATTGTACCCTTTATACACCCTGGTCCGGTCCTCTAATTACAGTAGACATGAAATAATAGCACCATTTAAATCTCTTTGGATAATAAGATGATGAAAATACTGAACATAAGTTTGTCTTCCACAGAAATAGTAGAATCATGAAGAGTATAGCAGTGTTGCTGTGCGTGATGGTGGCGGCCGTCAGCGCCGTGTCGCTCCTCGACCTCATCAGGGAGGAGTGGAGCGCCTTCAAGGTACGTAGACACCGTGGTTACTGCATCGCAGTACTCTAGCGGTAATCATAAAATGTAGTACTGAATGTTGATACCGTTTTTATGTCAAATAATTATAATTACGGACGACCACGACGACGATCACGTAATTATAAATGTTTGCATGCCGAATGGCAAAATGTGGCTGAGCTATTCTGTATTATTGAGAACTATTGTGTGTGTGTACCCATGTTTGCAAAATAAAATTCTAATCTAACATGTTTGTCCAAGTTTCAAATAGTTCGCCACGAGTAGGTTCCTATCGGTAACTTATCAAAACTTTTTTTTATTATGATTAGGCTTCAATAAGAAGGAAACATAACAGGAAAATATCAACTACATCCTTATAACTGAACTTTATGTTTCGGTTAAAAATTAACAAAGTCCATTGCTTGATAACATTACCACGCAGTTTTATCCCATACCAATGCCCTGAAATTGGTCCAGCATGTAATCCTTGTCGTATTGCAGATGGAGCACAGCAAGCAGTACGACAGCGAGGTGGAGGACAAGTTCCGCATGAAGATCTACGTGGAGAACAAGCACCGCATCGCGAAGCACAACCAGCGCTTCGAGCAGGGCGCCGTGACCTACAAGCTGCGCCCCAACAAGTACGCCGACATGCTGCACCACGAGTTCGTGCACACCATGAACGGCTACAACAGGACCCTCAAGTAAGTCTTCTTCTGCTTCTGTGCTACTTGAGCACTTGACTAGTGCGATCAGCGGGCGCACGGTGTTTAGTCCCAAGCGTGCAGATGCTCTCGTCACCGTACAACACCCGGGTGATCCGGTTCTGGGACACAGCCAGGCGGGTAGCTTGACTAGAGCGGTACAACTGTCAGAGAAACACGTAGGTGTCCTAAGGCCAGCTCAGTGAGGACAGAAACCTGGCGTGGAGCAAAAGGGCAAAAGCTGGCTCGATCCAGATGTTCCGTACGCCTAGGGACTGCGACCTATTGATCCTCTAGTATAAAGAGTTTTTAGCAAGAGATGCCAGAAAAGTTTCCATAGGGATAACTGGATCGTGGCAGCCAAGCGTTCATAGCTACGTTGCTTTATGGTATTTTATTTAATCATAACTGCGGCTAATCAATCGTAAGATGGAGAGGCTACTTTTTAGGTATAGGTTTAACCAGAGTTACCACATTACGGAAAACTATAACAAAAAGCTGTAATTGTGCACTAAAGTCCGAACCGTGACTTCATTCTTTTAGCTGTGTAGGTAGGTATCTAGTAATGTTTTTGAGTTTCGCGTTCCATAGTCAATGACTAACCGCGATTTAATGACGTAGGTAACAAGAATTGGATTATCAAAGCGACTTATAATTTATATTATTTACCTATAAATATTTATTACGCATTTGTTGTGTTGATAGATTCGGTTCATTGTTTTGTCGAACGTCTCAGATTACGTTTCCTTTATTTTTAGGTCATTTGATAGCAATACAAAGATAAACCCTGCTTGTACTCGCTCGCAGAGGTCACGCGAGTCAATGTCATCGTGTTAACGTTTGAATCCCCAACCGGTCCTATGAGACCGCGCTGTTATTGTTTTACTATTGTGTCTCGTTTCGCGGGTATCTGAGTAATTAAAATGAGCTGCTCGCGAGGTTTTATTTTGTTTTATAGATAAACAGAAAATAACCGTAACTATCTGAGAAGCGTACTCTTACTAAACCGGTTTAGGTGGATATGTCGCAGGGATATGATGAAAACAGGGAATTGATCAAATCTCTAAGCGATTTCATCAAATCACGGAGGATGTTAAAATAATAACACGTTTTTATCATTTCCCTAAGCAAATCTGGTGATTTGATAAATCCCAATAAAGAAATCTAGTGATTTGAACAAATCTCAAAATTGGTTCAGTGATATGACAAAAATAACTTTTCTGTGGTAATTTAAAGGTTTATTTTGTACTAGCAACCCACCGCCGGGGTGGGTCGCACACAAAATGTAATATAGGTCTCAATAATCACAACTAGAACATAATTATTTGAAAAAGAGAAACAAAAATGTATTAAAAAATAGAAAAACGTAACGTATGATATGCCTATTTGTAATATTCACTTATTAAAACAGGTGGGTCGGCAGTTTTATGCTTATTATGCAAAAAGAAGAGAAAATTAAAAAGCAAAGGGAAGATGCTTCACAAAATTTAAAAGATCTGCTGATAAAATGAAAGAAACTTGTTCGAAAAAATTCAAGGATGTATTAGTTGGTTCCACCGTTTTGGTTGATGTACCAAAAGTAGACAGAGGTCCACTAGATGCAAATAGTATTACAGGAATTGTATTAGATACGAAAAACAATTTATTTCAAATCGGTACTTCAGTTGGTATCATAAGAGATTGGCTTCCAAGAAACGCTCTTCAATTATCTACAGTTACATTAACCGATTCGGTTCCATCCACAACGCTGAGTTTGCGTGAAATTGCAGGAAAATTATCTTTATTTGGAGGACAAGGATTCAAGCAGTGTTCTTGTCAAGAGTCCAAAGTACGATGCAAAACGAACAAATGTGCCTGTAAGAAAAATAATGTTCTGTGTAATTCACGTTGCCACAAATCTGCTACGTGTTTTAATAAGTGAATATTACAAATAGGCATATCATACGTTACGTTTTTCTATTTTTTAATACATTTTTGTTTCTCTTTTTCAAATAATTATGTTCTAGTTGTGATTATTGAGACCTATATTACATTTTGTGTGCGACCCACCCCGGCGGTGGGTTGCTAGTACAAAATAAACCTTTAAATTACCACAGAAAAGTTATTTTTGTCATTTCACTGAACCAATTTAGGGGTTTGTTCAAATCACTAGATTTTTTTAGTGAGATTTGTCAAATCACCAGATTTGCTTAGGGAAATGATAAAAACGTGTTGTAATTTTAACATCCTCCGTGATTTGATGAAATCGCTTAGAGATTTGATCAATTCCCTGTTTTTATCATATCTCTGCGACAGATACACACTGACCGATATGAATCCTTGCCATATGACTGGCTTATTGCATCATTTCTTAAAGTAAAGTTGTGAAAGGATGTTTTTCTGAATATTGCACTGCGGTTGACGATGGCTGATTGTTTCCTTTCCTCATGCCCCGTAGGTAAACTAGCTAGGTACTATGAAAAGTTGACCATTGAAAATAACTGCTATTTTCCTCCTATTTTGACTTTATTAAAGCTATACGAAAACAATACATCACCTGCTCCGAATGTAGGTTAACAAATTTTTCTTCATGTTCAGGGGGTAGTGAATGTAGTGATGGTGGCTTACATCATATTTGCTATCAATGTCGGAACTGTAGGGCCTGGCGGCTCCTAAACCGGGCCAATGTGAGTGCGTGTATACGGCTTCTCGTAACAGTCCTAACCATGTAATTATGGCGCAGGCACAGCAAGGCGCTGTACGGCAAGGGGCACAACAGCCGCGCGTCCACGTTCATCCCGCCGGCGCACGTCACCTACCCCGACCAGGTGGACTGGCGCAAGAAGGGCGCCGTCACCGACGTCAAGGACCAGGGCAAGTGCGGCTCCTGCTGGGCCTTCTCCACCGTGAGTATACAATACAACACAGCTACTGTACATTCCAGGTAAAAGAAAAGGTCCCTCACGGCTATTCCGATGACTTAGAAATAGCTTAGAACCTGGATCTTGTTTATTTTAGTTACTAAAAGTGAAATGAAATGGTTATTCGACTGAGAATAAAAGGGTTGCCGTAATTAGACTTTTTTTTAAAGTTATGAGAGCAGGAAATGATCAATTTGAGGGACTGTAGCCTGGTGCGCGGTGCTCGAGAGGAAAACGGAACAAACAAGTATTATGTGCTCTCGCTCGTCGTGCACAATTTAATCAACACAGCACAACGCAATATTAAGTTCAACGCAGTAGTTTCGTTTGATTGAGTTCTTGTCGAGCGATTCTCCGCTGTTTTCCTTGAGATTACATTACACTGTGTTAGCCTGTAGCGTAGGCACCAAGTCGGGCGTAGGTATAATAAACAAAAACACGTTATCGCTTGGCTGGACTCGCGTACGTTAGATAGACGCTTAATGACTTAGCAAATGCTTTGTGAATATAAACAAAACTCGCCACCTAAATATTTCCTAAACAAATACCTAATTGATGATAAAATTAAAATATAAGTACCTACTTAAACTATTGGCGACTATATGAAATAGTTTCGAGCAGCAATTGCTTACTAATGTAATTAAGTCATAGTTGATGCGGACGGAAATTGAATCGATATTATAATCTGTACGGGTGACTAGTACAACTTACAAGGTCTCACTGTTGAGCGAGTACTTATATCGAGGTGCCGTTACTTAACTAAATCAAATCGGTAATATGTAACTTATTTATGTAGATTTGTACGAAACCCTCGCGAGTCTGACTCGCACTTGGCTGTTTTTTTTTAATGAAATCGATTGTATGTGATCGATTCGTCAAACACAATAAAAACTTTAATTATTAACTCTCAACAGTACTGAAATAAGCTATACATGGTTAGGTACCTTATTTTATTCTAGAAACTACGTACTTAACTTAGGCCTGTAAAATGTTATCCAATGTGCATTATTTACTTCCTGTAGCCTATACAATGAACTTTACAACTAATGAACCGTGTAATGAACTCACGAAAGTCAACACATACAAGTCACACGATAGACCGATAGAGCCCAATTAACACAGAAGGAAGTCCATATAATTAGTATAATACTTATTTGTTATTGTTATCTAATGTTATTGTCTGTCGGTCATGTGACTGATATCTGTGCCATTTCGCACTACCCTGCTTTGATTAGAATTTCATATCGCTTTAAATGTGTAGTAGGATGCTACGACTAATAGTAAAAATAATTATAAGAAAACATTAATTAAAACATAACTAATTGTACCTAACGTATACATACAGCCTTGGTTGTTGGGTATAGGCCAGTACTACCTAAACAAAGATGACACAGACTAGAGGACAATATGAGAAGTAGGTAATACAATGACGTGTTTTCAGGTTACAGCACAAAAGAGCATGTTTTCAAATGTTTTGTTCAGCATTACTCATTGACAATGGCGCGATGATTCATTTCGATATCTAATTAATTATTCCGTTCTGCATAAATTCTACTTATTATTCAATTATGTTATAAACATTATTAAATTGTACCTACATACCTACCTTTTGTATGTATGTGTGGTGTTGTGGTAGCATAGATGGCTGCTTTCTTCAGATTAAATTTCAATTATCCAAGTTTTACATTTATAATTGAACATCGGTCCATTTATTATATTTGGAACATTTAGTCTAACCCTTCATTAATTTACAGGCTTTTGTCTTTCTGCTGTGTCTACTTATGTTGCTATAGCTACATCATGTAGTTGCGAGGCCAGTCATGTAGTAGGCTGTATGACTATGCTCGCATCACAATTATATACATATATGTGCAAATGTAGTAGGAAGTAGTGATAAGTAAACATCTGTTGCGGTGCAGCTGCACCTCGTGTCAGATAACAGCGAGCCGTTTACTTTAACCGCTGTATTACTGAGAGTTAGCAATAACGAGCGCATGTATGACGCATTACGTTTAGGCACATACTTAGAGTAGTTTTCCCCAAGGCAACCAATAATTGCGAACATGAGTGCGGTCATGATCACTTATAACAATAATTTACGGTCCCGCATACTGTTAGTGTTACATGCACAATAGATGCTTTAAGAACATGTAACATGTATCGCATCTATTGAACGGAATGCGTTGTTTTTCTATTGTCATGAGTTCATGTTTGTGCAGATGAAAGGCGACTAATTATGTTGTTCTTTTATGTTAATAGAATAGAACTATGTATATAATATGAAGCGGTAGAACGGTCTCCCTCTCAGGGAGAGAAGACCTGAGTCCCAACAGTGGGAACATTACAAGGCCGATAATGCTAAATGCTAATGGTAGAACGGTAACCTCTTTTGTTAGGACAAGATGTGTGTCTAGACGCACGGACGGGACGGCTAGACGTAGACATATTTATAAAGTTATAGCGACTATCTAGGTAGGAGTTAGTGCATAGCGACAACTCTAACCAACTCGTTACACGAAGCGATTGATTCACAGCCTTCAAGCAACTTATGGTCGAAGTTCACAGTACAGATGACACAGACATTAGCAATACACACAGTCGTTCACTTCACCGTTTGTTTAGACATACCGACTACTTCCGTTGCAAATACTTACTTTGTCTCTCAACTTCAATCCAGCCTTTGATCCCTAAGATGAAGTTTTATTTTTCGAGATAAAAAGTAGTTTCTATCAAGGACACTTCACTGTATCAACAAAAACCTACTTGTCGTCACTGGGTCAGAGAGATAACTCTTAATAATATAATCTTAGTTTATATTCGTGATTGGTATCGTTTCCATAACAATTGTAGCATATTTATGCCTTTTCGCACAGACCGGCTCCCTGGAAGGCCAGCACTTCCGCAAGACCGGGTTCCTGGTGTCGCTGTCGGAGCAGAACCTGGTGGACTGCTCGGCGGCGTACGGCAACAACGGCTGCAACGGCGGGCTCATGGACAACGCCTTCAAGTACATCAAGGACAACGGCGGCCTCGACACCGAGAAGTCCTACCCCTACGAGGGCGTCGATGACAAGTGCAGGTACACTCATTTACATCAATACTTCTTGTCCAATCGAAGGTAAACTCGTTAAATTGTTTGGACCCAATAGGTGGCTACGTTTACTACAGCATTAGTGGAACTCATCAAATCTTCCAAAGTGCAGGTGTATTGGCACTTGGGACACTCCAACGTGTGACTCCAAGTTTTGAACAGAAGCACTGCACTCACATTACTTTTAATAAGCATTGACCTACACTAGGATTTCTCCTGTATCGTGGGTGCGTTTACAAATATGTATTTAAACTCAAAATCAGCCCGAAACAACTATCTGTGACCACGAAGTCAAAAGCTTGACGGTGGTCTTCACCAAGTCGCCGTCTCAACATGACAATGGCAGAATAGTCGCAATCGACTCAATGGCCAAAAAAAAAAACTATCTGTGGCAATACAAATATTTGTTCTGTGAGGGAGTCAAACCTACGATTAGTAGGTAGGTAGCGCAACAGCCTAACGCTGAGCTACTGTGCTAACCGTGATATCAACCAACCGTTGAAACTGTCAGCTGTTATTCTTTTATACCCCAACCGCTTACTGTACTTTTAAATTGTTCCAAAATCCCAAATTCGTTGACATGTTAAGAAAATAATCGCGAACGCAGTATACTTGAACCTCGTACACCCGTCAGGTACAACCCCAAGAACTCTGGCGCGGACGACACGGGCTTCGTGGACATCCCGCAAGGCGACGAGGAGAAGCTGATGCAGGCGGTGGCCACGGTGGGCCCGGTGAGCGTGGCCATCGACGCGTCGCAGGAGAGCTTCCAGTTCTACTCCGACGGCGTCTACTACGACGAGAACTGCTCCTCCACCGAGCTCGACCACGGCGTACGTATACCATACACCAGCATTTTAATATTTTTTTTAGGTGTGAAATCTTCGAATAACTTCTGCTCTAATTGGAGCGAGAGGAGTCCCAGCTGTGTTCTTTCAGCTTTGCATTGCGATAACACTTTCTAACCTTTCCGAAGCAGTACGCACCGTGACTTGCCGATCTATTGCAGCCACGCATACTAATTGGCAAATATACCTACTTCAGAAAATTAATTCGAAGCGTTTTGCTGCGTGAACCATTTGCAAAACATATTGCCTCTTAATTACCCTGCTACTCAGCTACATAAAAACAAAAAAAAACTTGTAAATGATCTTTTGTTTCATTAATATGGAAGAAAACTGTCTATTTTAATATTACAACTAAGTAAGAAAAAAGCAATCAACTCACAGTTATTATGTGGCGATAAACAAGAAAATAACTCAAGAGCAAAGGTCTTTAACAGCCACATTGTGATCGGCACAACGCCGCAATGTTTTACTTGAGATAAACCTAAAAGTTGACCTTTCCTTATAATTATACTTCTATAAAAAACTCGAGCAGTTTTTTATCGGAAGAATGTTATTAATGGCCTACTTTATTAGCATACCAAGCCAAGTAAAATAGGTTATTACGATTCGTATTATGTTTTGATATTCGTAGCAATGGTAGTAGATATTCGTAGTGGGGTAGTTTACTGTCAAACGGGATGAATAGGAACGCAGGGGGTGAATAGGAACAAAACTTTGATTAGGATTTTCACTATTTACAGATAGGAAGCATCAATGAGTATTTAAATACTGGGAAAAATGTATAAATATCATGAAAATCCACTTTAACTATTTGTTCCTATTCCCTCCGTGTTCTTTGTCCTATTTCTCTTCCATAATTAATACAAAATGTAAATGTGTGTCTTTCTTCAATATTTAAGTACTATGTACATAGTGTAACGTGAGTTGTTGCCCCGCAGGTGATGGTGGTGGGCTACGGCACGGACGAGCAGGGCGGCGACTACTGGCTGGTGAAGAACTCGTGGGGGCGCTCGTGGGGCGAGCTCGGCTACATCAAGATGGCGCGCAACAAGAACAACCACTGCGGCATCGCCTCCAGCGCCTCCTACCCGCTCGTCTAGTCATCTCGCATGAAGACACACGTTACTAATTGCCATCCTCAACTTCTAACATCAATTTGAAAGTTCATATTCCAAATTTACAATCAATGCCTAAAAAAGTGTGTTCAATTTGATTAAAAGCAACAGTTATATCGATGACAATAGTACGTATGTAACAATGGCATGACACTGAAGTGTGCGAACATTTCCGCCGTGTGCCCGCCTCGAAACATTCCGAGCGTGCGTGTCATTTAGTTAAGTAGCCAGTAAGTGTAAAGTTTATGAACTATTGATAGGTTTGCTAGTGTAAAGCACTTGTGATATTATAGTTATCTACTCGCGTCATTGTAGCGCCGGTGCGCGGTGAGCTGAATATAAACATATTTTATAAAACACCTGGTTTTATTATGTAATCATAAGTCATTGACATATATCTATTATATGTATTCCTTTTCCATCGTTATTAATTATATACGACACACACCATATCGAAAATTGTCGGCGCAAACTCGAAAAGTATTCTTTCACATTCTTTCTATTCTATCACATTTCATATACCAGCACCACAGAGCCCAGACCTTCAAAACCATAATTAAAATTTTACACATAACAATGTATTTCAGCATAATAAACAATTCTTTTTTTTTATGATTGTTAGTCTGATGTATTCGACGATGGAGTTGCCTAGAAGTAGGTAACCTATTCACTCTCGATTTAAAAACCTCAAACGTATACCTAGCTATCAGGAAACAGTCCGACAGGGAATTCTTTTCCTTAGCTGTAGGTATTTCCGAAACGTTTTGTACGTTGGGGTGGAAAGTCCACCATACCGGAGCAACGCCGCACGTGTAGAAGTGATCCGATGATGAAATTAAATTGTGCAATTCTGATACGCACTTTCAGGAATGTAATCTATAGAAAACCGACAGGCTAGCAACTCTATATCGATTACTATCGATGCGCAAGACCGGAGTTTTGATTCGACGAGTGCATCATTGCTGGAAGATTATGAGGGATCCTGGCAATACTAGATATTTAATTGACCGGATAGAATCATGGAAAGATCCTTCATTGAATGTGTTCGGTCCGCTCACACAGCACAGAACAGGGTATACCTACTTTAGTTCAACATATGATACTTATAAGTAATTAAACTCGACCTCAAATGAATATTTTCTATTTTATTTCATCTGAGAACTCGACGTAAAGGTAATAGAACGGGAACAGAAATCATAGACTCGACGTAGGGGTAATAGAAGCGAGACAAGGTTCTCAAAGTTAGACATAAGGGAACCAATAATTTTTGTTACCTCGAAGATGATGTTGCGGGTTTGTGTTGTAAGAGCTTTGATCGAAGTGTGAGAGTGACCTACCGTGCGATCAGATGATCGCACTGCCGACATGACTCACAAGCAATCAACATTACGTCAGCCAAATAATATTACCTACTGAATGAAAAAACAGTGGGCGAGTTGGTGCTTGGAGGAAATGATCGAAAGTACTTAGTTATCATTTTGCGGGCAGTTCTGTGTAATGAATCAACGGAATATGATATGAGACAAATTTCTGCAGAAGTGTCGGCGAGGGAGATAGTTGTATCAAGTATAGGGCACGTGACGAGGGGTCGCGGGGTCACTGGCCTCGCGCTACGTGCGATCGGTTCACTGTTTGCGCATCTAGAACTGCGTCGCATAAGCTATTCCACGTAACTTATCTGATATTTTCCTTAACGCTGGAAATAAAAATAGGTAGATAAGTACCTAAGCACTAACAGGAAAAAAGTTACAGAAAAATACCGGCAATATTTTGATAATTTTCTTAGTCTGACATTCCTTCTTTTGATCCTGAGTGGAAAAACTTGCCTATAGAATATCCCCCTCAAAAAAAGAGGACAGATCCACCTACTCTACTATGATTTAGAGGTACATAAACACGAAACAACCAACATAGGTACAAACTTTTATCTTTTTCTTTACAAGGATTATAATCCTCCCGACCGAATTCCAATCACTGTAGCACAGACCGATATTTAGGCACTAGCGATAGATACACGGTAGCGCCTCTGTTACGGAGATTAGTCAAGTACGCATAAGATAAGTGCCCAAACGCGGGTGCACTCTCTAATCTGTCCCTTTACTCTCATAGCCGATGGGACGGCATTAAGAATCAGGCGCAAGATCAACAGCATGCTAACAGCTGTATCTCCATCCCTGCCGTTTTAGTTTAACGTTTTATACTTTAAATGACATCCAAATAGATTTAGATAGTATTGCGGTGGCTGACTCGGCAACATGTATGATTGAGGACAGTAGGGAAATTGCCAGTCAGCACATTGGTGCGCTCTCACTTTTTTGTCAAAATATACGTAGTATATTTAAGAACTTCAATGGACTGGCTACTCTTTTGGAAAGAAGTAAAACTTCCTGGGACATGATTATACTTACAGAGTGTTGGCTTCACAATTCTCCTCCTATACCTTCAATCAATGACTATCTATGTGTCTCTACCAAACAAAATAGATCACAGAACGAAGGAGTGGTTGTGTTTTTCCGTTCGCATTACCAAATTTCAGCTTCGGAACCTCTCGTCCAGGATGCCAACTGCTTATTGCTAAAACATAATAATGATACTGCTATTATAGCAATCTACCGCCCACCCGCTGTTCGCAATATTACAGCCTTCCTTAACTCTCTTGACGAATTACTGAAATCAGTTTCCTCTTACAGAAATATTATTCTAACCGGTGATATTAATATAAACATCTTAGATTCCAACGACTCACGTGCTACTGAATATCTAACGATGCTTGCTTATCACGGAATGCTTCCGGCACACACTCTCCCCACGCGACAAAATAGTTCATGTCTCGACCATCTAATTTTAAAAACGAAAAAGCCTGCTTTCTGTTTCATTGCAGATACTTCGCTTACCGACCATAACACGGTTTTGTTTTTCCTAGATAGCTACAACCTCCTCAATCGTTCTCAGCAAAAAACTAGAAAGATCCGGGTTCCTGACTTCAGCAAAATTGAGCTGGAACTAGTTAGGACTGATTTTAGTGTCTTATATACTACAAGTGATGTTAATGAAGCAACAGATTTTTTTATCGAAACCCTAAACCTAATCATTTTTTTAAAAATTCAATTGTAAAAACTGTGCCCAATCGTAAAAGGCTGAGTAAATCGTGGATGACTCCTGGTCTCCTTAAATGCTTACGAAACCGGGACACCATGCATATGAAATTGAAAAAAAATCCCGATAACGAAATATTACTAACTACATTTAAAAGATACAGAAACTATTGCTCAAAAATACTAAAAACTACTAAAGCTAACTACCATAAAACTCTAATAAATAATGCACAAAACAATAATAAAAAACTCTGGAATGCTATAAAATCTATAACCCATACTACAAAAATTCAAACACAGGCCAATGCCCTTCTGCTTCCTTCCGAACCACAGCGCTCCGTAAACGATGTTAACTCTTACTTTGCCAACATCGGTAGCATACTGGCTGAGATGATATCTGGCTCTTCTTGCAGACCTAGTCAAACAGTAGAAGCCCCCGTGTCTCATGACTCTTTTGTCCTACTAGAAACTGATGAATCCGAATTAGAAACTTTGATTGAGAAGCTTAGATGTGATTGTGCGGTGGGTTCGGATGGCATATCAGGCACATTTCTCAAGAAGTTTAAAAGTCTTCTTGTTCCTCATCTTACCCACATATGTAACCTTGCATTTACCTCTGGCATCTTCCCAAATGCGCTAAAGCTAGCTGTTGTGCATCCAGTGCATAAGGGTGGAGACAGAGATCGTCCCAGTAACTACAGACCTATCTCGATACTACCTACGCTTTCGAAATTACTGGAGAGGCTCATGAATAACAGGCTTGTTAAGTTCCTGGAACAAAATAATCTTCTTTCTTCGTCCCAATACGGCTTTCGTTCCGGAATCTCCACAAGCAATGCTGTGCTAGATCTAACCAATAACATAGTCTCAAACCTGGACAATAAACAGAAGGTAATTGGGGTTTTCCTGGATCTAGCAAAAGCCTTCGATACGATTTCTGTCCCCACTCTTATAGCTAAACTCGAAAAGATCGGAATCAGAGGTATTCAACTTGCACTGTTCGAGAGTTACCTCACTGCTAGAAGACAGTGTCTCCGGATTGGAGATTGGACAAGTGACGAACTTCCCATTTCCTATGGGGTCCCTCAGGGCAGTATTATTGGGCCGACCCTTTTTCTCATTTACATCAATGACCTCTGCTGTTTTACAATCCCCAATACATCCATCTTCACCTATGCCGATGATACTGCCCTGCTATTCCACGGAGACTCCTGGGAGCAGGCGTTCCAATATGCTCAGTCCGGACTTGATATGGTGACTAACTGGTTAACTCAGAACCTGTTGACATTGAATGTTGAGAAAACAAAATATTTGACCTTCTCTTTATCCACCGCTGGGAAACCACCCTCTTCTTCGTATTCTTTGATAGCTCACTCTTGCTCATCGCATCCTCAAAAGGTCTGTAACTGCCCCAGTCTGTCCCGCAACAACTGCATTAAATACCTTGGTGTCCATATCGATGATTGTTTGTCCTTTGAAACACATATTGATACACTTACTTCACGCCTGCGCAGGTTGATTTATATTTTTAAGTCTCTCCGACACGTTGCTGATACTGGGGTGGTTCGTTTAGTTTATCTGGCTCTCGGTCAATCGTTAATACAATACTGTATAGTTGCCTGGGGAGGAGCGACAAAGACCCACATGCTGAAATTGGAACGCGCGCAGAGGGCTCTCCTGAAGGTTGGTTGGCGGCTACCTTATCGCTTTCCTACCACCGATCTATATAAAAAATGCACTGTTCTTTCGGTACGCAAATTATTTGTACTGAACCTTTTACTGACTAAACATGCTCAAACTCCTTATGAACCTTCCAAATTTAGCTCCCAGCGTCAAAAACACACTGTATGTCCTTACTTCCGCACTCAATGTCGATCATCACAGCGTAGCTATCTATTTCTTGGTAGCCATGTCTATAACCATGTTAACAAACTGTTAAATATTTATCACATGCGCAAATCCAAATGTAAAAAAGTAATTACGAACTGGCTCGTACAATTAGATTATACTGAGATTGAAAAACTTTTAACTATTAATCGGTGAAATAACCTCCACTATCCCACAAGCAGCGTCTCCTTCTAACTCACATATACACACAGAAACACACTCGCAGACACCCACATTCACACACACACACACACAGACACACACTCTCGAATACGTAGAAGCACATCCCTCGTCCTTATTGCGGACATTAGGGGGTGTTTATTGCACTCACGCACGCGTTTCCTGATATCTATGTTTAATTTTAATTATCATACTATGATTTTTATTTTTATTTGTATAAATATCTTCTCCACTCATTGTTATATCTAGAGTTCCTACGTGAGTGCAATCAAAATTGTAACTTCTGAAGGTGTGAGCCTGGAGTTCTGTCACACAGGTCTTGAACCCAGTATAGACTCCAGCTCTCACAAAGGTTAAATATTGGAATCAATTGTTACTGTTAACCCTATACCTTTTTGAGAGAAACAAATAAAAATATAAAAATAAAAATATTATGTATGATCTGCATTCATACAGCCGTTGCTCTTGCGTCAAGCTCAGCACCAACGACCATACAGCCACCATCAACTTTCTAACACCGGGCTGATTGCTACTCTGAAATTCGTAATGGAAAATTCAATTACACTTTTTGCCTGACCTGGGAATCGAACCCAGGATCCCACGATCGGTAGTTGCGCTTGCGACTTATCAGTGGGACTAGTACCAATATGATGTAATGTTGAATGTCTAAACTATTATAGATACTACAAATGACAAAGTACATGGAACTATTTTATATAAACTAGTACGTAGCTGACGCGCTATACATACGAGTAGATGATCCCGATAGCACACTGTACACTGCAATTAGAGCGCACAGATAATGACATGTAATGAGATCTAATTACTCGTGATTGAGTGCGTCTGCGCGTACGCCCCTCGCGCTCACATGACGGCGCGTCGCCCTTACAAACAAACATTATCGCACACATTATGCTGCGGCCAGACTATGCTCCTCGCGCTGCTCCTCGCGCTGCCGTGATTTGCCGCGATGTTGCTCTCTCTCTCTCGCGCGCAAAGACCGACAAGATAGGGAGCAGTGAGCAGGACGAGGAGCATGACGAGTGGCATGACGAGTAACGTGGCCACACTATGTCTCTGCCTCCTTTCCTCGTTACTTCCCATGCTACTCGTCGAGTGTGTGGCCGCGGCATTACAGCTGATATATTATTATGTGCGTCTGTCTGCATATGATACGCCTTCTGGTGACATTGCATGCCCGCTTGCGCCAGACCGTACCTAGATAGATATGTAACTACGATGTACAGGTACGAGGGCGCGAGGGCATAAAAAGTACCATGTTAATTCATGAATCCCCGACCGGTCTCATAGGACCGCGTTGTATTGTCTTACTATTGTGTCTCGTTTCCAGGGTATTGGTAGGTTAAGCTAATGCTTTACAGGTGAATTCGATGATTGTGAGTGTAGCTACGCTACAGCCAGCGTAGGCACTTACATTCTTTAGTGTAAGAATGCCCATTACTATTGAGAAATGGTAGGTATGTAAAATAAAAGATGCGTGGACATTGATAGAACGCTTTATATTATAAAACAAAACTATCGCACTCTGTGTGCACACGTATATGTACAGTTTTATGTATTGCTTAGAGTACGAGGGCTCACACATTCGCAGCAAACGATGCATCAACCGACATCATTTACCGATGGTCACAAATTAGTGAGCACCCTTGTCAATATTTAGAAAGATATGCTTACTCCTACCCACTCTAGTAGTTTCGTACAACAAATAAATAATACTGATTACGACAATATACTTAGAACACTATCATATTTACACTGGGTATCTTAATTATATTACTTTTAATTGGCATTAAATGGATTACTAGGTATTTCACAACTGTTTACTAACAGCGTACACAGCAATTGTTAACACAAAACAATGGCTTCATTAATTTGGGTGAGCAAGAGTCTTTGTAGTGGCAGGAAGGTGACTCGAGCGCACTGATACAATGCTGTAGGTATAGTTAGTGTGGCGAGTAGTAACGAGCGCACGTGACAACTGAATCAACTGTATTCGGCCTGAAAGAGCGGCGCAAACACACAAACCCTTTGTTGAGTGATTCATCGAGCTTTGTTGTCGAATTAGAACAAGCCGCGACCTCTGCCTCTACACAATGTTTTCCTAATTCATATTGAATTCCATAGATAAGGTTTATTTTACAATGCGTAGGTTACTTTAGATTACATCATACTGAAATGATGTTGCTTAATTCTGTCTCAGACTGTAATATCAATTCCACCTAGATATAGTCTAAAGGAACAGCCAACTATTCTCAGGCAGCTCCCCTGCCGAACTACGAAACGACTCATAGAAAAAGGTCTGGTTGTCCAGCCTAGAGGTAACTTAAAAAAATATAATTACAGAGAGCTCACTTGATAACATTTCGAGTATCATCCATAAAAACTGGGGTAAAGAAATTAAGTTTGGCACATTAGAGAAATAAACATATAGGTAGTTATATCATATAACTTTGGCCGACTGTATGTTAGATTTCAGTTCCTGCATATTTGACACCTCAACGTTTTTTGGAAGCAGAAATGGGCCTGTTGTTAAAAGAGTTGTACATAGACATACTTTCCGAAAGACTCATCAGTAATCAATGAAATAATGACGAAACCAAGTTATTTCGACTGTTTGTTGTTTCAGCTGTTAGCCAGTCACAGAGGTAGTTCCAGTTAGTTGTAATGTAACACACGCTCGAATTTGGTATGAAGGACCAAATCTCTTTCAAGTTCTCGCAATAGACATCCGGACCGGACTGTTGCTTCGCGTACGACCTAAAGTGTAGAGATCGCGATCGAGATCTATAAATCTAAGATTTGATTCTAGAGTCAATCTTTACGTTCTTATTACTGAATCGATACTTCAATTTCGAATCGATTCAAATCGATAGGTTTTATCCGCCAGACCATCCACACATACTGATTCGGTACAGAGCGAACGATATTTTGTAGCGGACCTAGACGGACTCGAATAATAATTATTATTGTCGCCGGACTACTGTATAGGTGTACTCATTTGGTACGGAAGTGAACCAAATTCGTGGTCCGCCGTACTAAATTCGAGCGTGCTTTAACACTACCAGATTTTTTTGTTTTGAGACTGAACTGGTGGAAAAGGTTCTAGTCAAAATGTGTATTTTCAGAACCCACATGCACAGATGAGCATCTGTTTCACTGGTGATGCCTTCGTACGAAAGGAACCTAAATTACAATGTTTACACAACGAATGATTTGGCACTAAAACTGGTACCTGCCAGAGGTAACTACGAGTTGTGTCCACTTACCTAACACTTAGCTATGTACAAAACTATACAGACTGATATTATTATTATATACACGACTGTGTCATAAACTTAAAAAGGGATAATTATCTCAAATCAACCCGCACAATTATGACTATAAAATATTGTTAACTGCAAAGTATAGTAAACACCAATAATATAATAATTATTATGCTTTCAAATAGTGTTGTTAATTCTTTGACAAGAAAAACAATGTCGTGTGCTGCTCTTTACCCGGGAAATTGTCGGCTTACATAATTGGCCACATAACTCATTAACTGACAAATACTAAACTTTGTGAATATCACACCACAGGAGTACTGAGTATAGCTCAGGGCGAAGTAGTCCAGAGCTACATCAACTCGGTTCCACTGTCTCGAACGCTGGAGGATGTGAAGACGAGATCAAGCGCCGATCCGCTATCAGCAGGACGGCAATAGTGCGGTAGACGGCCGAACTACAAAGAACACCAAAGTTCGGCTAATGAACTAGCAGGTTCTTCCAATCTTTACCTACGGGGCCGAGACGTGGACGTTCAAGCTACAAAATCATCGAAAAATCGATGCCTTTGAGATGTGCTGCACACATCTAAATCAAATCTTTTTTATACATAAGCATTCGCTTAAAAAAGGGAGAAACGCAATATACTGAGATATGCAACGCAATATTCTAAAAGTCTAAAAGAAAAATAAAAAGAGAGCTAAATATATAGTGGAGGTGGCTGGTGCCTTGTGGGCCACAAACACACGAGTCCGCGGCAATTGGGACCACTGGCGTCGGTCGAATGTGCCGAAGTGTAATAGTAAGTTTGTTTAGTTTATAAATTGCATCGTAGGTATATAGTTTTAGATTTTCAGTAAATAAACGCTTCGTCGGCAATTTCATAGGTAAAGACAGATTTACAAGCCAGCAGCAGATAACTAATGGCAAACTGAGTGCACAAACAACAAAGTGAGTTACAATAAAACATTGAGATCGATCCAGCGAACGCGATGCAGGCGCCGCGATCGCGGACGATGTAGGCGCCGAGAGCGCGGGTGATGCAGGCGCCGCGAGTACGGGTGGTGCAGGCGCCACGGGTGTGGGCGCTGCGGGCGCGTCGTGCGGCGACTATTTCTTCTTGGGCTTCTTGGGGTTGCGCGAGCGGCTCTTGGCTTTGCACAGCGGACAGATGGGCGCGTTGCGGTGGATCTGCTGGTGGCACGACAGGCACGACTTCATGGGCGGCGGCTGCTGCCTGCACACACACACACACACAACGTGCACACCACTACGTTAAATACCAACACATTCTATGCTGAATGTGTGGATCATTTAGGACATTTATTTTATATCAATTATTGTTGCAAGTAAACATCAATTCAAATATTGTTAATCTAAATTATGAACAGAAAAAAGATTATGGACAGATAAAAAAATTGTTTCAAACCAAAATTAAAATTATATTATGATTTGGAAAAAATAAACTGTAATTGAATAAATTAATAGTTAAAAGGTATAGAGATAGAGGCGGGTGAGGAGAGGTGGAGGGTGGTCAGGTAGAGAATGAAAAGAAAAATAAAACATAATCGAACCTCAGCGAGACGGTAAGGAAATCTTGGTCGAGGGCAGACCTGAACGCGGGCGGCGGAGGAGGCGGCTTGCGCGGCGCCGACGGCGGCAGGAACGACGACAGCGCGCGCGCCGCGCCCCCCGGGGGTCCTGCACCCCCGCCGGTCCCGCCCGGCCCGCCGCCGCCCGGCAGCGCGGGGAAACGGCTGCGAACACCACATTTTACTCCATCAATTTCTTACCAACTTGTCGTCTAAGTTCGTTGTCATGTGCGTGCTATGAAACTTAAAATTGAATATTGTTTTAGTCTGTATAAATAATATATATCCTTCACTGGGACTTCTCTCTGTAAAAGAGGTCAAGTAGACTGCAATCCATCATTAGAACTACATCTATATTACATCATCTTGGCTGTAGGTCTGATGATGAATTGTAAGACACACTGAAGGAACTCTGCCTACTATGTGTAAAAAAGATTGTGCTATTCGTCATATATAGCCTTTTTTTCTTTTACAGCGAAATTATATCATCAGTCTGTGGAGTGTCTAAGTATATAACACATGAACCAAGTGTTTTTATCAATAGCAGACTATGATATTGCTATAGACTTGTTTAAAGGTGCTAAAGGATACTTACTACTATTCTTATTTTTAACAAACAAATTAGAGCTTATTAGTCTTTTAGGTCAGATTGAAATCAATTGTCTTTCCTTCAAATCTGTCCTTAATAATAAAAGAGATTTTTTCCTCTTTTATTATTGTCAGATTGCTGAGAGCGTGTGAAGAATGTGTGACATACTCGGGCGTGATGGGGCTGCCCTCCTCCTCGTGCAGGTCGGGCAGGCGGTCGAGGCCGAGGCACTGGCGCCGCAGCAGGTCCACCTCGGCCTTCAGCGGCCGGTAGTCCTCGTGCAGGCGCGACGCCGCCGACAGCTTGCGCGTCATGCTCTCCTCCGTCTGCTTTATCACCGTCTCCATCTGACACACATGCAACATTGACTTGTGTAGCAAAACATTTACAAGTCTAAACTTCTCATTGCAGTACTAGCCTACTTGAAAAACACAAGACTTTTATACTTTTTATAGTAAACCGTAGTTACTAAATTTTTTGGTCATATTGGCTGTTTAGGCATTATCTATGTTAATTGACAAAATGATGTCAAGGATGCAGTAATGAATACTGGGAAGCCAGCAGGAATTATGTGGAATTTGAAGCATTCACACATAGAAATGTATTCAAGTATTCATAGCTGGCCGTCACAGGCTGACAGAGAAAACAAACAGTTTAAAATGTTACAATAGTGGGCCAACAATAGCGCGCGCCTAACCAAACAAACAGCGCGCCATCTCGCGCAAGTATTAATAGCTCACAGCCCACATCCTACTCACACTGTTTATCATTGTTCAACTTACAAGCATTCCCATTTGTTTAGAAAAATATATGTTTATTTTATGTCATTTGGGCATTTTATTGTGATGACCCCCATCACAATAAAATGCCCAATCCCGTAAATATAGAAATATTGAACTAAGTGCAAGACACAGATAGAATATGATTTTTCAATGTTAAATTGTACACTTTATCTGGTTGAATTTTGTTTCTATTTTTATGAATACTTTCAATAGTACATTGTTCACCGAGAGGAGAAAGTGACCGATTACCGTCGAGGGTGTCGTTTGAAGCCCGAGCCGTAGGCGAGGGCTTTAAAACACCCGAGATCGGGAATCGCACTTTCTCTCGAGTGATACATAGTGCTTTATACTACACCTACGAGGAAAATAGTTTTATTTTACTTTTCTACGAAAACTGAATCATCAAACAACACACAAATTGAAAATGGCGCCAATGGCGTCTGCAATTTTCATATGTTCTTTTTTCAAATTGTTTGACACCATCCAACACACAGCTAGTGGCCAGTGTCATTTTGCGAACTTGGAGATAAAAACTCACTGTAAAAACTTTTTGGCTTTTGATATTTAGGTTACCAGCGCATAGTCTTACCCAAAATTAAAAAAGAAAAACCACGTAAGAAATGGATTTTCATACACTTTTCTCTCCCGCTCAGATGCGTTTTCTCGCCGCATATTTGTTCGATATGCAATGACGTACTTTCTACCGTAAATTTGATAAAGTATCAAGGTACTTTCCGAGTAGGTGTAGTATAAAATCTGTTTCTGCATGAGAGCTATAATTTTCAAATTGGTTTTCTTCCTAGAAGAGAGGTTGAGTGTTGAATCCTGAGGCAGTATAATTTCATACAGCATTAATATCAGCGTGGATCTGGCGCAGCTCCTCCACGTGGCTCATCTTCTCCTGCTGCAGCAGCTCCATCTCGCGCTTGTACTGCGCCAGGCACCGCCCCTCCTGGTCCCCGCTGCGCACCTCGTTGAGGATGCTGCGCTTCATACGTTCCAGTGTTATAGTTTTGTTCCTGGAAATATTTAATGCATGCTGATATAATTTATGTCAGAGTTGATAATATTGATTATATTTTTTGTTGTTAAATATTTATTGCATTGCAACTGAAGCGAAATAGGTCTTATGTTTTTTTTTGTCTTAGGTTTAACCTATCACATACCCGCGATACGAGACACAATAGTAAAACAATAAGGGACGTCTCATGCAAAACGGTCAGGGATTCATGAATTAAACTAGGTGTAACGTGTAGATTTAGGATTTAGTTAGTAAGGCCAATCTGTCGCATTGGATCATAGATCTGTAATGATAGTGTAGGTAAGATTGTTAAAATAAATAAAAAAAATAAAAATATGATTTTTTTTATTAATGTATATGGATATGTAATAAAAGAAAAATGGTTAAGTTTAAAAAAAACAGATGAAGGGAAGTAATATTAAAAATCGAATGCTCGAAGCTGAAGTTTAAAGTATTGAGGTAAAAGTGTATTATTAGACGAAAAACTAAACATTAGACCAAAATTTCAACTGCATAATACAAAACATTGTATGATTAATTTGTTTTGAGTTACTTACTAGTTATTTTAGTCATATTTATCATGCAATATAAAATAATAAACATTTTTAACGATGTCAAGTGTTTATTGATCGAGTCCACAGGTGCGATTTGGAAAGGCATTTTGAATATTTTATCAATCATAAATCATCATACCTGATCTCTTTCATAGCTTCTAATTTGTGATATATTTCACGTTCGTTTTCAGCGGTCATTATTTTGGCTAAAACTATGAAAATAAACGAAAAAACACCTCAAAGCGAAAATCACATTCGTCGCCGTCGTTGTGCATGGGCTTATAGTGATGTGAATGTTGTGCTGTGTGCTCACAGAACACTATTATCCTAGCAGGTTTTGCTGATAAAATGTACTCTGTGGTTGCTTATGAATTGTTGATTTGCTGTGAATTTGAGTCGAATAGTGACAAGCTAAGCTAAAGTACGGCCTTTATAAGTTGGCGAGTCTGAAATTAGGCTCTGCAAATGGCACTTGAAATATCGTACAAACATAAAAGTTTAAAAAAATATGTCAATAACAGTTTTTAACAGCAATACCAACTGCAAATTGCATTTATTTTTTTAAAACTTTTATTTTTGTACGATATTTCAAGTGCCAAAATTCGCAGAGCCTTACTTCCGACTTGCCAACTTATAACGGACAATCTGTACTTAATTTTATTTCATTTTATCGATTACCACATACTTGTGAATTTTTGTGAACACAGTCTCCCATTACCTATATCATAATTCGTGTTTGCGATTTTGTATAGAACATCGTGACATCACTAGGTGCTATTAAAAAAAAAAAAGAATTGGAAGGAAAATGGCCGCTTGACCATTGATAGCGGCTTGCTGTCAAAATAGTGGAATCATTTTAGGACAACGCGTACGCAATAACTTATGTGGAAACTATCTTGATGCATGATTTTAACTAGCAAGCCGAATGAATTTCTCATATTTTACCTTAGTTGACTCGAATATTAATTCGCGGAGGTCATTTACACCTTTGCAACTGGCTTCGTGTCGTGCCCACTAAATTCCGTTCGACTGTTTACTTGTGAGAATGAGTGAAGAAGGCAGCGAGGATTCGCCACCACGGCCCAAGCGCAAAATCAAAAAAGTGATGGTGCTCTCGTCAGACACGAGCTCGGATAGCGACGAAAGCGTCACAGCAGTGGGGTCACGCAGAAAGAGATTGAGGGTGATTGAACAAGCTTCAACATGTTGTATTAGTGCTGGAGTAGGTGGATTATTACAATGAGTGTGTTTTAGGTGCTGAGTGATGATGGGAGCGACAGCAGCGGCAGTTCAGTGGTGTGCGCGGGAGCCCGTCGCAAGCGCGCGCTGCCCAAGCTGCGCGACTCGGAGGGCGACAGTGACACGTCCGGCTGGGCCACCGACCACTCGGACGCACCCAAACCCGCCGCCTCGGTCTCCAAACCAACTTCTGGTTTTGCATCGGACAGCTCAGAAGGCAACTCTGAGAAGTGCTCAATTTGTCTTTTACGTTTCACGGATCAAGAAGTTGGAACACCACAAAGCTGTGAACATATCTTCTGTTTGGATTGCATCACGGAATGGTCAAAGAATGTCAATACCTGTCCAGTAGACAGAATGACATTTGATTTTATAGTAGTGAGAGCGTGTGCGGGTGGTCGAGTGCTGCGCAATGAGCCTGTCAAGGTGGTGGAGCGCAGGCCCTCAGTGGAGCTGCTTGTGATCGAGGACCCAACCGTCTGTGAGGTAAATATGATACAAGGTTATTAGTCAGAAGCCATTTGGTAACTAGTTCAAGGTGTTAACATTGAAAATGATTTTTTTGGTTGTCACTTACTAGTCACGAAAAAATGATTAATTAATCAATTTCACAAGCACTGTACTGGTTTAGGAATAGCAAAAGTGAATGTGCACCAAAAAACATTGTGTTCCAGGTGTGTGGCCGCACGGACAATGAGGAAACCATGCTTCTGTGTGATGGATGTGACCTGGGGTATCACATGCAGTGCCTCACACCGCCACTGTCTGAGGTAACTTTCTCATCAACTTAGCACTCCACTTACCACTGAGTCTATACTCACATACATTGTTGTTATTTGTTCATAATCTAGCTTGGATCTCTTGTATTACAGGTTCCTATTGATCAGTGGCTCTGTCCCAATTGTGACAATCTGCTATCAGATGTGGATTTCTTATTTTCTGGCATCACAGATATGGACATACCATCTAGAAGTGCATTAATCAGAGAAACTAGGAATGTTAGATCATCCAGGACTCACAGCGCAGATGAACCTTCAACATCCTCTGGTCACCGACAGAGTCGCTTGAATAGTGATGACATACCAACAACATCTAGAGGAACACGCTCAGCACAAGGCAGTAGCTCGCGAGCAAGTACGAGTAGACGTAAACCTACGGCACATACAAACCGAAGGAGACCAAAGAGAAGAAGAACTAAAACTGTCATCATTGAGTATGAAGTGCAGGAGAATGGCAAGTTTCCAGTCACAAAACGAGTTAAAAGGAAACTAAAGAAAAGAAAGGTTAGTATATCTCACTTATTAATGAAAATAATTAGAATCATTTGTTTGTTTATAATAGATTGGCAAATGGAACAATATTCTAAGTATTACTTGGAACTACAATCTCTTGGGAAGCTATATAATGTGATGTGCTTCAGACAAAGAGACGTCAGCCACGCACCGCGGCGCGTCGCTCGCACGTGCTGGCCAGCGTGCGCGCCGCGCTGCTGGCGACAGGCGCGGGCGCGGGCGGCGCGCGCGGCGGCGGCGGCGGGGCGGGCGCGCAGGAGCTGTCGCTGCGGCGCCAGCGCGCCGGCATCCCGGCGCTCAGCCTGTTCGGCGACGCGCACCAGCTCGACTACTTCTCGGAGGACGACGAGCACGGCGTGTCGGAGCGCGCCAGCACGGCCGTGGCCGCGCGCCCCACCTCCAGCATCCTCAGCGCCTACAGACAGGTACACGCAGCCACCTGCAGCCATGCCATTTGTCTTATTTCCCATTACTATTTTGTGTATATTTTATAAAGACTTTTTAATGCTTTATTTCCAGGCGAGAAGAAAGATGATTTCCATTCCGTCTCCGACGCACGCGTCGTCGGCACCGGACGTTCTCTCCTCTATCCTTGAGAGTCAAACTATGCTTCATTCAAAAAAATCTGTGGTAACGATTTCTGTAGACGGTAGTGTGAATATAAAGTTAGAAACTCGCGAAAACACAAAGCTTCCTAAGAAACAGTCTGAGGAGCCAAAAAAACAGGACAAGATAGATCTCTCGAAGGGAGAGGACGCCGCCAAGAAAGTGCCGTCGTACCCGGGACAGTCGCGCGGCGGGCGCGGCTGGGGCGGCGGCTACACCGGCAACTACCACCGCGAGCAGGGCACCAACAGCCTCAACAGCCGCGGCAACTACGACGGCGGCTACAGCGGCGCCGGCTACCAGGGCCGGCCGGGCAACGCCTTCAACCAGAACAACAGCGACGACATGGACGGCTACGGCAACTACTCACGCAGGCCGCACCACTACCCGCACGGGGACGAGCTGTTCGAGCGTAACAACCGGAGACCGCCCCCCGAGCACAACCGCGCGCAGCAGAACCAGCCGCGCCACGAGCAGGGCCGCTACAGCGCGGGGCCCGCGCCCGCCTGGCAGCCCTACGTGCCGCCGCCCCCCGGGCCTCGCCACGATCCGCCGCCCGCCCCGCACCGCCACTCGTTTGGCGGATTCGAGAACCCTCTCGATATGAGAATGGGCCCAATTCGCCGCCAAAACTCTGCAAACAGTAACCCCGAACTCCCGGTGGCGGCTCAAGCGCAGCCGGCGCCCAAGCCGCAGCCGCAGCAGCAGCAGCAGGCGCAGCCCTACCGCCCGCTGCCGGAGCCGCCCATGTTCAAGTTCGACAAGACTCCGGATATCGACAAGTCGGAGGATGAGAAGAGTGATTCTAGTTTAGTCATAGACACTGAAAAGTACGATCCCACCGAGCCGACCAACGACGACGACAGCGGCGACGACGACGGTGCCAGCGCGCCGCCGGCCGACAGCGCACCCCCTGCGCCGCCCGCGGCCGCCGCGCCCCCCGCGCCGGCCGCGCCCGCGCTGGGGCTGGACGCGGCGGCGCTGGGCGTGCCGGCCGGCGTGCTGGACAGCGCCGTGCGCGCCGTGCTGCACGAGCACCGCGCGCTGCTGGCGCCGCCGCCCGCGCCCTCTGCCGACGCCAGCGACGACGACTCGGAGGGCGACTGCCCCAACTTCTCCATCTACTCGGCCACCAGCGTGCACATCGCCAACACGTCGGCCGAGGCGCCGGCCCTGGCGCCCCCTGTGCTGTCGCGCGACGGGCTGGAGGACCTGGTGCAGGAGGACGACGAGGCCCCGGAGCCCGCCCCGCGCGCCAAGCCCGCGCCCGAGCTCGCCCTCCGGAACAAAACTGAAGAAGAGTTCAAAGAGAAGGTCTCTAAAAGATGTCCCATCACCACCAATCCTCGGAACCCTATTAAAATTAAACTGAACACGCCTTCGTTGATAAAACGCCATGTTAGTCTGTACGACGAAGAAGAAAACGACGATGAAGAAGAAGAGGTGAACGAGGCCAGTGAGAGCGTGCCCGTCGCCGAGCCCTGCGACGAGCTGCCGCGCGACGACAGTGCCGCACAGCTGCGCGACGCCACAGCCGATCAGTTACACGACACCACTGATCAGCTGCGCGACGCCACTGCCGATCAGCTGCGCAATAGTACCGACCATCTGCATGACAACACTGCCGACCAGTGCGAAGAGCAAGCAGACCGCTCAAACTCGCCCGTTAAGGCGGACGAGGTCGCCGCACTCGTGCCCGAGAGCGACAGCGTCGAGCCGGCCCACACTAACCACGAGGACTCCGACCGAGGACAGGAAGAAGTCACAGAGATTGCAAATGATATAGATAAAGATGCTATGACACCTGAGATGGAGGAAGAACCGACCACACCCACGGATAAAGCGGCCTCGGTGTCGGAAGGTAAGCTAGAGGACGACGACGATGACGACGAGACGATGGACAGCGAGTCGCGCGCCGCCACACCGCCGCCGCGCCGCCGCGCCTCCTCCAGCGACGACGACGAGCTGTCGGCCGCCGACACCGACCTGCCCGCGCTCGACCACTCGCCGCGCAAGAGCGACGCCGACCGCAACGACGACCTGCTCGAGAAGATGACCGAGTCCATCAGCGAGACCGAGGACGAGCGCAGCTACACGCCCTGCCTCGACGAGAACAAGTCCAAGGACACCTCGCTCGAGACTGACAAGGACAAGGGCATCGAGGGGCTCGACACCGAGATGATATCCGAGGACGAGGGCAACGAGATGTTCTCCGACAACGAGCGCGCGCCCTCCGAGCACTCGCGCGCCTCCCCCGCGCCGCCGCCGCCCGACGACGAGGAGGGCGAGATCGTCGACAAGAAGAAGGAGCCGCGCGCCGACGACGCCAAGAAGAAGAAGAAGAAAGACTCCAAGAAGGAGGGCAAAGACAAGAGCAAGGCTAAGGGGAAGAAGTCCGACGTCGCCTTCAAGAAGCTCAGCAAGAGCGGCAAGGAGCGCAACTACCGCGACAAGGACAAGAAGCGCGAGCGGCGCGACTCCAGCGACGCGTCGCGCGAGCGCAAGCAGCGCCGCAAGGAGCGCCGCAAGGACCTGGAGCGCTACGACGTGCGCACGCTCGTCAGCGAGAAGCGCCGCCGCCCCAAGGACGCCTTCGGGCGCGACGTGTCGCCGCGCGCCTCGCCCAGCCTCAGCCGCTCGCCGCCGCGCCTCACGCCGCGCCGCTCCGCCTCGCCCGCGCCCCGCCGCGCCTCCCCTGCGCCACGCCGTGCGTCTCCTGCGCCGCGCCGCGCCTCGCCCGCGCCGCGCCGCACGTCCGTGTCGCCGCGCCGCCGCGCCTCGCCCGCGCGCGCCGCGTCGCCGCCCCGCCGGCGCCGGCGCACGCGCGACAAGCGCGCGGAGACGCGGCGGCGGCGCTCGGGGTCGCGCGCGCGCAAGCGGCGGCGCTCGGGCTCGGGCTCGGCGGCGCGGCCCAAGCCCGCCAAGAGGAAGAAGCGCGCGCGCTCGTCGCGCTCCACATCGCGCGCGGCGCGCAGACGCACGCGGCGGCGCTCGCGCTCGGCGTCGGCGGCGTCGGGCGCGGCGGCGTCGGTGGACTCGCGCCTGCTGTCGCCGCGCACGCCGCCGCCGGAGCCCGAGGCGCCGGCGCCCGAGGAGCGCCGCCGCCGCGACCCGCAGCGCCACCGCCGCGGCAGGGACCCCGCCGGACCCTCCAAGGAGGTGAGTCCGAACATCTACCTTTTTTTTTAGCTAACTGCACCAGACAGAAAGCAAGTGATACTTCTCCATTGTATACATATTTCTTTTGCACACTCTATAACAGCTCTATCAGTCCTTGGCAAACATGTTAGCCAGGAGATTCGCTCACTGTACACACCAAATCAAAGTCAATATAGCTTATATTGAAAACATACTGTTAGTAGTGGTGTGTCCAAAACCTTTACAGCGGTTTTAGGTAACAACTTACTCTAGTAAGTGGTGCGTTTGTTTTTGTTATTAGGCTTAATTTACTTGAAATACTTCACAAAGAACAGCATTCACGAACAAGGGAATAAAAGTGATGTTAATATATTTACGGAATGCGTCAGGTGTTCACGTCGGGAGACAACATCCTGGTGAGCGTGAGCTTCAAGGAGCAGGAGCGCGGCGACGGCGAGTCGCGGCGCTCGCGGCGGCGCGAGAGGCGCCGGCGCCGCAAGCTGGCGGCCGCCGCGCCCGCCGGCGACGCGCCGCGCCCCGTGGCCATCATCGACCTGGAGCGCTCGCCCTTCCGCGAGCTCACGCCCAGCCCGCGCAACGTCATCGTGCTGAGCGACAGCGAGCCGGGCGACAAGGAGGCGGCCGCGCCCGCGCCCGCGCCCGAGCCGGAGGCGGCGACCGCGCCCGCGCCCGACGAGGCGCGCGGCCCGCTCACGCCGCCGGAGCCGCCCGACTCGCCCGACGCCTACGACCCGTACGAGCCCACGGGCTCGCCCGGCTCCGCGCGCGCCGCCTCGCCGCCGCGCGCCTGCATGACGCTGGAGGCGGCGCAGAAGACCAACATGTCCGCCGACGAGGTGCTCGACCGCCGCCCCATCTCCCCCATAGAAAAGGTAAACAAGGCAATACATGCGCATTTACTGTATTCAATTAGGTTGCAGGTACATTTTAATAGTACACCACTTAACCACTGACTATCTGCTCTTTAAATCCATCAAGTGCAGACTTTAGAAAATCGCTTGTATCATATAGGCTCAGCTAATAATGAATAAAAAAATAAATTATTATGATGATGACTGTGTGTGTAGGTAATGGCACTGCTGCAGTCGACGCGCGACGTGTCGCCGGAGCCGCCGCCGGGCGACGCGGCCGCGGCCCCGGGCCCCGCGGCGGGCGCGTCGCCGGGCCCCGCGGCGGCCCCGCCGGCCCCCGCGCCGGGCCCCGCGCCCGCGCCGCCCGTGCGCATCGTGCTGCCGTCGCCCACGCGCTCGGCGCCGCCCAAGCTGTTCCTGGCCAAGCCGTCGCCCATCAAGTCGGACCCCATCAAGCCCATGCAGGCCGCCAAGCTGCCGCGGCCCGCGCCCAGCACGGCGGCCGTGGCGGCGCGGCGGCGCGACGACGACGACGCGGAGGAGTCGCCGTACTCGCCCGGCTCCAGCGACTTCGGCGACCTGTTCGAGCCGCCCGCCGGCGCGCGCTCCGCCTTCGACGCGCTCGTGGAGCGCCCGCCGCGCCGCAAGCGCAGCCAGGCCGCCAAGGTGCCCGTCAAGCTCAACCGCAAGAAAGGTACTGTGTGCTGTGTGCTGCCGCCCGACCGCGCCCGCACAAGAACATTGTAACATCGTTCTAACGGATGTTTCGTCGGCAGGTAAAACGCAAGTGGGCGTGAAGATCGACGAGGACAACCTGAAGATCCTGGACGACCTGCCCAGCTCCGCCGTCGAGATGCAAGTGAAGAGCAAAGTGAGCAATCACGCTGTTTATGTGTGTGATCGAAATTATCATTATTTAGTTGCTAGTGCTTCCCGCGTCCGCACGCCTCGCTTGATAGCCTCGTTTTGTTTTGGTTGTGTTCGCGTGCGTCGGCTGTGCACTAACGCGCTCTGTTGCAGTTCCTGAAGAAGCTGAACCGGCAGGAGCGCGTGGTGGAGGAAGTGAAGCTGGTGCTGAAGCCGCACTACAACAAGAAGCACGTCACCAAGGACGAGTACAAGGACATCCTGCGCCGCGCCGTGCCCAAGGTACGTGCTCCAGTGCACCCACTAACTCTGAAACGATTTACATATGTAACGAAAATTCAAAAAAAAAGGCTTAGACGACCTGAAATATATATGATAAATAATATACGATGTTATAAATGAAGGTATTATTTAAGTCTTCCAGTGAACAAGAAATGGTCAAATCATATAAGAACCACGCAGAGTGTAATTTTCTTCTGGGCCTGTGGTCCGTGTTAATATTTAAGAAACCAGTTTAAAGGTTGCGTTTAATTATTTTGTTTTGAATGTGAGTCACGTGTGGAGCTGCGTGTTGTGAGCTGCGGTGTAACGTGCGCGTTTGTTGCAGATCTGTCACAACAAGACGGGCGAGATCAACCCGTCCAAGATCCAGGCGCTGGTCGAGGCCTACGTGAAAAAGTTCAGAAAAAAACATAAACTGGGACTAGTGTAGTGCGCTAGCAATAGTTGTATACATAGTGTAGCATAGAGGAGCCGCGCGAGCGCGCTCACCTTCTATCAGAATATTGTAATTATAATTTATGTATGGTCGATCTATTTTACTTAATCTTTTATTTAAATAAATAGTATTTAATTATGAAATTAATGAAATATTGTTTGTTTTGATCTGATCTATGTGGAGTTATAAATGCGTTACTGTTAAGATTAATTTATGTGATACGTCGTCGCAAGTATTAGCACGATGTAACGTCAGCCACGCGACGAAGCGAGCGACCGACACAGCTCACTTGTCTGAACTTGTCAATAAACTGATACCTCGTCACAAAATGAAACAAAGTGCAGTTGAGTCCTTTCAATTAGAACACCCAGTCCCTAACACTGTGACAACACTTAGCAATACTACACTTTTATAAAAAGAAAACTGAATAAAGTTCCCAGAAAAAATTGCAAAGGTTCCGGGCCGAAAGAGTTACCGTGGTGACTCTTTCACACGTTCCCGCAGTCCTAGCAGGGTTGCACCCTGACGGGCTCCTTCTTTGCCGATCTCTTTGAAGCCCGCGTGGAACAATACGCGCCCCGTCATCTCGGAGTTGGTCCTTACTGGACGGCGAGCTACCCGTTGCTCGTCGTCCGCACGCCTCCGATGCCCAAGAAAGAGTGAGGATGTCCGTTCTTCACTACTGCAGCCATCTCCTTCGCTCGCATTTTCTACTACTTCGTAGGAGATAGTTTTCCTTTCGCAACGGGCCGGGCGTGATAGCGAACACACATAATTACTTTATTTACACGTTGCTTCCGCATGTAGGGGCCCAGCAGGGTGGAAACCTCTGGGGCCGTGCATCGGATTCTGAAGGGAAGCTTTTTTTTTTCTGGTAGGGGAATCATCAGAATGACTTCCCCCGCTCTTGGGCGGAGCGGGAGGGCGTGTCAGACTCTTACTGACTAAACCCCTACCCCGTTCCTTCGTTGCCTTCGTTCTGGGGGGGACTCGGTGTCAACCTTTAGGAATACCACATGTTCCCCCCAGAGGCTTCGGCCCTACCGGGCCCCTACAGTTTGCTGACATCTCCTTGAGGCGCGCGTGGAACAGAACGCGCCGTTGACGACTGGGCTCGCTCCAGATTATTTCCAGACTGCCGGACAGCGAGCTACCCAGTGCTCGCCGTCCGCGAACCCGCGCCTACGGTGGTCGGAAATCGGGATCGGGATCTCGGCGGCGGCGGCGTGAGGACCGTTCCCTCACGCGCTCGCGGTCAGCTCCTCCTTCACGAGCATTACTGCTTCGCAGAAGGAGGCGACCGCATGCCAACCCTAAGGGAAGTTTTGACTCGAGATCGAAGGCAACGAATAAATGGGTTGGGGTTTAGACAGTAAGAGTTTGACACGCTCTGGAAATTATCAGAATAACTTCTCCCGCTCTTGAGTAGAGCGCGAGAAGTCATACTGATGATGAAATTCAACGAAATTCAATTCAACTTGAAAAGAAAAAACGTTGCTTTCGCATTGGTAAATAAAATATGAGTATGAGTAATGGTGCAGAGTTATAACAACCCAACACAAAAAAACATCGCGAATTGACAACCCCAATAATATGGAATTTGCATATAATTGATGAAAAATAAGGGTATACCCGTATGTGTACTGTGCACATCTACCAGTATCCCCTCAGAGCGTACTGGCGTGATGTTATATTGTGAACCACTGTTAACAATAAACAGACGTGCGATGGCAGCAATCTTAAAAGATTTCCAATCATCTGCAGTTCTTTATAGAATCTTGAAAATTTTTAAATAGAACCTAACAAACTCTGGTCCAAAAAATAATTGTCAAAATCGGTTGTGGAATATAATTATATTTATTCACATAATTTGGTCTATTGATAAGTTCCCAGCTGTTGATTTCCTGATAAGGCTCTCCATTTGCGCAGACAACGTAGGTGTATCAGTTGCCCAGTCAACCTAGCTAGCCACAACATTTGTTTTATTGGTGTGCCTTACTCTTATAGCGATCAATTTACATTCAAACTCACCTCAAGATAATACATACTGTGCAATTAGTACTGGTCCAGCTCGTGCTCTGTCCTGTAATAGTTTCGTCCACTCAGCGGCGCTGACGTGAACAATTCAACATGTTATAAGACACGTCTATTTAATATTTTAATTTCATATTCTATCCATTTAAGTAGCAAACTACACAAAACACAGAACTCCAAACATATGTTCTGTGAGACGAGTCTGAATTTGTATATTTTTTAAAATGAATACAATTGAATTTTATAAAAGTAGAAAAACATAAATAAACTCTTTGGATTCTCATCACAATTGCCCATTTGCATATCTGGGGTACAGTCTCAGCGCACTCTAGTTCGCCGAAATCGTGGAACATTTATGTTCAGTTTTGGTTCTTCTGTTTATCAATATTCTCCAGTTACTTTTGAAAAATTATTTCTGAATCTGCTCATGAATGTCGTCGGCACAGCGCACAGCATGCACTGGCTGGGGATCCTGCCTGTCTGGCGACAGGATTCCCGACATTGACGTACACACACACACCTACGAATATTACTAATAATATCGGAATCTGCACACCTAGATGTAAATGTATCTAGGCTAATATAAATTATAAACTAGATATAAATAATGCATTGCTTTTGTCTCGTGCCACGCTATCGTTGAATATTATGGAATTAAAGGTCAAATTCGTGCTTTGACGAGATATAATAGATCTGACGAAATTATTGAAACCCTAAGCCTAAAATAAAATTTTTCTACATTCAAACTGCTCTAAGCAATATAGCGTGAATTACATTTAAACTGCTTCATCGTTTCACTGGCACCGACGCCGCCGCCTCGTCCACTCGTAGCTCGGGCACGCGCCGCACGCCGCGAGGGAATGTCGGCAATAACCGGCTTTGCTCAGATAGCTCTGGCACATGCTACCACTGTACATAATTCTCTAATTTCATAGAAAATTCAATTTTAAAACTAGCATAATATGTTATGCACTTCAACTCGTTTACACACGCAGTTGTGATGTTTGTGCAGTTTAGGTTATGTCATGAGTCATACAATAGAATATAATTATGATGACACTCGAATATCTCGAAGTAGGATTGTTTTCGCTTCGAAATGAAAATCATAATCATAATGTCTGTATGATACAGAAGTGTCGTTGATATACAAGTGTTGTACACAAGTCGGATGAACATCAATTATAGATTGCATGTTTTTCATATTTTTTGTACTCAGATTCCAAAATGTGTGAATTGTTCAAATGATGTTAAAATTAGAAATGTGTAATAAAAGAAAGATATATTTTTACAACGTTTTATTTCTAAAATATAAACATAAAAAACTCAAAGGACAGCATTGCCATTGTGTTATTCTGTCACAAGTGACTGTCATGGAGTGTCGAGACGAGGCACGGCGGGCAACGCTGCGGGACAAGCTAGCTAGGTTCGCGGCGAGGAGCTCGCTCACGACTACACTACGCATATAATATAATGTGAGGTGGTTACTGTGGGCTGTGACTGCGCGCTCAGACGGCGGGCGCGAAGCCGATGCGCTTGCCGGCCACGTCGAACTCGGTGTAGTACTTGCCGATGAACACGTCGCCCAGGATCCACAGCGGCCCGTTGGGCGGCGGGATGTCCAGCCCCATGAAGCCCGACAGGCACACCGTCTTGCCGAACTGCGTCACCTGCGCACACCACTCAGCTCGTCAGGCGTTACAGTACAATATGAACCAAACACTTGTATATGTTACCGGTCAAACTAGTTCTCCCTACTCGCGTGAATCTCCGCGGGGCTCCCATTTCTGGGTATGTAGAGCTACGTATGGTATTCCGAAATACCGCTGACCGAAAGGACGGTTTTCCGATAAGACTCTACTCCGACGGTTGGTAGTCCGAATGAAACCTTCGCCGATGAACGGTTCACCGAAAACACTCTTCAACGACGATTGGTTAAACGAACGAATCTTTCGCCGATAGCACTGGTTGTAGGGGAATTCTTTTGCCAAATAGATAGTTTTTCTTTAGTTTTTTTTTAGTTTTTATTTATTTACGCTAGCTATTATATTTTATAATAATGTGCAATGCAGCTAAACAATACTCGAGTCCCATGTTTAATTTTATCAGCATAGATGAATAAATAAATACCGGGAGCTTCCGTATTTTCCGTATATTTCTATTGCCACTCTTCCATGTATTATTTTAATTACCTGTATTTTTAACATGACTTCTACATGACCTAAGGGTGTTGTCACTGAAAGAAAAACTATCTATTTGGCAATAGAATTCCCCTACAACGAGTGCTATCGGCGTAAGATTCGTTCGTTTAACCAATCGTCGTTGAAGAGTGTTTGCCGTGAACCGTTCATCGGCGAAGGATTCATTCGGACTACCAACCGTCGGAGGAGAGTGTTATCGGAAAACCGTCCTTTCGGTCAGCGGTATTTCGGAATACCATACGTAGCTCTTTTTAACCACTGCGTAATTTTTTTTTGGTGGCTCAGTGTAAGTAATAAAAAGCATAGGCTGCCTACCAGGGCCCTATCCAATAAAGCTGACAATCCGACAAGTCCGACATATGTCAAAAAGTGACAACTCGACATTTTTTCTGTTTAATAAAACTTACAGGCGACAAAATTGTCATGGTGGAAAATTCACAAATATGTCGGACTTTTTTTTTCTTGACATTTTTCTGTTTTATAAAACTTTATATGCGACAGCTGACATGTGACAATTTGTCGTGAAAAACTTGTCAAATCTGCTTTATTAAAAAGAAAATTGTCGTGACATGTTGACATATTTGTTGAATTGTCCGACAATTCTGACAGGCGCGTTACCCTCTGTCGCGAAATCATATCGACGGGTTCCGGGCTAATTGTATTAAGTGACACTCTGAGCGATATAGACTTTTATACATATTTGGAATCAGTAAATTTTTCTGCGTCATTTGAGCTGGGTTTGGTGACGATCGGAGCACTTTTTTGTCGCTTAATACAACCGCCGTAAATAAGGCTCAAAATGGTAAGTTTTCTGTGCATTTCCATCTTACACGCGATCATAACACAATCGAAGTTGCACTAGTGATTGTTTTATTCTTGTACTTTTATAATATCTTTTTCAATTTTACCCTCATCCAGCTTCATAAAACAAAATTCTTTGCAAATATATTATGTCAAAAGTCGACATAATTGTCACGACAATCCGACAATATTGTCAGAAATATTGTGACTGTGGTTTTTTGATATGTCGAGTTTTATTAAACGTGTTTTTACATTAAAAATATGTCAAGATTTCACCTGTCGATTTTTGACATATTTGTCACGTTTATTAAACAGCTTAAGCGCGACAATTCTACAATTTTGTCATTTTTCGACATATATGTCGGATTGTCAGCTTTATTGGATAGGGCCCAGACCACAACCCCATAACTGGGGTAACAGGGTACTTAATGGCAAGACTGGAGTCAGATTTACTGGCTTCTAACTATTCGTAACGACTGCCAAAGATCTAAATGACAGCCGGGACCTACTGCTTAACGTGCTTTCCGGGGCACGGAGGAAACTCGTTATGTTAAGATGGTCACCCATCCACAGACCAACCTTGGCAAGCGTTGCTTAACCTTGAAGATCGACTTGTGTTCTATTACTTACACAGAGCCACCAAAAAAAATTTACGCAGTGGTTAAAAACTTTTCCTGTATATAGTTTCACATGATACTTCAGTTTAAACGCTTTGCTCTCAACAATACACAATTAACAACTATGCTGCAGTTTCAAGGAAATGATTAATGCACTACGACTTGAAAACATTTTACTATAATCGATCTTTACTAGTTATAGGTAAGTATAATTTAATTACATTTTCCTGCATTCAGATGCAGGAAAATGTAATTACTTACTATCGTCTGTTTTTTATACCCTCAGACTAAAATGGCATTACAACACAAATGAACTGGCATCATTCCTATAGTAAGTTTGACATTACTTGTGTCAATTTAGTCTCAGGGTATAAAAAACAGACGATAGTGTCAGACATGCATGAGGCCCGAGTTTCCTATCATAAATGTCTATCTGTGCTGCTATGGAAACGTTATTAAAACTTCTCCTGCATCCTGAAATAATCTGCGTCGAGTCATCGTGACGCCTGGACGTCAAGCGTGTAACAGCAGTCCCCCTACGAGGGAGAGGGGATTGGTAAGAGCGGCACTCACGCGCAGCACGTAGTCGGCTCCCTCGAGCGTGAAGCGCGCGCCGGCGATGGTGAAGGAGACGGGCGGCAGCTGCGCGATGAGCGAGCAGTCCACCACGTACTGGCCGAGCGCCATGGGCGTGGCGCCCAGCGCCTTGTTGAGCGCCTCCACCTCGGCGCTGGGGCCCGCGATCAGCGACGTGCCCGTGTCCGCGATCGCCTGGCAGCCCTGCCGAAGTGCCCACAACACAATGAGAGCGACTGTGACACAACACAGGGAGCGGGTAAACTACCCAAGAGACCCAAATTCTTAGATACATAGAACAGATTCAAAATTGTTGACTAACAATGTGATTTATTAAGTAAATCACATTGTTAGTCAACAAAAGTTATTGTTTCACAAACTATTAATAACAATTTGTGCAATACAATTTTGTTCGTCATTCTCATTCGTCAGTCGTTTTAAGACCGCGAATACGTATAAAAGACTAGCTTTTTCAAAAATGTCCTTCAGTATATTATATCACAGCCACTTGATTAAATTGGCCAATTTATTGTAATCAATCATTCACTGAAATGTCTTAACCAATAGTTATTTGAAGTAGAATCACTCATGACGAATTGAAAGTTAGTTCTTTGAAGAAGGCAGGCTATGACTATGACTAACGTCCGAAACCAATAACCTATCGATCTCCAGTTTTGGCATACTGGAGATTGTAAAACAAATGATACAGTACAAAAATTATCATGTTTTCTGTTGTTTCATTTGTTTTTCTATCTCCGATATGTGATAGATAAGTTATTGGTTTCGGCTGTATGCCAACTGATTCAAATCGGCATGAACCTATTTAGTTTTTCAAAAACAGCAAACAACAATATAAAAAGAAGCGTCCTTCCTTAAGCTAGCTGAGCCTTGGCTAGAGGGTAGCGTGGCGGGCTGACCTGGGCGCAGAAGGTGTGGTGCGCGACCTGCACGGCGTCCATGCTGAACTGCCAGTAGGTGGCGCGGTGCACGGGCACGTACGTGAAGTTGCCGCGGTAGTGCGCCGGGTCCGAGCCGCCCAGGATGATCTCGCCGCCCTGCGCCGCCTGCGGGTCCCTGCAACACAATCCACTCTACTCACACTCTGCGAGCTATCACACTACACATGCCTCATCGTCCTTGCTTACTCGATTATTGCCAGTCTCTGCAACTTTACCATCTTCTCTTTATAGATTTTAAAATAAACGATTACTCATAATATGTATGTATATCGTAAACATACGTGACGGACGAGACTGGATTGTTTAAGTACATTGTATTTTCGCTTTCTTATGTATCAATTAACTTATGACTTTCAGCTTCATTTAGCGTCTCGTGCAAATATGTATAAGTGGAAAATAAGCCGAGCCGATAATAAGAGGAAAATAATCCGAGAAAATCGGCTATTTTCCACTTATTATCCGGTTCTAGAAACTGACTGCATCCATAAAGGAAAAAATCGTATTAGATCAAATGTTATCGTCTATACACAAATGGGAGTACGGTCACACGCTACCGGCGGGTTGTTAAACATGGTCTCCGCTGTCAGAAATCAGTTCGTTGTATAGAGCATCCTGCTCAGTGGTTAGGTGCCAACAAATATTACCTATAGGTACAGTATGACTTATCTGCGACGGTGCATGTGCTAATATTCGAGACCGTTTCGATTACTCTCGTCGTCCAACCGATCGAAAGATTCTAAATTCTATCTATATAAAAGTTGACAGAATACATGGCATGCTTACCTATTGAGGTAGAAGGAGAAGACAGGCTTGACGAGCCCCTGCGCCACCATGTTGTCGAAGACCGGCGTCACGCCGTCCACGGAGATGCTGCAACCCACACACACATATCAGTGCACACGAACACATATCATTAATGCTAATGTCAGCTTTTGATGATACCTAAATGATATTTATTTTTGCAAATAGGTTTGTCAAAATCACTTTTTATCATCATCTCAGCCGAAAGACGTCCACTGCTGGACATAGGCCTCCCCCAAGCGTCGCCATAGCGACCGGTCCTGTGCGTCTCGCATCCATCGGATTCCCGCGACCCTCGCCAGGTCGTCGGTCCACCTTGTGGAGGAGGCCTTCCAACGCTGCGTCTCCCGGTACAAAAACACTTTTAGATGACATTTTTTTTTGGTCAATTTAAGCTAGATGAGGCCGGGGTTTCCTGAGAAGAAACACCGAAACCTCGAGGGTCAAAATCTCTTTTGAAATCCATTCAGTAACATTTATGCTTTAACTGCTGAAATATTTGGACGCTACTTAACCAACAGGTAGATCATGACCTGCAGTAGGATAGTTTATATCTCAGGAGTTATAATATGTAGCCAGTGGCAGAAGTTAGTTGTTATAAGACAAGTGTCTCTGACTGTACAATGCTGCATTTTGTTTTATTTCGATATATGAATTGGCACTCTGAATAAAGTAGCTGCGAGTAACTGCGCTAAATAATATGTGTTGAATACGCTGCCCCAGAAATGCCCTACAGTTAGTTGTGGAGGTCTGGTAGGCAGCCGCTCCTCGTAAAATACTGGTATTCAGCTAAATCCGGCTTGACTGGAAGCCGACCCCAATATAGTTGGGAAAAGGCTAGGCGGATGGATGGATGGACGCTGCCCTAGAAACGTGTTGCGCCGACCCCAAATAAGAGGGACAACGGGCAGGAAGATGATGATGATGATGCTGCCCTAGAACATTTCACATGAAAGGACACGAGGTGACCGCTGCGGGACGTGTCGGCCACTATGACTTTGTGACCGTGTTGCGGATGTCACCGGCACCGGCGCACTCGCATGAAGGTGCCAACTCGTCGCGCACTGCTAATTACTGTCGCTTGGCTAACCGCCACTCCACCGCATATTCCTACTACATAGGCTATCTATATTTTTCTTAGTTTTAGTCCTAATATAGTTTTTAAGCTCTTTCAAATTACCTGTGTACCTATGTTTGTCTGAGTCATCATATTTTTTAAGGCGTAATTGCTTTACTACTTTTGACAACAACTCTGAATTTACCAGCTTCTCATAATGTCTCATAGAACTAGACCTTGTTGTTTGATGACCTATAAAATAATAGTAATGAAAGCTTGGACGCACAGGACCGGTCGCTGTGGCGACGCTTGGGGGAGGCCTATGTCCAGCAGTGGACGTCTTTCGGCTGAGATGACGATGATGAATGAAAGCTTGAATAGTTGTATAGTGGTGGTGGTGGTTACCTGCTGAACGCCATGCCGAGGATGCCGTCGAACTTGGCGGCCACGAAGGCGAGGCCGGGCTCCGACATGGCCTCCGCGAAGGTCTGGCCGCGCACCGTGATGCCGCCCACCTGCGCACACCACCGTCACTCACACCACACTCTCCGCCGAGCCACACGCACTCGCTACTATTGTGGGTGCACACTTACAACCGTGGCGCAGCGAGTGCTGGACTTGTTGTAGTGTCAGGTGCGAAGCTAACGCCGTATCAATTATAAAAGGCCCTCAGGCTTCAGGGACTCCGATGGGAAGTATAAAATTACTGTTAAAAAACTCAAATTCTTACTAATGAGAGGCCAAAATAAACCCAAATAGCACTAGGCTTTAACGCAATTAGAAATAAGAGGGGCCCCCATTTTTTAAAAAATACGGGGTGCCCTTTAGGGGTTAGCTAGGTCAGTGCGTGGCGGTGTACTTACGGTGACGTCATCCTGCGAGAGGAAGCCAGACAGGCTGCCGGAGCCGTAGTGGATGGCGAACTCGGTGCCGTTGGCGCGGTACGAGCTCGACTTGCTGCTGTCGTACTTGTTGTGCAGCACTGCAACATACCCCGGCTTTGTTCATCTCCCACCGTAGTGCAACGTGGCGCTGCCACTCACCTCCACGAGGCAGGCAGTATACCAGTCCAGTCGAGCGCCACATACTGTATAATACACATATGTGGTGCTCGACTAATGCTAAATATATCATCTCAAGTGCATCGCGACAGTTAAGTCCCTCCCCGACACTTCCGCTTGCGACTCGAGTCCCCTCGCGTACTGTACATACTTCGTATTGTAACGTCAAGTCGAACACGCTGTTTAGCGAGCGTCGAGCGGCTTGTATTACAAAACCCGCTGTAATATGCGATTCAAATCAGCATAGGATCGACGCGATATACGATAGCGCCTTGTTGTGACGTTAAATCGTCAAATCAAATCAGTTTGGTAAGGTGACCAAAACAAGATCTTTTTCATTGTTTATTGGGGTACACGACAGAGTCCTGATTGCAATGTGTACTAGTTACAGACTCTATTCACTAAGGGGCATTGGAATGAAAATAAAGAAAGATTGTGGGTTCGAGAGCCGTGCACGGGAGAGTAGATACGTGTGCTGTTGTGATACTCACGGCAAGCGATGTTGGTGTAGTGGCACTTCTTGGACGGCACCCACAGGTTGGAGGAGCCGGTGTCGAACACCACCTTGAAGGTCTGCGGCGGCGCGCCGATCGTGATGGGCCCGTAGTATTGCGCCTGCCGACACACCACCACACTTTACACATTGCCCAACGTACTTACACACGGCGTCCTGGAAGTAACTAACTGAAAACCTAACATCATAATAATGAGCAGGTTCTCTGATGACCCCGTGTAGCTCGTTACCGACATGATCATATTATAAACGTGGCGGCCTGGACCTTGCGATCCTGGATATTTAACCACATCCGGCCCTGACTGATAAAAATACATATTGTGACATTACTTACAAAGTACATCTCTACTCATAATAGATCAAATACCTACGTTTATAGTAACTATGCAGCAGCTTTGTCTGCAATGAGGTGTTCTTATCACGAACAAACAAACATGAGTCAGAGGTCACAGTCGATAGCTTTCAGTGGAATCAACTCGGCTCCCTGTAGTACCTACCTACCTTGATAGTAGCTATAGTTAACCTACGTACGAAACTTGTATTCTGAGTTTCTGTAAGTGTTTTTTTTTATCGTTCTAAAAGACTATCGTCGCGGTGGTGTGTGGGAGCCAACCGGCCGACAGCCGAACACGGCGCACTGTGTTTCGTCCAGAACAAGCTAGCTGGACAAAATTATTTTTTACTTGATATAGGTTGCATAGTCTCTGCTTGTTAATAATATGACTGATTTCGTTGTTTAAAATACTTAGAAACTCATAAAAATGCGAAACTCCGAAAATAAAATGAAATAATTAAAACTAATGGTGTTTATGGCACGATTCGTAAGAAATATCAATTAAATTAGGGGTATTTAAAGCTAATTACATTATATAACGATTACACTAATATTATAAGAATAAATAAATAAAACTTATTTATATATTTTACAACAGTTCCGATTTGTACACAATAAACCACACTCGTAAAAATCAACCTGTTTTAAATAACTTACGACTAGAAAACGACTATTCATTGAATGATGTATCATGAGAACAAACTCAGGAATTATTCATTCTCACTAAGTTCATCCTCAGAAAAATTCTCCACATAATAATCTTCGGTATTAATATTTATAGTATTTACATTTTTACAATATTTACAGGTGGGGTTACAAGGTCTAAGACTGCAGGAGGGAGGCTACCTGATTTTTTTCTGGGGATTTCACTGAGACTGTTAAGAATAAAAAGATCATATGTGATGATCAACATATTCAGGAAATCTGTATTCGTGGCAATACGAGACCGTTTCCGGGTATTATCCCTTCGGAACCTTCTGCAATCTTCAGAAACGATTCTCAGGTTTCTCACTAAGTTCTCGAATCAGTTTTGCGACGTTTCGTTTACCTGCTTGACGAGAAGCTATTTCAGCAGCAACCAAAAGTACCTCAGAGCTTCGTAACTGAACCGAATCGTCGATACCTCACCGTGTGGTTTTGGCACTTGCGTTTGCCATATCCACTGGCGGTCTTCCGGGACCATGCTGTGAATGTGAAGACGTTGATGCTTCTGCAAAGTCATAAGACACCTTAAACTGTACGTCTTCACCTTCTAGCCACTTAGCATTACAAGTTAAGAACCGATTCCGTATTCGGCCAGAATTCTCCCATTTCTCCGAAAATTTCGAAGAAAAACGGGAAATAATATTTAGATCTCCTTCACAGATGCTTCTGTTACACCACTGAGATCATAATTTTGTGAAACAAACATGAAAAGCGCCTTATTTCGGTCACTTTTTGTATGTTTCCCCCATTCTTCGAAAAAATGCATTTTTGAAACTGTAAAACTGCTACCTGTAGAAAAATTAAAAACAGCTTTTCGAGCAAAAACGAGCAAAAAAAGAAAGTTTCATTATAATTTGGAAGTATCTGCCTATCAACTGAAAAAAATACAGACCGGGGATACGAGGGGGTTTTTAGTTACCGTCTTTTGAATTTGAATTGTTGAATAAAAAACTTAATTTCTGGATTTGCGACGCTCTGGTTCTTCTTCTTCTTCTTCTTCTTCTCGATTCGATGGTAAACTCGTTATAATTTTAGGGCCCAGTAAGTAGCCACGTTAATAGCCGCATCATTGGCGCTCATTAGATCCTCCAGAGTGCAGGTGTAGGGGCACTGGGGGCACTCCAACATGTGGCTCATGTTTTGAACAGGAGCACCGCACTCGCATTGTGTATCCAACGGGTCTGTAAAACCCCATTTCGCCAGATTGTACTTGCAGCGGCCTACCTGGGTACGCAACCTATTTAGTGCTTTCCATATAGACCACTGCAAGTCCCGCCCGGGTGGAAGATGTTCTTGGGGTTTCAAGAAATCAGATGGTGGTAGGTGATGTTCTTCCCAGAGCTTCATCCTTTCTTTAGGTGGTGGGTCAAGAATGGCCTCTGTGCAACGAAGAAAGCTCTTCCGGCTCTTAAGTCTACTTGGTGGTATTTTGTGTTCGAAGAGGGGATGTCGGGAATCGGATTCTTGATTTTTCTTTTCGATCGCGCATGCGACATCCCTACGAACGGCTGGTGGGGCAATACCGGTCAGTGGATACAGCTTATTAAGTGGAGTCGGTTTAAGGCACCCCGATATAATTCGACACGTCTCGTTCAGGGCGATGTCAACTTGCTTTGCGTGAACTGATCGGTGCCACACTGGGCACGCGAATTCACCTGCAGAGAGGCATAGCGACATGCCAGATGTGCGAAGAACATCGGGTGCAGCTCCCCACTTGGTAGAAATAAGGCGACGCAACAGGTTATTTCGGGACCCAACCTTCTGCTTCGTGTTGAGGCAGTGCACGTTAAAAGTCAACGCTCTGTCCAATGCCACACCCAGATACCTCGGGTTTTTGCAGTGCTCTACGACAGTACCCCGCCACGAGATGTTAAGAATCCTATTCGAAGAGCTATTGCGGAGATGGAACGCGCAAGATTGCGTTTTGGACGGGTTCGGGCGAAGAGCATTATTGTCGTAGTACATACCAAGAGACTCCAGCGCTTGTGTCAAAGTAATCTCAACTTCTTCGAAAGAAAAAGATTGCGCCGCCAAGGCTAAATCATCAGCATATAAGAAGCGTTCAGTATGCTGCGTTGAGGGCTGGTCGTTGGTATAGATATTAAATAACGTGGGGGCCAACACACTGCCTTGAGGGAGACCGTTTTTTTGGCGGCGCCATCTGCTCTTACCTGATTGGAGACACACTTGAAAACGGCGGTTGTGCAATAGTTCACCCAAGATATTGACAAACCCTTGGTCGTTAGTTAGCGTACTAACTTTAGTTAGTAGCTTTTTTATGTTTATAGTGTCGTATGCTGCTGACAAGTCTACAAATACGACACCTGTAACCTTTTGAGCCTCGTAACCATCTTCAATGTGCTGAGTTAGCCGGAGGACTTGGCTGGAACAAGACTTGCCGGGTCTAAAGCCTGCCTGCTCCGGGATGAGCTTAGGGTCCACTACTGTAGCAAGGCGATTCAGTAATAGCCTTTCAAAAAGCTTATAGGTGTGGCATAGTAGGGATATAGGTCGGTAACTTTTGGGGTCATTGAGAGGCTTTCCTGGTTTTGGGATTGCAATGATTTTGGTCTGTCTCCACAGTTTGGGAATGTTTGTAGTAAGCAAACATTTGTTGAAGAAGGCGAGAAGCCACGATACAGCCACAGGTCCCAGATGCTTTAATTGTTCCACTGTTAAATCATCGACTCCAGCCGCCTTACCAGTTTTTAATGCTTTTATGGCGTATATTATGTCAGTGAGTGTGAAAGGTTTACTGATGTCGGTGTTATCGCCAGGAATGCTTACGCTTCTCCGCATTTTAGGAAGTCTGTGTGGTGGTTTGCCGTTGAGTAGCAGCTGGTGGGCAATTTGATTCGCTGTAACGTGTCCCTGGTTAATGGGCTCAGGTGGGTCTCCAGTTAATCTTCGGATAGTAGACCAGGCTTTTTTGCTATTGTGGGTCATGTTAGTGTTAGTGACTGTTGTAATCCACTTTTGTTTGCGATTATCACCAACTGTTGACAGCAATTCTTCCCCTGCTAATATTGTGTCCTCTGAAAAGGGGTTGGTGTCATATAAGTCTTCATACTTTTTAAGAAGCTTGACAGACTCTTCATCCAAACCTGGTATATATGAAGTGCGGCAGCCTCTTGGTATACACTGACGTGATATGGTCCAGATAGTATTTACAAACAGCTCGTAGTTGGAAGGTGTGGGTTCTATAATACTAAGTTTTGCGTCAACTTCCACCGAATATTTTTCCCACTTTGCTTTTGAAAAATTAAACCTAGGTCTAAAGGGAACTTGTATTGGTTTGATTGCAGCATGTATCTCGCACATTATAGGTCTATGTTGTGTGTTTGGGATAGGCTGACACACTAGTTTTGAACTTAGACTCTTAATACTGCTGCTCACAAAAACTAAATCTGGGTTATAACCACGTTGCCAGCGCCGACTGTTAAAAGATGCAGGTAGTTTGGCATTATGAACCAAGGTCAGCTCAGAGGCATCGGCCCATTCCTCAACGGAATGGCCATCTGCGTTGGATTGGCGGTAGCCCCAGGATATACTGTGACTGTTAAAGTCACCTACTATTATTTTTATATGTTGATTTTCAAAATTTGTAGTTTTATGAAACACAAAAGGTACATTAGGAGGCTTGTAGACTGAGGTGATTGTGCAGGTGCCTATATCCACAGTGAGAACTTCTATGCAGTTGTCGTTATTTGAAAACGCAGACTTAACCAAGATGCGCGGGTTCACGAAAATGGCACTGCCATATTGAGCGTGAGGCGTTTCCAGGACCAAAGACATTCCGGGGATATGCGGCCTAAGGTGATCAGGGCCACGGTGTGTTTCTTGCACACAAAGGATATCACAATGCGTTGTTTGGCATAGTTGGGATAGGAGGTCAGATTTGTTTTCTGAGAAACCCTCGATGTTAATTGAGGTAACAGTAAGTGCGGGCTTGGAGAGCCGGTGGTGATTGCTCTCAGAGGTAATGCTTTTGTTAAGTGGCCTTAAAAGAGGCTGGTGGTCATGGTCCTGATGAGGACCGTTTGAGTTTACCATCGTGGTGAAAGGATTAGTCAGCTAGACTCTGCGTTACCGAGTGCTAGCTGTCCAGGGTGCGCCGGGCGTTTGGAATCGCAGAACGATATGTTTAACGCCACTCGGGGAGGCTCCTTTCATGCACCCCATGCTCTGGTTCTAATTTAGTATGAATATTATTTAATTGTAACTAAATAAATATAATGTACTCACCCTTAGTAATAGAATCCATCACTAAAATTTACCACAACTATTAAGATAACCGCAGGAGATGCAATCGTGTCAGTAGCAAAAATTCAAATAATATTATGCATTTGACCCAATTTATTTCTATACTTGCCCTTATTAACGATGTTTTGTATGACTTATGCCAAAACAATAGTTGTGGGTGTAATTACCAACTAATAACCTACTTACCACCATTAATGATTTTAAGAAATCTTAATGTTGTTTTTGTCCAGCTAGCTTGTTCTGGACGAAACACAGTGCGGCGCGGAGGTATTAGAAGCTTGTTTATAGCAAACAGTGCAATGGCAGGATGGTCACACACAGATTCAGCAATCCTATACAGTTTGTCGACTTATGCAAACGTAAATGTATGGGACACCTGATTTTTTTTCGCGATTTCAGGGTTGGTCCCATAAGTACTAAAAGTTATTCATAATGATGAGTATTGCCTGTGTTTTTATTTATTGTCGTATTGTCATAAACACATTGTATACTATTACCAAGATAGATAATATAAATAAGAAATACATAAGTTTTTTTCAATAGCGAAAAATGATGAATCTTAATGGTGTGACAAAATAAGTCAGAATAGGCTCAAACAAATAATAAATAAATACATTAACTTTGCAACATAGGAGTAAGAGTGGGCATGTTTGTTTAGCGACAACTATTGCTATCGACCGCGAGATAACACGCCGCGCCGCCGGGCGGACGGGTTATCAGCACAGACGCACACGCTTTCAAATATTTCTCGAACATTTCACGAGACTATTATGCGCAGTTGACCCCATCACAAGTATACAGCTAGCAAGCATTCTGCACGAACATTGTCATCAGCACACCACCATAAAGTTGAGACAAGCTTCATACAACATGATTAAAACATGCAGCTCTTTGTTCCTCACAATCATCACTTGTTTTGAATTACTCATTTCTTATCTACTTGGTTCACAAAGCTCAACAGAATAATGCCACAATAAAAAATACGATTTACGTAAATAAGATGACAAACAAGAAATGTTATTGCTAAGTGCTCATAAAAAGTATTTCAATAATATTATGATGTACGAATATGCACAGAAATGATCAAATACAGCTCCTTCAATGTGTAACAACATAGATTATTGTTGTTCAGTTCAGAAGCAGTGCACTATTTGTGTGTCGAGGCTCTCTAGTTTATCAGGAAGTCATACTCACATCCAGGTAGTTGGACAGTGGCTCTGGAGCGGGCCCTGTCACAGCATACTTCATCCGCAGGACCTGCAGGTCGGTGCCCACCTCATGGAAGTGTCTGCGCACCGTTTTCATACGATACAACGGCACTCTACACAAAAGTAATATGGTTACTCTAAATTTCACTAAACAAAGATTAGAATTTTGACTAAGTATTTAAATATCCATCAAAAGTGCACATTTTACTCATTGGAAATTCTTACTTGTTATGTTATATAGGTGGTAATTTTATTTATAAATTGTTGAGATTTCGATTAAAATTAGATTGCCCAACGTATATTGAAAAGGCACCAAACTGCGACACAACAATAATAATCGAAACATTTAGGGCTACAATGAAATGTGCACTATTTAATGGAATAGGTAGTTAATTACTTGAGAAAGCCCGACACGCAAGTAGCGGCGAGTGCCAGGAACACCAGCAGCAATTTTCCCATTTTTCTTGCAAGTCACGCACGACTCTGCGTAACAAAGAAAAAATAAACAATAAATAAACATAAAATATTACAATTATATCTACGCTGTAGTATCGCATACTACCTACACACTTACCGCACTTAGTATGACACAGTTTCTCCTTTAGAAGAAAACAATAGCTGATTAAATAAAAATGTATTGTATTTCTTCCGAAACGAACATATAATTGAATTATTACGCCGGCGCGATTTGACGCCAGTCACGAAACACGAAAGCAAATCGGAAATGGTGAACTGACAAGTGACGGCTGTCATTGCTGTCAAAACACTTGACGCAAGAAAAGTGTGGAAATAGTAAGACAACCATAATGCAATACATGAAAATAATGGTAACAGATAATTATAATAATTATTGGCGCAAAGACACAATTCGCCATGAGTTGGCTAACTCATGGCCTCAGGTGCTCAGTTTTTTTTATGGTTATAAGCTAGTGCTTGACTGCGATCCCACCTGATGGTAAGCAGTGATGCAATCGTCGATGGTGGTTGGATTTAACCTTCTGAATTTAGACTCAGACAAGAACTTTGTTTATTATGAAACTTTTATTAATTACTAGCTTTTGCCCGCGACTTCGTTCGCGTGGAATAGTGACTTCCGGCAGATTTTTACGGCTTTAACGATTAAGACATTCCGTCCTAAATAGGTTACTTGTAACCGTGTGCCGTTACATAGCCTTGGTGGATCTAGGTTTCTCATAAGCATCACAGGAACTACAACTTTCAGCCTCAACTTGTGAGAAGGCACTCCTGATAACTCTAAGGAGTTGAGAAACTCTGTTGGGTAAGATGTCACTTGCTCGGCATCCACGACGTTTTCTACTGATAGATACTCGATGACATCTCCCTCTACGTCAGACATAATTTGGTCATTTATCCGGCCTACTATTTCATTTGTTGGCGCCAATATCACCCTTTCGCATAACCATTCCCGATTTTCGATATTAGCGCGTAAATCCGGATAGACACTATTTTTTAAATTGTATGTGCTATCCAAAATTTGGCATAATTCGCTGCTCAGCGTGATCATACTCTCGGAGTCGGTAGGCATGCGATCCTCGCCGATCTTCAGAAGAGCAGCAGCATACTGCCCGGCTTGACAATCATTATGGAGTAATACTCGCATATTCGTCGACAGTGAAACCTTTTTCACATGTGTCCATAGCACAGATGCTTTTAAACAGGCATTGATTTCATCTGCCGGTGTGCCCCTTGCTATAACCGGCAGGGTCTGCCGGAAGTCACCGGCCAATAGAACCACCATTCTTTCCATAACACCTTGATTGTTTTTAATGTCTTTCATCGTGCGATGAAGTGCTTCGATTGTTATTTTTTTACGGGACATCGTACGTTCATCCCAAACTAAAAGTTGTATTTTTGTTTATATTATATTTTCATACCTTTTTACTAGAGATGCGCCGAGTAACACTTTTGCCGAGTAACGAATACCGAGTTTTACTCGGTTCATTTTTTTTTCAACCGAGTACTCGGCCGGGTAACTCGGTTCAATAAAAGTCCCATTTCGTGCGCGGTTCAAGTACAAACAGGTTCGCGCCGGTCGAGACGTCGGCTCGCATTGATTGGCGCAGAGAGCCTTGTGTTCCTGCATCATAACTTACCTTTACTAAATTTTAAATATTATTTTTTTTTTATTACTGTTCTCGTAATTTTGTCTCATTACTGCTCGTTCATTAGCATAATTTTGATTTTATTACTTGAGATGTTCAAAGATTTCCTAAATTACTAATAAATACTTTTTGATTATCACTATTGTTTTAATTGTATCTACCTAAATATTTTTTTCTTAAACAAAGGATACTCGGCATCCAAACCGAGTTATTCGGCCGAGTACGAGTATCAAAAACCTGCCGAGTACGCCGAGTACCGAGTATCAACCGAGTACTCGGCCCATCTCTACTTTTTACTATTTATTTACATTTTTCCGATAAATTTTCAGTACTGAATTGATGCCGACTCTTGACCAATAGATGGCGCTGTATGTCCGGAATAAATTTTATTTTTTATTTTATTTTTTATCTTACTTTTTATTTTATTTTTTGTAATAAAAACTATCCTATGTCCATTCTCAAGTTCCAAACTATGTCTGTACCAAATTTCACACAAATCGGTTCAGTAGTTTAGGCGTGAAGCAAAGACAGACAGACAGAGTTACTTTCGCATTTATAATATTAGTTTGGATAGTTTGGATTTGGATTTAAAAACAATGCATGGAAACCAGAATAAATTACGCGGGGGAGAGAATATTTTATTTGAGTAATTTTACTACAAATATTTAGTAGGTAGGTCCCATATTTAGTACTATTTTGTAACTAATCTTAAAGTTTAGTACCTCACACGCCATTAACAAAATATCACGATAACAATGGCCCCGCTTGTAAATCTGACTCCAGTCTTACCATAAAGTACCGTGTTACCCCAGTCAATGGGTTGTGGAGGTTGTACTCTGAAATTCATCGTTCTGTTGAATCTAACATTTAATATCTGTTCGTATGTAGGTGACAGAGATATTATAGTCTTTTTTACGTAGAGAAAAGGTTAGATAGTTACATTGTTAAAATCTGACTGCTGGCACCGAAACCATCCTATTTATTCAAATTTGGTATAGTAGATTTATTAGAGGAGCTCGTGGCTAGATAATAACAGCCGCACAGGTCGATCTTCAAGGTTAAGCAACGCTTGCCTAGGTTAGTCTGTGGATGGGTGACCATCTTAACGTAACGAGTTTCCTCCGTGCCTCGGAAAGCACGCTAAGCCGTTGGTCCCGGCTGTCATTTGGAGATCTTTGGCAGTCGTTACGGATAGTCAGAAGCCAGTAAATCTGACTCCAGTCTTGCCATGAAATACCGTGTTACCCCAGTTAATGGGTTGTGGAGGTCTGGTAAGCAGCCGCTCCTCGTAAAATACTGGTATTCAGCTAAATCCGGCTTGACTGGAAGCCGACCCCAATATAGTTGGTAAAAGGCTAGGCAGATGGTATAGTAGATTTATTACTAAATGTTTTGTATTTATCATTTTTAACATTTTCGACGCCTGAATAATTTAACGAGCCAAACATTTCGAGTAGAAAGTTGCAGCTATATTTCATTCAGGCGTTTTATTATTTTGACGCAATTATTTCTGTTTTCAAACAATACTTGGACAGGTTATAGGTTGGCCAGAAAGAAAAGAAATTAAATAAGTATAACATATGCCCTAAAATAAAATACTAAAAAAATACTTAAAGCATCAAGATCGTTTATGAAGTAGAATAAATGATACTTTGGGGACGCATAATATGGAAGATATCTTGCGTGTCCCCTTTTGTATGTCTTGCGATGAGGTGATGATAGACCCAGAAGTAAAAGTCCAACTCGCGGTGAAGAACATATATTTACAGTTACAAATATAGTATTATATAGTAAATCGGCACAACCGAATATTACTAACTTCAACACCCGGGCTAATGATAACGGATAAATATCTAGTCCGTGTTCCGCGACGGTAAGTAAGTAAGTAAGTCATTTATTTGTAGACGGTGCAAGGGTGAGAGCGCGGTAGGCGCTAAGGGTAGCGGCCTAAAAAATCACCGCCTCGTGTTGCCACTTAACTAGCTTAACTAACTTAACAACATGCAACACTAAATCTAAGGTGCGTTAACATATATTATGCAATATGTGACGCCACAATACCATCTAAAAGCATCTAAACGATAGTAGCGACCTCAATTTTTTTCTTCTCTTTCTAGCCAAGCTGTAATCAGGAGCATTATTATTAGTTACCCTGAGATATTACCAAAGAATGCCAAGAAATATTAATTCGTCATACGCATCAAAATTCAAACTACCTATCTACTTAATAACAAAATAAATACATACTATGCGTTCCAAATGAGAATAGGAAAGTCAATAAACTCGATCTGTCAAATTTTGATTGAAAAGTACGGTTTGCAAAAAAATCTTATTTGCGTTTCAATGGTTTTGTTTTTGTTTAACTGAGTCTTAGTTAAGTCTGCTCTATAATGCTAAGTATTGCTCCACCAGCTGTTCGTAGGGATGTCGCATGCGCAATTGAAAAAAAAATCCAAGAGTCCGATTCCAGACATCCCCTCTTCGAACACAATACAGCCCCAAGTAGGCTCAAAAGCCGAAAGAGCTTCTTACGCGGAACACAAGCTATACTTGACCCTCCTTCCAGGGAAAGAATAAGGCTTTGGGAGGAACATAGTCTTCCACCATCCGACTTCTTGAAACCCCAAGAACATCTCCCGCCTGGACGTGAACTGCAGTGGCCTGTATGGAAGGCACTGAATCGGTTGCGCACCCAGGTAGGTCGCTGCAAACACAATTTGGCCAAATGGGGTTTCATAGACCAGTCGGATATTCAATGTGAGTGCGGTGCTTCTACTCAAAACATGAGCCACCTTTTGGAGTGCCCCAAGTGCCCGAACACCTGCACTTTGGAGGACTTAATGGGTGCCACCGATGCTGCAATCAACGTAGCTACCTACTGGGCCCAAAAAATTTGACAAGTTTACCTTCGATTCGAAAAGAAGAAGAAGAAGTTAAGTCATATTAAGAAATAGATAAAAAAGTTATTTCAAACTAGTATTTAACAAATTATACTACAGTTCATCAGACAGTTATGGCGAAATGAGCGGCATTGAAGAACTCGATTCAGATTGAATTTTGTTAGATACAGGTAATAATGCTTATTTTTATTTAAAATAACAGTTAGTACTATACACATTAAAAACCTATATTAATCCATGCTTTATTTTATACGGGAAAGCAGCAGAACCGTTCACGATGATGACGCCACTACTCAGACGCTTCACACAGTGACGCAGAGATCAACAAAATTGAAGAACTGCATTTTCATCAAAGTTTTTTTCGTTCCCGATTCGTAAATAAATTAAATTGAACAAATTTCTTGTTTTGCTCACCCTACTCAATTTCTCCGATTTGACAGTAAGACGAGACGTCACAATATGGCCGCCGATCCTATTCTCATTTGGAACGTGTAGTACTCGTGCATAGGTACATAAATACTCAGATAATAATAATAGGTCCAAATCGATAATGTGATAAACATTAACGTTGTGATGATACTACTGCCAACTTCTTACAAATATGCTTGCGAACCTCAATCTTGAATTTTAATCGGATTGTAACCAGTCTGACCAGCTGGGGAAGCTGATAGACGCACACTAACCTTAGAATCCTCGAATTCCCTTGCAGATCCCTGAAAGACTTAAATCAGTTGATAGGTGGGCTGGTAGTAGAAGCCCACCAAAGACCACAATGGTCCGCGTAGGACTTAGTGTGGATACTTCGCAGAAGATGCGGCCGCCTGCCACTCCTCGCTCCGGACCATGGCCTGTACCTGCTTGGGCCTGGCATGAGAGGACACGGCAGTGCTCCGCTCAAGCGGAGCACACCTCTACCGTTTTACCGTGTCCTCCGGGCGGAATACAAGAATTGCTCCCGCAATTATGACGTTAATGATCGGCGGCGAATTTTTTCATATTGAGAAGATTAATCACGAGTCGATTGTCTTGAAACCGCCGTTATTGACACGACATTAACGGCGGTCTCAAGACATTTGACGCGACATTTAGGTGGAGATACAGTCATCCCTTGACGCAGTACAACAAAGGTAATGATTGCAACAATGCATGGTTTAAAAAAAAAACAAAAACATTAAATAACAATTAAGGTTAAGAATAAACGCAATGTTTTAATAATTTATGTTTTTATTTGGAAAATAACAATTAGCCGCATCACACGCAGGCGGCGCGCGGCGCGCCCGCACGCACGCGCGCGTCCGCGGCCCTCGCGCGGCGCGTGCCTCTTCCTGCCATACATGGTATGACTTCTCACTATTATCACTTATCACATACATACTATTGCTCACAACTGACAAATTGAGCATTCATAGTACAATATACAACGGGTAGGTATGTGACAAATATATTGCAAACACTGAAACATAATATAAAACAGTATCATGATAGTAGCCCCGTTAAACTAATACTGCCCGCTACCAAAACAGCAACAGAGATCCGAGAAAACAATATATACACATCTACGTACGCTTCATACAGTTCTAATAGTGCGATCGATATAAAGCGCAAATATTATAACCGGGCCAAAGTGACGTGAAAACGGGCCGAGAACACTTGTCAGTGCTGCGACAACATAGCCTCTATTATATTTTATACTTGCGACCTGATACAGTTACCACATTCTGTTACTTTTATAATGGTTTGCGTGATACGTACAAGACAAACACTTTTTTGTTTTACTTAAATTAATTGAATCGAAACTCAATGGTTTGTGTGCCGTGCAACGGTGCAAGCCAACAGTTCTTGAAGTAAACAGCATTACAGTAAAGCTCAAAATGTTCAATTGTTTGTTATTTATTTCACTCTGTGTACATCTGTAGCTGTGATCTGTGCTATACATTTGCATAAAAGATTTTTTTAAGTCTGGCTTAGCAAGACATAAAAAAACAGCTCAAGATGGTCTTTATTTCCTCCTATACATTTACAATGCACATTACAAGGGCCCATATAGGTATAATTATTAATAAGTGTCTAAAAGGACGGTATAATTTTGTATGAAAGTTCGAAAGTTTTGGCCTATATCATGAAAAGATTTAATTTGACATAATTCAATGATGAACATCTGCACATGGCAACACCGGCGCGGACGGCGCCCTCTGCTGAGCGGTGCCGCGCATCGGGCGCACAGGCACTACTGCTCCAGGTACGTCATACAAGATACCTATAGATCACATTCATTATTTATTCAATTACAAAAATTTATTCAATATATCTGACTCTTTAAATAAAAATGTCTCTTTTATTACACTTATATACATATACATTTTGATTCACAAATATAGATCTTTAGCGTAATAATACTACATCATGTCCGTGTAGAGTGCGCCAGTGTATGTACTTACATGAGCGGGTAGAATATTATGATTAGCATGCCCTCCATATGTACTATGTCTCCGCTACGTGTAAGTACATACACACTATTGTACTTGTAAAAAATACATTTGATTAATTACATTAGCTTATTAACTATATTTACAAAAAAATCATTACAATTATATTTTATGTACAATTACTAGACTCAGTTATTAATGATATAACTTATCAATACATAAACAGGAAACTATGTTGATGACGTATGTAGTTTAGTACATAATGTAAAAAAAAACATTAAGTCAACTGTAAAAAAACATTTTAAGGGCCTGTTTCACCACCTATGATTAAGTTTCTAGTATCTTACTTGACAGATAATTTCATACAAATTCTGTCAAATTTTTGAATTTATTCAGTGAGTAGTGCTTACTCGGACATTGTGAAACAGGCCCTTAGTCATAAAAGAATAAAACAATATTTTAAGTTATAAAGAGTTACGTGTATATAGGAAAAATTTAAAATATTAGCACGACGCTGTAAATATGACTGGAAGAGCGACGTGAAAGTCCACAGTGCACGTGTTGCGCTGTGCTGCGCGCGGTGCTACGCGGGGTCGTGCGCGGGGTCCGCGGGCACGGCGGGCGCGCGCAGCTCGCGGTCCAGCAGCTGCACGCGGAACGAGTTGAGGCTGAGCGGCGCGCCCGGCATGATCAGCACGTTGCCCGCGTTCGCCTGCAACGCCACAAGTCAGCCACACGCCACTACACCGCGCTGCACCGGCACTACTACATTATGCAGAGCCGTAGTAGCGCAGTGAGGGCGGCACCGATAGGGTGCGATCAAATTTCACAATAAATACTTATAATAAATATCAACAATTTAATTACCCAAATTTTTAATTTTATTACTGCAATTCGGGAGCACAATTGAAGGAGCTCTGGCGTTGAGCCAGAGCTTCTTCAGTTGCGCTCAGTTGACTTTCAGAAGCGAACCCATGGCTCCAGTAGGCTTCGAACCTGCTGGGCCCTTACGATTTTTCTGACACATCCTTAAGGCGCGCGTTGAACACTACGCACTGTCGACGACTTGGGCTTGTTCCGGACGGTTAACGGACGTTACAACCCATTGCTCATCATCCGCAAGCCTACGGTGGTTGGAAATCGGTGTCGGGATCCCGGTGACTGGAGCGTGAGGGCTATTATATAATAATAATATAATAATTTTATTCGCGCGAGAGGGTTCCGCACGAATCCGGCGCAAGAACGTCGTGACGTCTTTTCAATTATGGTAGGTTCTGGTAATAAAGCCTGTCGGATTATAAGGCCTAAACTAAAAAAAATACAGTTTGTAATGCTTCCAATCACTCAAAAGTCCTAGTAGGTACCCAGCATCTATACATATACATAGCGTCCAAACTTGTCGCGACTTAATAGCTCGTGCGTAGTTGCCAATGCGTCGTCTTTCAGCGTGGGGAGCGGTTGTTCAGAATGAATAACAAAAAAATATCCAATATTTTTAACAAATTATAAAGTATTTTTTGTAATATATCATTTTGGATTATAGGTTTCTATTATTTCAGGCTTTAATGACCTTAGAAGTTTGAATTATAATATGGTGGATCGAATAGCTGTTTTTTACTGACTTTTTTTTTATATGGTGGGAAATCATCAGAATGACTTCTCCCCTTCTGGGCAGAGCGGGAAGGTGTGACTGCAGACTTTGACTGATTAAAACCCACACCTGTTCCTTCTTTGCCCTAATTCAGGGGTCCCGAGGATCTCTCGTCAATTCAGGCCCCAAAAGATCTCGACTCTGTAGGGCCTCTACAGTCACGCGTGCGGTGAGCAATGGGTAGCGTCCGATAGGTACACTAGGCACATGCACATGCCTACGGTGGCTGGAAATCAGGATCAGAATCCCGGCGGTGAGGGCATGAGGGCCAAACCCTCTCGCGTGCGGCCGCTTCCTTTGCTAGCATTACTGCTTCGCAGAAAGATGCGATCGCCTGCCACTCCTCCTCACTCCAGACCATGGCCTGTACCAGGACCCGGCACGAGAGGTCACTGCCACCAATCACCCCCACGAGGACACGGTGATGCTCGGCCCAAGCGGGGCATACCTCCAACGTGTCCTCCGGGCGGTCATCACAATGGTGACACCCGGGCGTTTCTTTCGGACGAATCAGGTGCAGAAACCTCCCGAACTTCCCGTGACATGGTGAGAACCTGCGTCATGCGGAAGGTGAGAACGCCGTGTTGCCGTTCCAGCCACTCCTCAAAGAGAGGACTAACCGCCATGATGATAGTGTGCCCAGTACTAGATTGCAACAGTCGCAGTCGCCATTCCACCTAGAGATCTCGCCGAAATTTTGTCCTCGCGGCAGCGGACTTTCACCCCGACGTTGCACCGTTGACTGTTGTCTCTAGATCCCAAGGTAGTAGGCCAGCAAGGTGGTTTGCTGCTTCACGGGAGACCGTGCGGTATCCCCGCACCATCCAGATGGCCATGACCCTCTGGCAGACGTTCAGTTTAGCTGCCGGTCGCTTACGTAGCGATGGCGCTCACACTGGCGCCCCGTAAAGGGCCATGGACCGACCGAAACAACGAACGAAAGGTTGGGCAGGAGCCGATGTAAGGCAGCCCCGGTTACAGACGTTGTCGGCGGTACACGACCTTAAGCCTTATTAATCCTTCTTTTTAGGGTTCCGTAGCCAAATGGCAAAAACGGAACCCGAAGGCCAGGCGCGCACTAGCGGCTAGGCCGCAGGCGGCCAGGTGAAACAAATGAAACCGCCATAGAGCGCGCGCTTCTGTCCGCACGCGGCCAGCGGCCACAGGTGCGCGCGCTCTATGGCGGTTTCATACTAATGTATGTATTTCGATGGCCGCCGCGTCCTGGCCGCTGGCCGCTAGTGCGCTATGGGGCTTATAGTTTCACCATGTCTGTATCCGTCCATCCTCCCTTAATCTCTGTGAGCGTTAGTACTAGAAAGCTGAAATTTGGTACCAATATGTATATCAATCACGCCAACAAAGTAGTAAAATAAAAATTTGAAAAAAATGTTTTATTAGGGTCCCCCTACATGTGTGGAAAGTGTTTTTTTTTTTTATTTCAACCCTAACGTGTATATTGTTGGATAGGTATTCAAAAATGAATAGGGGTTTTACTAAAATATTTTTTTGATAATATTAATAATTTCGGAAATAATCGCTCCAAAAGTAAAAAACAACGTGTCCCCATCCCTCCCCTCTAACTTTTGAACCATAAGTTTAGAAGATATGAAAAAAATCTGGAAAGTAGAGCTTTATAAAGACTTTCTAGGAAAATTATTTTGAACTACGGAACCCTACACTGAGCGTGGCCCGACACCCTCTTGGCCGGTTTTATGTATCCATATTTGTCAGTTTCATGTTTCAGTTTATATTTTTAAAGTTATTTATTGGAAACGTTAAAAATATGAAATAAATAATATTATTTAACTATTTACTAATTGTTTATTATTGGTTTTTAGAGAAAAAAAAAAAAAAAAACTTCAAACAAAAGTAGAAGTGCTACTAAGCAGACAAAAGTAAGTTGGTAGTGTCGTAGTTGTGAGGTGGATGAGATGGCAGATGAGGCCGTGTGCTAAGTGCGGTATGTGGTGCGAGGTACAAGGAGTGCGTCGTTTGTTAGCACACGATACGGACACATTTCAGTGTCCTGATGGCCGCTCATCAGAGACTTTTATTGTTTTTTTAAGATTACGTGCATGATCTCCATTACCAAATATTAGATGCCAAATTTGTTTATATTTTACTTTTTATTGATTTAATTGATATTAAAATTGGTTGATTTGGACTCCCTTAACTAGGCTTCATTACCCGAACCTACCTTACTCCTCAACGAAGGAACTTAGCGCCATAATGATGGCGTGCCTAACAATGAGTTGTGAGTCATTGTCGCCATTCGACTATGAGATACGGCCGGAACTCTGTCCGCCATGCCGCGACTTGTCGCAGCAGCGGAGTTTCGCCCCGGTGTTGCGTGTCCACGCGCAAATGGATCCGTGCTCATAATCTAAACAGCTGAATTACTATTCTACAAGCATTTTTTACAGAACAGTTGTGGACTGACCAGGAAGAGCGTGGAGAGCAGCACGTGCGAGACCTGCGTGGGCTCGGGCGCGGCGCGGCGCAGCAGCGCGTCGCAGTGCTCGGCGGCGGGCGGCGGCGGCAGGCCGCGCAGCACGGCGGCGCCCAGCGCGCGCACGTCCACGCCGCCGCGCCGCTCGGCCGCCGCCGCGCGCGCCACCACGCCGGCCTGCCACGAGCACCAGTCGGGCCCGCGCGACTCGCACTCGCCCACCGAGCTCTGCTCGAAGAAGCCGTCGTCGTCGCTCTCGGCCGACAGGCGGCCCGCCACGCGCAGCGACGCGTCCGTGGCCTCGGCCGCGCTCCAGCCCGGGAACTCTGCAAGCGAGCGGAGCGTGAGCGGGCGCGTGCAGGGAGGGCCGCGCGCGCCGGCGCGAGGCTTACCTTCCGACGGCGAGGGTTCCAGTTCGCGCAGTTGCCATCTTGAGCTCAAGATGTCACCCTTCCGTATGGTCACTCGTCTCTGGACCCACCTGTGCGGTATACTAAACTCTCGTGTCTCGGCCAGCCGCCGTCGCAACTCTGTAAAGGAGGAACATAAACTCAATACGCCTTCAATAAACTGTTATCTACAAACTCGGTAAAAAACCTTACTACACATAAATTTATATTTCTAGATCTTAGGTTATTTGTGTTTTAAATTTTTATGACCAAATGTGTTTACTGTAAACTTGCCTTCGGTTAAGATAATTTTGACACTTGGATGCTCAACGCTTTCGATATTATTGGCGCTATGCGGCCTCTTCCGGTGCCTCATGAGGGGCGACGGCGTCAGGACGGCCGAGCCGTCCGGCGACGCGGCCGCCAGCGGCGACGCGGCCGCCAGCGGCGTGCTGCAGCGCAGCGGCGAGCACGGCAGCGTCAGCGACGACGCCGGCGACAGCGGCTCCGGCAGCGGCGGCGCGGCCGCCTCGATGGCCTGCTGCAGCTCCACCAGCGAGATGGGCCGCAGCAGCTCCACCTCCCCGTCCACAGGCTGCGCGGACTCGTCCTCCACCAGCATTCGACACTGTGCGGTCGCCAACATTTTACAATAAATCAAAATGAAGCGTCAGCGACGACGTGCGGCACGAGACGGCTCGCACAGGACGGAGACAGCAGGCGAGCAGAGATACTGACGTGCGGGAGCTCGAAGGACGCCTGGTAGTCTGTGTAGAGGCCGATGGGCTCGCCGCTGTAGTCGCGCAGCGGGCGGCGCGCCTCGGCCATGACGCGCGGCTCCAGCTCCACGAAGGTGCGCGGCAGCGTGGGGTGCGGCCGCGCCGCGCCCGGCTCGCGCGCCACGCGGCCGCCGCGCTGCGACCCCGTGCGCGCGAACTGCTCCACGCGCGCGCCCGCCCGCGCCCCCGCTCGCGGCGTGCGCGCCTCCGCCCCCTCCTCTTCGGCGGGCGTCGCCTCAACTACGTCATCGAACCTGCGGACACACGACACGAGCTCACATCATACAGAGGAAATGGCGGTGTGTCGACAGAAAAGTCATGGAAATTTTGTTTCGAAACAGGATCGATTAGTTACAAAAGTTATCATCATTTGTAAATTACATACTTTCTTCGTGAGTGTACCTATTATTTTCAAATACATCGAATTTGTAATTTATTTTAAGAAATCCTATGAAACCCCGCACAACTAACCGCGTTGTGCGCCGGCAACGAAACATTCCATCAGGGGGGGGGGGGGGGTCCAGAATCATGTAGAGGATCCATGGTATCGGTTAGTGCGTCGATGTGTGCACAGGCAGTATGTGATAAGAGAGTCTCACAGCGAGCTGGCGTGCAGCGCCTCGCTGACGTCGAGCACGTGCTGGTAGAGGAAGTCCACCTTGCGGCCGTAGATGGCGGCGGACTGCTGCAGCAGCAGCGCCAGCTCGGCGTAGTTGGGCGCCACCACGGCGGCCGCGTCGGCGTCGTCGCCCGCGTCCAGCGCGTGCAGCCCCGCCTCCGTCAGGTACTCCTCCAGCAGCTGCGGACAGCGCGCACACCTCACCGACGGTTCGCTCTCACAAAACAACACAGCGATGGCTCTCGCCCTCACGGTGCGCTCACCCTAAACATCGACACGACGATGTCGATTCACCGCGGTGCGCGGTGGACAACTCGGTTTGAAAAACTATTATCAAAATAACTTATAACTTCTAAGAGTTTAAGATAGAGCTACGTTCATTTAAACTAGATCAGTGCACGGTTACGTCGCACTGGTCAAGTTTACAATTAATTTCGTCTCGAAGATTCTACTGCTATGTCGTAAGATTTACTATTATTAAGAATACTATTATTTTATCAAAGCTATAATTAGTAGTTTGCTACCTAGATAGGCTTAAATTGTAAAAAATGATATATATTTATTTTCTAATATTTCAAGAATGTTTACTTCGCAATGCAGTGGGTGCAGCTTACATAAATCAATTGATATTTTTTACAAGTTTGACACTATGCTATCTAGTCCCAAACAAAGCAGAGCTTGTACTACGAGTACTAAACAACTGATTAGCATACTTATATATTTCTAAATACATATTATAGATAATTTACATACAAACATTTGTCTTGGGTGGGAATCGAACCCACGACCTCCAGCATAGCAGTCAGGGCTTTAGCGTAGTGTCAAAACGATTGGTTCCCATTATAGTAGGGGAGCCCCAGAAGGGATTTCGGGATTTACTAAAGCGCGGCAGATTAATATACAGGGGGATACCTTGCACCCAGTTAAGTACCTCCACCAAATATGAGGCCCATATATAAAGCCGCCCGTGAAGGATACAGGATCAGATTAGTAAAAAAAAAATGATCCTCAGACATTCTCGAGCGCGTCAGATTAAGGTAGGGTGAGTTAATAACATCTTAAAAAGTGAATATTCCACTAATCTGACAATTTCAGAGAGACGTAAAGGAAGGGGAGGGCAGCAAAGTTGTAAAAAAAAAACGTCATCTCGACATTCTCGAGCGTAGCTAATTTTTTTTTATTTTGAAGGAAATAATTCAAGATTAACGAAAAATATATAATCTGACGATTTCCGCAAGCCGAAATAACAAAAAATCGTCGATAAAGTTAAATGCGTGCAGTTGTGTGACGGCTACATTTCCTTCTCCGGTTTTCTAAAGAGTTCCCTCAAAATTAGATTTCGTGGGAATTTGAACTGATTCGGACCGTTAGACTTTGAGAAATTTTGAAAAATCTCAAAAAAATAAGTTTTATATTTTGAAAGTGGTTTTTTTAAATAACTTTTAAACGGCTTTATCGATCAACTTCAGAAACTAATCCGCCTTTGAACTTGAAAAACCACGTCGATCGCTACCAAGCTGGTCAAAATCGGTTGATTCGTTCGAGAGATATCGTGAACGAAAGAAACCCGAAAAAGTGATTTTTCGGGATTACTCCGAAATTTTTGGTTCGATAAATTAAAACTAGAAAATAACTTATGGGGGTAATAAAACTGCGTTGAATGCCGCAAACCGCGTGAAAATTACTTGATCCGTTCAAAAGTTATTGCGGTTTGAAGATTTCAAAAATAGTGTTCTATGAAACTTTTATCAGACTTTCGAGCTGGGAGAGCTCAAATATTATCTTTTTGAACTCAGCGAGCTCAAAATATCACAAAAAATATATTTTGAGCTCAAAAATGATATAAGTACAATTTTAAGCGCCCAGGAATGGAATTAGCTGGAAGTTGCAGGGGTTTTTTTGTCAGATCAGGCGAATCCCTCTAGATAATCATCAGATTATGAGACAGTACGTTTAGAACATAAAGATGAACCATATATATCTTAATCTGACGCGCTTGAGTATTTCAAAATGGCGAATTTTTTTTGCACTTTATGAAAGTGGCCACGAGTTTGCGTCCCATCGAAATGGTCAGATTAGTGAATGAGATCTTTTTTTTTGGTGCACTTAACACTCCCTTAGAAAATCTGACGCGCTCGATTAAATTATTTTTTTTTCCATTTTCAACCCTTCCATACAACCACCCCCATCATGCAAACGATCAGATTAACATACGTACATTATTAAAAATACGTAGGGCATTGATGCTATTAATATCTGACGCGCTCGAGGATGTCCATGCAACAGTTTTTTTTTACATATTTAAAAATCTATAGCCGCTTCCCCCACCAATGAAAAGGTATAATCATAGAACATTTTTTTCTTCTTATCATCTAAGCTTTGCAACCCAATAGGTCTCTACGACGCTCGAGTAAATCCCCATTTAGCATCGTGGCCTCCCCTACTATTACTTCGAGTCTGAAATAAATTGTTGTTGTAAACTTTCTATTACCGTTGCGTCGAGGTGATATAAATGAAAAACCAGAACCCGACATTAAAATAGTGATTAACTAGCTGGTGCCCCCGACTTGGTCCTGTCCGCGTCAAAGCACAATGCAATAAATCATCTTTCATCACCACAGTTTAATCACCATTATTGACACAAGTATTAGTGTACATGGAAATCAGCATAATAGTTTTTAGAAACGTTTGGTACGTACCTATGGGCACAGAATAAGTAACAGTACAAGGTAAAGGTGGGGAGTTCACCGCGTACCAGTGACACGACGACGCCGCGCCGTACGTGTTGTGGTGCCATGATGAAACGCGAGCGCATCAAGCTGGTATTTTTCAGATCCATCTAAAAGATGCTCTCGGAGCAGTGCTCCATACGCGAACCAACTTACGCTAGATAAAGGTTGAGCTACTAAATACCTTTGCTAAAATCCCTAATCTTCTGCTGCCAGTTGAGCTTTTTACTTGAATGTATGATTTGAAATTGAGGGTAAATTTCAAAGTTATCCCAAGAAGCTCAAGATGGCCAGTCATCAGCACAGTGACACGAGACTATCAGACCTTCAAGGAAAAGCACTAAACTGTAGCCTCTTGGAAAAACCGGATCTATAACCCACTAGCTCGTGCTGTGTTCTGCGTAACCAAATATATTTATACTCCTGGGGGACTCTGACATCATCGTCATCTCAGCCGAAAGACGTCCACTGCTGGGCATAGGCTCTGACATTGATATTCATAAATACACCAAACAACCAGTCATCATCAATTGTGGTTTTTATGTACATAGTTTTCTTCACAGATCTGGTCTTCTTTTAACTGAACAGGTCTCTTGAGGCCGTTGCCCAGTCCTCAGGTCAGTTAAAAGACTTACATTTAGAAATTGAGATTCTCGAGATACTAGTTTGCGTTTTGTTAATGGAAAAAGAAAAATTCAATTATTTAATTTGCAGAAAAAAATAGTGCTAGTTTTTTGCAAAAGATTTTTTACTTAATCTTCTAGAATTGTAAAAGTCAAAGTATTTATTGGCAATAGACCAACAAAAAGGCACTTTCTGGGTGTCAATATTCACAATAAAAATACGAATAGTGGTAGTACACAATGTCCACAATGTTAGAATCACTGCTATGAATTTAGATAACTTACGAACTTGGAAATGACAAGTTTATGCTAATTTAAAATACATTTCGATTTACATTATAATACCGTTCCCACTCGTATGTACATAATTCACAATAGCATAATGATATGATGTCTAAACTTCACTGATTCATAAGAAATAATTCAAAAAAAGAAATTTGCTAAAATAATATCATTTTATGCAATGGTTGTTTTTGAGTTGTAAAATTCTTTGGCCTTTATTTAAATTGTTTCAAATCTCAGTTTGTTATGAGTTAACTGAGCTGGAATATAGAACACATGCAAATTTTGCCGTGATACACATACACATGCTCTACTGTGCCATATAATCATTCTGAAACAATCACATTTTCATTTGGTTGTTTTCCTTAACAAAAAAATTTAATAATTCATTTTTGTTTAGTGACTGTATAATCTGTTGTGAATGTGTGTTATGTTTTAACTCTTCTCCTACCCGCGAAACGAGACACAATAGTAAGACAATGACAGCGCGGTCTCATGAGACCGGTCGGGAATTCAAACGTTAAAGTAAAACTGGAAGTTAGAGTAGTGCTAAGCTGTCATTTTTGTTCTTTATCTTGGTTTCAATTATAAAATCAGTCAAATTATTTTGTAGTCAGTACCAGCAGGTTTTCAGGTTTTTCCAGACAGCACTGTATGTAAAGTGAATGTTATCTGTTCTTTTTTTGCAATAGAGTCTAACAAGTATGACCTTCATAATTGATTGCTCCACACATTTCACTAGACTACGCACAAGAGGGGCTCGAGAAGAAAGAGGTTAAGCAAGCAGACGGTGACGCACCAGCTGACTGGCCTCATTGTTGCTGTGCTGTATTGTTTACACTCAGATAGCACACACATTACAATGTTTAAAAAATTTAGAGTAGCTAATACAACATACTTTATTGTACACTAATATTTAATATTTTATACTATATAATAATTATAATAAAGCAGAAGACTTTTTTGTTTGTTTGAATGTGCAGACTGGAAAACCTTATTTATGGAATACAGGTTTATAACTAAGATACGTAGGTGAAACTGCAGGGGACAGCTAGTTTTTGATAAAGTTAATTCTGTACAATTATTTGTAATAACAAAAGATTGGCACTTGTTGCAATGGCCTTGAGACATAGGAAATCTGCACAAAGCATTTGAAGGTTAGTCCATGGAGTTACACCTGTCTTATATAAACAAGTTTGCACAAGACCCACGCAGCTCATCACTCATTGTACTGACAAAGGCCAATCTTTAGTCTTCATTATTACTTCTCCGTTTTAATTCATACTCAGTATGCATACTATCCTATCCTTTGAAATGGTGTTAGTTTTTATAATAAATTAAATATTATGAATCAAATTGTAATACAAGGAGAGCAGGGGCATACGATTTGAAATGAAGGCTGTCATGTTGATATGTAGGCTGTAACAAGCACTCACAATACTATGTTATGGCTGCAGTGCCCACGGAGACTGTAACATTATGAATAGGCACCGCATAAACACAGTTATGTAACAAATAAGCATTAAAAGAGAGTTATTAGGTGCTCAGGTGTTTGTTGCATTATTGTTAGTAAACAAAACATTTAAATATTTTTGTATCTTCTGGCAATCATCCTTTCATTTCACAAAACGAAAGTACCAACTATCAAATCTGTATTGACTATTGACTAATTGATTCCTATGAATTATTGAAATACAATATGAAGACAAAACACAAATAACAGTGTGAGTTATGCATTTATGCTCTCCTACAGGTGTTAATACGAAATTAGATAATTTCTCAGTAAAATATCAAAGGACAATCAACTGAAGTCAAGTTGCATGGTGCCCTGAAGCTGAAAAGCACAGGTGAAGATACATGAAGTGTAATGCAAAGATGCGCGCGGCGATTCAGCGGAGGTGCCGGGCGCCAGGGACTTACCGCGTTGAGGTCCGTGTCGAAGTATCGGCGGGCATCGTTGCTGATGGGAGCCATCAGCAACGCCACAATTTCCTCTAATCTTTGTGAATTCATACTCCACCGTTTTTCTCTCCGGGACAAATAATGATCCCTGGAAATAGCGTCCTCGAATTGAAAACATTACTGACTGATACTGAAAGGCGTCGCGGGCAGCGGAATACAACACAACTACAAAGTTTAGCTACATGAGTGGCGCGAAACTTGCTGTCAACGACACCTTTTCAATTTTGGAAAACTTTATTTCAAAACTAAATCACAAGCATCTGTTTAATATTCATGTAAACATTAAAAAATACCTTTGGTTTCCTATGCAGTCGGCGTCCATTTTACAAACATAAAATCGTACAAATAGGAAGAACGTAATAACAACGGTGGCCATTTATTTATGTTTTCGTGGGAGACATTCCGCTCGCTGTCAAAGCCCCGAACGAGCGCTGTTCGACGCTGTGAAACTGCACCGCATGGATTAGTCTATGGCTTACTAAATTCCACACTAATTTCGTGACATCTATAATATTTATATAAAATTAAAGCAATTTAAATGAAGAGTAAAAAATAACGCTAAAATTAATTATTTTTAAAAACAAACAAAATTTTATTTTTTCTTTGCAAAGATACTGTAGGATGTATAGGAAAGTTTTTGCTTCTAGCAATGAAAAAAAATATTTCTCGTCGTCAAAACTCGAAGGCATTGAACTTTGGGAAAATAAATAAATATAATTTGATTGAATTTCAATTGTAAAAGTAAACAGATCGTGTGTGTCGGACTTAGAGGGTAATGAAGATTAATAACATAAGAGTCAAAAACTGTTATTAAATCCGAATAATTTTTATCTCATCAAAAGCCATGGGTATGTCTCGGTGCTATTCGCTGATGAAGTGCTTACTGATACTCTTCAATATAATATTTCTGGTAAGAATAAGAAGCTGAAAACTATGTTAATACCTTTTTCTTATGAGAGAGTAGACATCATTACGTATCTTCTTATTTACTGTCATGGGTGCGTCTAATTCTAATTAATGTTTATTGATTAACTTATAATTACTTAGGTCTATTTTTACTTTTTGCTTCATTCTTCATACACATACGTCTATAGCCATAAACTAGCTATAAAAACGGCCTATTTACGCCCCCAATAGAAAGTAAACAACTTTACGACGATCTATGTCGCTGCATCTATAAGGGTTTGCTATAAGGGTTTGTTTTCATAGAACGTTGTTAGTTCTCATCATCAGGTTGACAGTTCATATTTGTGATGTTGCTCGTAATTTAGCTTGGCATCGTGGATACTGTAGGTTGTGATTATTGTCGCAGTGCGTGGGCAGTATGGCGTGCGGGTTCGCGGGCTGGGCGCTGTGGGACGGGCGCGGCAACGAGAGCGCGTCGGCGCGCGCGGGGCTGCTGGCGCTGGCGGCGTGGGGCGGCGTGCTGGCGCTGGGCGCGCTGGCGGCGCTGTGCGGCGCGGCGCGCGCGTCGGCGCCGCTGCTGGCGGCCGCCTTCTCGCTGCTGGCGCTCACGGCCGTGGCCGAGGCGGCGGCGGCGTGGTGGGGCGCGGCGCACCGCCCGCAGCTGCGGCGCGCGCTGCTGGACGCGCTCGACCACACGGTGCGCCACGAGTACGGCGTGCTGCACACGCGCACGCAGCTGCTCGACGTCATCCAGCAGGGGGTATGTTACTTCACTCAGAATTTTATGTGATATTGAGTCCAGGATAGGTTGAAGCTTCTTCTCTGTTCTCAGATTCATTGATATTGACATTGCGCACCCAGGTAGGTTGCTGCAAACACAATTTGGCCAAATGGGGTTTTATAGACCCGTTGGATACCCAATGTGAGTGCGGTGCTTCTGTACAAAACATGAGCCATATGTTGGAGTGCCGCAAGTGCCCAAACACCTGCACCTTGAAGGATTCGGCCACCGTATGCTGCAATTAATGTAGTTACCTACTGGGCCCAAACAATTTAACGAGTTTACTTTCGTTTCTTATAGAAGAAGGTTGATATTGTTGGGGAGGTAAATGAGTGGACTGTATTTCTACGTGATGGTATCCCAGACAAACAATACTTATTAAGATGAATTTGAGAAAGAAAAATAAAAAGCAAAGTGTGAGTCCATCATCATTTACATCATCTACCTAGCCTTTTCCCAACTATATTGGGGTCGGCATCTAGTCAAGCCGGATTTAACTAAATACCAGTATTTTACGAGGAGCGGCTGCCTAACAGACCACCACAACCCAGTACCTGGGGAAACACGATACTTCGTGGCAAGACTGGAGTCAGTTATTGGCTTACAAATGCAATATCAATTCTGACACACACTGAGTCCTAAGTATGCGTTAATGCACAAGAATTTGAAAGTTTATTTTACGCGAAAGCACGGTACTGTACGTTGTCGCGTCGCATGAGGTCTACTGGCGACGGATGCGTAGCTTCATAGACGCTTCTAAACCCGCCAGGCAGCTGGAGCAGCACAGCGTACTGGCCACGAGGCGAGAACAGGCCTAGGTTTATAATGATTAGTGGCAATGCCGTCGGATAACGTGCTCGTTATGACAGACTTAGATAAGTGGTTGTGTTGTGATGTGCAGCTGGAGTGCTGCGGCGCGGAGGGCCCGCGCGACTGGCAGCACTCGGCGTGGGCGCGCGCGCAGGCGGGCGACGCGGCGCCGGCCGCCGACGACGCGCTCGACCTGTCGGTGGGCGCGCCCTCGCACTACTACTGGGTGCCGCCCTCGTGCTGCGTGCTCGGCGACAAGCACGAGGTACTCCCGTCTCCTCCATGCTACTGTCACATGTTGTTCGTCCAGGATGAGCTGGCTCATCTGCAGCTTACAGAAGCACTTTGTATTTTCTACTCTGGTCAGTTGTCGAAGTTTGAGAATGTGATGTAGTGCACTACACAATTTTCCGTATTGCTCGCCCCTCATAATAATGAACATGGCAATAAAGGTCGAGCAGGTCGTTATAATATTTGTGACACAATGTGGCGAGTGTTGCAGAACTGCTTATTTACCTATTTTTATTTTCAGTAATTCAATAGTTCAGTATACACTGACTTTCAAAACTTACTAACACATATTTAAAATTGCAAATTTTCCTTAATTTTTGAATTTAGAGTTTTAAAATAAAAATATATAAGTCATCCACCGGATTGAGATTAGTAGCCCGATTCACGTGATCAAAACCGATGTCGTAGCGACTTAATCGTTCAGATAATTATCGTATTCAGATCCATTGATCGAGCTTGAACGACACCGATTTTTCACCGCGTTGCGACGAATGTTGAAAGGTTCCGGTAGTTGGGAATCAAGGTGACGGTGCACCAGGCTGATGCTATGTGTTCTCAGGGCGCACGGAATGCGCCATCGTCGATTTAATGTATATTTTTTAACCTTCACACAACGCCATCTAGTCCCAAACTAAGCAGAGCTTGTGTTATGAGTACTAGATAACTGATAAACATACTAAATATATTTCTAAATACATACATATTATAGATAAATTACACCCAGACACAGAACAAATGATCGTGCTCATCACACAAACATTTGTCCTGGGTGGGAATCGAACCCACTACCTCCGGCATAGCAGTCAGGGCCACTAACCACTAGACCAACAGGCCACTCAGAAGATATATCTCATCAAATAATATCAAGAGGGGTCACATTGGCGTAGAGTCGATGAGTCGGAAACGTCCGGATGTCCGGGTGGGATCGTCACTATTGTGCGGGTCGCCCGAAGGACACCATGGAGCATACATTGGAGGTCGGCGCCGCTTGGTCGGAGCACCGCTGTCTTTGTGAGGTGGTTGACGGCGGCAGTGGTTGAGACCATGATTGCTTGCTTCTTAACAGGGAATGGGAGGCAATCCCATCTGATAAGCAGTAATGCGAGAAACTTGTGACGTAACTACAAATTTACTGTTTTCAGACTTTTTCCTATATTAGTGCTATAATACCTTGCTTCGTGCCAAATTTCAAGATTCTAGGTCAACGGGAAGTAGGTACCCTATGAATTTTTATTCCTTCGACAGCGTTGAAGTGTACGTTTTTTGCAACATAAAGGGGCGTATCTTTTTTTCCCGTCATTTTACAAGTAAGATTTTTGCACAGTTTCAAGGGACCGCGAACTTAGGTAGATAGTTTTAATTTCAACTTATATAAGTACCTTCACGCGTTCTCGAGATAAGGGTCTTGACAGACAGACAGACGGACAACAAAGTGATTCTGCTGTCCGTCACACTCACCAGGCTGTATCTTGCTGGTGAGTGAGATTTCAACTGACTAACTTGCTGGTGAGTTTATAAAAACTGTGATAGTTAGGGCCTGTTTCACAATGTCCGAGTAGACACTACTCACTGAATAAATTAAAAAATGGAACAGAATTTGTATGAAATTATCTGCCAAGTAAGATACTCGAAACTTAATCATAGGTGGTGAAACAGGCCCTTAGTCGGTTGAAATTTTCACAGGTGACGTTTCTGTTGCTGTCATAACAATCAATTTTAGAAATATACGTTACAGTTCGCTTCAACTAACTTTGCCGCTCTGAAGTTGGCTACAAATCACTGCGCAGTAATCAATTTTACGAAAAAAGACAGCACTGCGCATGCGTTATTTTTCTATCTCAGTCGCTCGTATACGTCCGATACCAGCTTTTGTTCCGCTCGCACGATCGTCGATGCGAAAAGTGCTACGCGTATAATTATTACCTACCGTACCTGTTTTAAGTTTGTTGTTTTTTGTTATTTATTCTTATAATTACGAACGAACGTATTTTCTTTCTTTCTCATTTTCTTAGATATATAAAATCAGGTGATTAAATAAATACGCTATTTTTTTTCATTATAAAATAAAACAATTTAAAAATTGTCACGTCAGTGAACACTTTTTACGCGATAGTACCTGCGCCGTTGTTAGGAAAGCCTAGATTCAGAGCGGCATAGTTATTTGACGCGTACTGTACTTTAGTTTTTATTAGAAACGTTACTTATGTAGCAAGTCTTTTTTAATGTTTACTTGAATAGATTAGGACTAAATTCGTTTTTAATATTTGCAATTTTAATAGTGTGGGTGGCACTAAGTTCTGAAAGCTGCTAACCTATTTTGCTGTTTGTCGCTCTCCTTCGTTATCTCATGTGCACCTTATTTTATAATCGATGAAGACGTATTTAACATGCGTGGTATTAATGGTCGCGAGGATGCGTGTACTAAGCATACGTAGGACGCACAGGAGGGTGGCGGCGCGGAGTCGTGCCTGGCGGCGCGGCGCGTGGCGGCGGCGAGCGGCGGCGGCGCGGGGCTGCACGGCGCGGCGTGCGGCGCGCGCGTGCTGGCGGCACTCGCGCGGGCCGCGCGCCTGCCGCTGGCGCTGGGCGCCGCGCTGCTGGCGCTGCACGCGCTGGCGCTGCCGCTGGCCGCCGCGCTGTGGCTGCAGGCACACCCGCAGCCCGCCTACAAGGCCTAGCTGCGTCACCGCCCCACCTCTCTCAGATATCGTCGTCTGCGGCGTCGCCGTGTTTACACCACGTCGTCTCATCATTATTTTTAAGAGTACAATTTGAATAACATCAAAACTGGTGCGGAGTACAAAATGAATGTATTACCTCTGATCGAATGAACTAGTCTGCAGATGTATAAATCACAAGCTAACCGCACGATGACGGAAATCACTTCTGAAAATAGTTTACTGTCCGTTCGCATTCTGCTCCGTGAGCATAGTTGTACAATCCATACAGTCGGGAAACGCCTTTGATGTCGAAAGAAACCGCCGCGCGTGTCGCTACCTAAGATAGAATCGCGCTCCCCTGGTTTGTCAATTTCGCTGATATGATACTAAAAAGATCTGATCCGGTCATGAGGAAATGTAGGAAATCTTCAACCGTTATAATGAACAGAAATTACAAAAGTCGCGAATCTTTGTCGTGTTGTACGCGCTCCAGTGGCCAGCTGAGCGAGCCCGCAGGCCGCGCCGCCGCCGCGCGCTCCCTCCGCTGTTGTACGCGAGTTCATTCGTTGCCTGGCTGTATGGACTGTAGACTGTGCCTGACTATGAAGCTAGCTACGATAAGGGAGGAGTTGATGATCGATCACTATAACATTAGTTCGTAACTGTAGAGCGTAACCAAATGTGTGTTAGATGTAAGTTAAACTTGTTGTTTATACTCTGCTTACTTAACTACCGAACTGACCGCCGCGTTCTGTCTTGTCTGTCTACAACTAAAACTAACGTGGATCACATTTTGCAAATACCAACCTAATAGCGGTTCGGAGATTAGCCGGAACAGACAGACAAGAATTTTATAGAGATGAAGAAGAGATTAGATGGGCACTCCATCAGCACTGCTGTAGTGGTTGCAAGTGCTCCTGAATGAGGCCTCCACCCTCATACTCGCGGTAGATCTGGCACTAAGAAGGTTCGTTAGTTAAGTAAATAAAGTACTTGATACCATATTCTATTTTATGTACTTATGTTTTTCTAAGTTTTATTTAATTGACTATTTAGTTAGTGCGCGTGTGTACGTGTCTGCCGCGTGTACTGACGACTAGCAACTGCCAAAGAATCGCAGCGGCGTCGACGCGCCGCGCACAGACCGCAGACTGCACAGTGCGTGTGTGTCGCGCACAGACCACGGACTGCACAGTGCACTTTTTGCCGTAAAAACTAATATACTTTATTAATAATTATCACGATGCAGCTTACGAGTGCACGGGATGAAGGCCGGAACACGACTGACTGGATGAGTGGGATGGGCGTGTGAGGAGTGATGTGTCCGCACTCTGACGGGAGTGCACTGTAAGCTGCTGGCTCAGGTGACGGATACATTGGACGGTACAGCAGTGCGCTGGGCAGTGCGTGGCCTGTGCCGCCGACACACGCCACGGAACGATCGTACAAATACTCAGATGTTATACAAATGCCACTTGATCTCTACACTGCCATGTTACATTTACACAAACCTATAAGACTTTTATGTTGAGACTGATTTTATTTTCTTTTCTTTAGTACTTAAGTTGTAACCCAGTACAAATAGTTTAGTAATTATTTGTTATATAAGTTTCCACGAGTCTATATTGTAATGATGATGCATTTATTAATTTGACTGATTTTGAACTAGGTTTAAGTAACGCGGCGCCGGCCGCCTCATCTCTCACCGTCACGTCTACATATCAACTACCGTCAAACGGGGTGAATAGGAACGCAGGGGTGAATAGGAACAAAACTTTGATTTTAATTTTTACTTTGGTTAAATATTTTCTCTTCATTTCTGTATAAGCATCGCCTTTTATTACAATTAATGGACAAATTGGAGTAATTAAATGCTGGAAAAACCTATTAAATAACGTTAAAATCCAGTAACCATTTTCGTTCCTATTCACCCCTGCGTTCCTATTCACCCCGTTTGACTGTACCTCGCTACTTGTATGATGTCTCCTGGGGCTAGTTTCTTTAGAGACTGACTTTCTTATCCAACATAGTTATTTTATTTTCAGAGTTTTGCTAAGTCAAGGAAAATAATAGTTTACAATTTTCCCAGACAAAGGAACCTTTGCTAAGGTTGCAACTGACTCATACACAAATATATCTTATTGTTTTCTGACGTGTCCATGATATTTAATATTAAGCTAATTTAAAATTGTTTTTTCTGACTTAACAACTATTATTGTTTAAGTACATTTATATTTTTGAAGCACTGACGTCATTTTGAAAAAGTAGTTGCTTATGTACATGATTTAAATTGTGCCAATTGTTATGAGTATTGTCACAGGTTCATGTTTAGGGAATAGTTGCAGCGCATCGCTTGGTGAATCGTACAGGTACAAGCAGGCCTCCGTCACTCCATGTACTTGCGCGCTATAAGTGCCTACCGCCCAGCCGAGCGGTCTCGGTCCGCTAGCGGATCAAATTCAGTGCGGTTTTCGCAAGCGAAGCGCGCGTACGCCGTTCAATTTTAATAGTGCTGTTCGCTCGTACGCGTACCTATGATGCCTTGCTTGCTGTAGATGGGTGCAAATCAAGTAAAAGAAGGGATAAACACCTAACATTTTTCCATTTACCTGACAATGACGAAAGTAGGACGAAATTTATAAAAGAAATATTTTATAAACGATACAATTTTAAACTGTATTTAATTATAACTAAATTGTAACTACAATTCAGAACATTCACAGTTCTCAATAACATAAACCCAAAAAGTCATGTTAATTTAATTTTATCGAAGAGGCAGCCCTGCGATTGCTGCGGGATCGCGCGGTGCGAAGCAATCACAACTGTACGCTTGAGCATTAAGGCACATTTTAGCATGCAGTGGTTGCCGACGCGACGTAGTAGGCTATTAAAGTAGTAGGTATTGTAATTTTTCTACTGAGTGAAGTATCTGTTACGTAGTAACTATTTAGTAATCTGTGGTACAAGTGCCTGCGGCCGGCCCGCGCGCGTGCGGACCGTAGTGACGCCACGCGCGCCGCACGCTTGCCGACACCACCACGCAGCACTTAGTCTCTTTGACTAACATTTTTATATCGAATTTATTCTATTTCTAAGATCGAATAAGTATTTTGGAGTAATAAATAAAAGTAAAAAAACAAAATATTACAGAAAAACTAAAAAAAAACATTTTATGATAGGCATTCCTACAAAGTTGGTCACAAGCTCCACCCAATCAGACGTTCTCAGTCAAGATGAACTGAGCTCTTAATTCCACTTAGTCATGCTAAATTCAGCAGCACTGCAGAGGAATATAAACCTTATTTATAAAAACGATTTTCATACTCATAATGCTTTTTTTGGGAGGTAGATTATCGCGTAATGACTTGTTCGCACTAGTAATGTATACGTGTGTTGTACGGCAAGCGGCGGGCGCGCGCTGCGCCTTCTGGTGCCATATAGGGTAGGCCCGCTGGGCGCTAACACTAACTGAATGTTACACTAATAAACGTCTCCTTGTCTACGCCGTGTTTTATTTCTACTGTCCAAGTGCCCTGCTCACAACCTCAAGCTAACCGGACCAAGCGAAGTACAGCATTGGGTGTACTTATCTGCTTCCATAGCGTGTATCTCTCGTACTTTGCACTGTTTCGAAGAGGTCATAAATGGCATAAAACATTTACGGCTCAAGACGTGTACGTATTAGTTGGTTGTTTATGCAGGGGGTGACGACCGTCCCGTTCCTGTTTACTCTTCTCAATGCGGGCTACGGGCTGAGCTATTTACTGTATTTCTTTAGCCACTCTTCGACGCCTTACTTAGGATCCAGTGGCTCGAGTACCTAGCTAGCTACGCTACTAGATCTTAAGCAAGGCAAAAGGAATATAGGGCCTCCCTTTGGGACAAACCCTTTTTTTTTTTCAAATTCTGGCTTTGGTGCAAAGACTGTGACACAGAGTTGCGATAGCTTAGGGCAGGACAACGATGGCCACTGGATAAAACGCTACATTGCACAAGTCGGGGGTCCTTTTTTTTAGGTGGGTAATCATCGATATTACTTCTCCCGCTCTGGGCGAAGTGGGAGGGCGTATCAGACTTCTACTGACTAAAACCTACTCCTGTTCCTTCTTTGCTTTCATTCTAGGGTCCCGGGGTTCTTTTGGTTCAATCCAGGACCTCAGTAGTCTCGACCCTGCCGGGACCCTACAGTTTGCTCGCGCGTGGAACAATACGCGCCGTCGACGACATGCGCTTGGTACCCATTCCTCGCCGTCCGGTGAGGACCTGCGTCATGCGGAAGGTGAGAACGCCGCGTGTTGCAGTAACAGTCCAGGCACTCCTCAAAGAGGGTATTTACCGCCATAATGATAGCGCGCCCAGCACTGGGTTGCGTCAGTGGCAGTCACCATTCTATGAGATCCCGCCGGAACTCTGTCCTCCATCCATACCGCGACTTGTCGCGGCAGCGAACTGTGTTTATATTAGGTACGACTTCTACGGCGGCGGCGCGGCAGTAGCTACGCGTCCGTTACGATCACAAGCTTTAAAAAATCTTAGTGAAACACACCTTCACTGGAAGGTGTGACTTTATGTAGGTAGGTGTGACTTTATGTAGGTAGGTGGTGTTGTTCCAGTGAGTCGGAACGATGCTGCAAGGCTCCAGTGAGTCGGAGTAATGCTGCTGGTTCCAGTGAGTCGGAACCGGATATCGCATAGTTCTCGGTGAGTCGGAACTGTCTGCGATGATGCCCCAGTGAGTCGGGGTGATGATGTCCCAGTGAGTCGGGATGATGATGTCCCAGTGAGTCGGGGCGATGATGTCCCAGTAAGTCGGGATGATGCCCCAGTGAGTCACGTGATGATGCTGCAGGCTCCAGTGGGTCGGAGTTATGCAGCTGGCTCCAGTGAGTCGGAGCCGGACTGTGCGACGTAGGGCTTGATTGCTGGCGTCGACCAGGAGAGGTTCTTCGTAGCTCTTCATGTGACTGGCCGAAGGTGCGGTGTGCCAAGGTCGATGATAAGGCTGAAGGTGATGACCAGGTATGTCCAGGTGGGCATGCTGGTGGTCATGATACCCTCAGTGCCGTGCTGGCTGCGTGGCTCGCTGCTCGAAAGCTTGAGGAAGTGAAGATGACGTCACGACGTGGTTGCTGCACGAAGGCTGCGCTGACGTTCATGTTCGAGGGTCACCAGTTTGGAGGTAGTGTGACAGAGAGTAAAGTCCCACATACCTCCGTTGAAAAGGGAGGATCCTCCGACCGGACGAGGTGTTATGTCCGGTGGGCTACTGCCCAGTGAGTACCAACACACACACCACCCAGACAACTAAATTGGTGACCCCGACGTGATAAAGTATGGATAAAATATAATCTGTTATAATTTCGATTCAAATGATATTAGTGCCGGTATTTTGGATTTATTGTAATGAATGGAAACTAAAAACACTTTCATGGCAACAAGCAAGAGCTTGCGCGTGACTCACGCCTGCCACGCTCAATAAATAAAGAATTGGGTCCGAATCAATATAGCCTCATTAGAAGACTCAATAAGCTGCATCACTCGCCCGTGTAGCGCTACTCGGCACCGCGCGTATCGGCCGTGCTGCCTCAACAAGTCTCAGTCAATACGAAAACTGTTCTGCTCGTAGTGCTGGTTGGGATACACTGGATATCTACTCACATTAACAGAGATTACCGTACTCAAAATTCGATAAATCATTTGCCCGACCCGGGCATCAAATGTCGATTAGGTATTGGCGCCCAAAGCACAACACTTGGTTGCATTCGACTAACTGCAGCGTATGCTTTGACAATCTTTGTTAAATATCAGTTATCCACTACAGTGCACGGCACACAATACACCTACAGACAGACTCCGCTTATTGTGTCACTGCAAGCTCATCAAATTGTCATTTGCCACGAGTTGGATGAGCTCGTGTTGACATGATGTAATGTGAGAAGTGTAACGCAGCAGTGATGCAACGGCCGCGCGCAGCCTGTCGGACGCGCGCGCGAGTGGCGCGGCCGTGTGCAACCGATGCCGGCGCTCCGGAGGACGGAGGAATGGTCCACGACGCAGCGCCACTACATCCCATTTACGACCGAACTTGTCTAAACGTCGTCGCGAACTAGGCTGATAAAACGAAAAATAAATATCTTGGTGTTTTTCGTGGTCAATTCCACCGGGATGTAGGTTGCCGCCTCGCCGGCGATGTATTGAAGGAAGCCGCGTGCGTGTGCGGCGCCGGCCGGCCCACCCGTTCTCTTGTAATTGTCGTTCATTGGCATCTGAGACCTCGTGTAATTGCCGGCAGCGCTCCTTGTGCTCCCCCCCCCCCCCTCCCGCCGCGCGCCGGTGCCCTCTCTGACCGATCAACGAGTGCCGCCGACGATCACCTATTAAGCAATCAAACGAGGACCAAATTGAACACATGTCGGCACCTCTTCACTCGTTGCGTAATTGAACGGCCATCGATGATCAGTAGCATTCAAGCGATATAGATAGTATCCCATTCAGCCGGAACAACTCCGTAGACTATGGGTGCATGTGCGTGAAGGTGTCCTCCAGGTACCTTCAACCTAACTACCTGCTCACATAAACTTTGTAAACAGATTTGTTTTGGAGTCCAGTCGAAACCATCCACATTATAGTAACTTCTCTCGCTTTCGGTGGAGCGAGGTGTGTTACAACTTGTATCGAGTAAAACTCAGTCGTTTTGATGAAGTTGATACGCGTTCCAAAGCCGCGGTGGTTCATACTAAGCATAAGCATCTCGCAGCCCGTCAAGCGGTAAACTAAGATCACTTTTAAATATCATCGGGGACCGTCCGCGAGTCGTCATCAGAATATATTGCATTCACATACTACATTGTTATATTAAATGAACTTAACATTGTTGTCGTCGAGGCCTTATCAGCAATACTACCTCGGCCAGATGCCATGATACGTGTAAGGACAGGCCGCAGCATTTGTTCGATGATCTAAGCTTTTTATTTATGTTAGGAAATTATCAAAATGACTTCTCCCGCTCTGGGCGGAGCGGGAGGGCGTGTCAGACTTCTATTGAAACTCACTCCTGTTCCTTTTTCCCCTAATTCCAGGGGCCCGGTGTTCTCTTTCATCAACCCAGGCTCCAGTAGGCTTCGACCCTGTCGGGCTCCAGGCGCAAAGCTTAGTTAGTATTTAAAGGCCTAATACACCACTCGTTTTTACGAACGGTCTTAGTCTACCTCGCGTAATGTTATAAATAAGGGTAAGACGGTCTTCGACGGGGCTCGACGTATCGAGTAATGTTCTTTTGTTGTTCGGGTAGAGAGCGCGTAGCATCCGCCCCTGCCCGAGCGCAACTAGCTGCTTGCTACGCGTAGGCTACGAGAGCGTCGTAGTAGCGTAGCGCGCTCAGACTGGCTCACTTGACAAGCTCGCACGTCACGCACGGCGTTCGGCGGCGGCGTCGGTCGTCACCGTGTCACACGTGTATTGATCATCAAACATGTCCTGCGGCACCTTCTCGGCAAGAGCGAAGCTTTCCACCATCACCATTAAAAGATTTATGATTGATAGTCTGATAGGAAACAAACAAAGCGGCGACATTTTTATGTATTTTAGCAGCGCGATGCTCTCGCTGGTTTCATGCCTCGCCCAGGCCCACGTAACTACATTTCTGCATTTCTAATGTCACGATTCATTACGGATATACTTACTCGTAGATGTGAAGAAACATCGTGGTCTTTTTTGGAAGTGTTAAATAATCGATTGACTTCTCCCGCTCTGAGGTAGAACGGAAGGGCGTAGATGTTTAGCTTACTTCCATATCAAAATATGACCATATCAGCGAAGCTGTTCTACTTCTAAATTATGTTTCTTATGATCATTTCTTGTTTATAAAATAGAATAACATGCAAGATTACAAAAAATGCGGCCTTAAACTAGAAAATCAATCATCAAGAATCAGTTCGATAATACTTTACAGTAAAAGTGACTGCGATCAGCTCCTCACGCCCCAGCCGCCGGCTACCCGATCCCGTTTTCGAGCCACCGTAGGTGGTGGCTTGCGGTCGACGAGCAATAGGTAACTCGCCATCCACCCGTCCTGTAACCATCCGAACAGATCCCGAGTCGTCAGCGGCGCGTAGCGTTCTACGCGCGCCGAAGCTTGCTGGGGCCGTGGGTCATCCGAAAGGGAACCTTGGGGTCTTAGGACACAAAGGCAAGAAGTACGATAGGCGTTAGTTTTAAGCAGGAAAAATCTGACACTCCCTCCTAGAACGGGAGAAGTCTTTGGACGATTTAGCACTAAAAACACTCCGCGTACTGACTGGAATAGCTCCGACGCACACGGACTCCAACAATGTGAGGGAACTCGTGTAGGTACTCGTACCTGCCCCAAGCCCTGCCTGCCACCTAATCAGTGAGGTACGATCATACCTACCTGCGAATTACTTTCACAGGTAGAATAGTTATTTGTGCAACAAGAGAGCAAAGTTGGTTTTTGCCGCGAGTGTTGATTTTGAATCCCGAGTAAGCGAAGGATTCTATATTTGAATCACGAGCGTAGCGAGTGATTCTAGGTTAGAATCCTGAGTGCAGCGAGGGATTCAAAGACACGAGATGCAAATAACTTTGGTCTCGTGTAGCACATACAACTTTTCACTTCAGCAGCGAGAACAAATAATGTAAAGGTAATAAAAAATACAACTTGGTAATATTTAAACCACATGTATATTTTTAAAAATTAAAAGTTAAAAGTAAAATTATTGCAGTTTTGCAAATTAACCTATCGACTACCGCGAAACGAGACACAATAGTTAAACAATAACAGCGCGGTCTCATAGGATCGGTCGGGGATTCATGAATTAAAAGTAACAGTTTTATTTGGAACCGATATTGTTGTGTTAGATTAATTGCGGTGTTAAATCGCAGACATCATCACTGGATTCACTCATATTTATTTATTATTATTTTAATAATATCCAACGTGTATCGCACTTTGTAGCTAGCGAACAGAAGAAGAAAACAATAAAAAATTAAAGCCCGCTATTTTTTAAAGATGAGTTCGGAAATTGCACTATTACTAAATTATTCTGTCACAATAAAGATTGTTAAAACTTTAAATAATTATGTAGATACATGATAAACTTCGTATTTTTTAATTCAACATCTCTTTATTTGATCATAAAAAAATATAATTCGATTATTAAAAGAAAAGTATAATAATTACATTTAAACCTTGATTTGAAATTTTATAGGTGACGTGTTTCCGAACGTTTTATTGTTGGTTTCTTTTTTGAGCCTATTATATATGGAATTTGAAAATCGAACTTTGAATCGACTTGTTTCTATCTCTCGCTCTTTTCGTATCGAAGTGAAAGTGACAGAACAAAGTGAAGTTCAAATCTTTCGAATGTTGTGAGTAGACCCAGCACTGACTCGGCATTTAAAAAAAATAATTAAAAAGTTACTTTGTCTCACGCTCGCAGCAAAATCGAATTTTGCTCACTGTCTTTAAACTGCAAAACATACTTGTTTGAGGTGCTGAGGTGAAATAGTTATTTGTGCAACAAGAGAGCAAAGTTGGTTTTTGCCGCGAGTGTTGATTTTGAATCCCGAGTAAGCGAAGGATTCTATATTTGAATCACGAGCGTAGCGAGTGATTCTAGGTTAGAATCCTGAGTGCAGCGAGGGATTCAAAGACACGAGATGCAAATAACTTTGGTCTCGTGTAGCACATACAACTTTTCACTTCAGCAGCGAGAACAAATAATGTAAAGGTAATAAAAAATACAACTTCGTAATATTTAAACCACATGTATATTTGTAAAAATTAAAAGTTAAAAGTAAAATTATTGCAGTTTTGCAAATTAAAAGTAACAGTTTTATTTGGAACCGATATTGTTGTGTTAGCGACTTGCGTTTGAGTATTCGCTGCGGTTTCAGCTTCCTTACTTTTGGCGAGACTTTTCAGGCAGGAAACTTAATTCTGCATTTTTTACATACTGCTTCAATTCTTCCGGTGTTAAATCGCAGACATCATCACTGGATTCACTCATATTTATTTATTATTATTTTAATAATATCCAACGTGTATCGCACTTTGTAGCTAGCGAACAGAAGAAAACAATAAAAAATTAAAGCCCGCTATTTTTTAAAGATGCGTTCGGAAATTGCACTATTACTAAATTATTCTGTCACAATAAAGATTGTTAAAACTTTAAATAATTATGTAGATACATGACAACCTTCGTATTTTTTAATTCAACATCTCTTTATTTGATCATAAAAAAAATATAATTCGATTATTAAGAGAAAAGTATAATAATTACATTTAAACCTTGATTTGAAATTTTATAGGTGACGTGTTTCCGAACGTTTTATTGTTGGTTTCTTTTTTGAGCCTATTATATATAGAATTTGAAAATCGAACTTTGAATCGACTTGTTTCTATCTCTCGCTCTTTTCGTATCGAAGTGAAAGTGACAGAACAAAGTGAAGTTCGAATCTTTCGAATGTTGTGAGTAGACCCAGCACTGACTCGGCATTTAAAAAAAATAATTAAAAAGTTACTTTGTCTCACGCTCGCAGCAAAATCGAATTTTGCTCACTGTCTTTAAACTGCAAAACATACTTGTTTGAGGTGCTGAGGTGAAAAGGTATTTATTGCCACACACAGCTGTGCATTAATTACTCAGATACCCGCGAAACGAGACACAATAGTAAAACAATAACAGCGCGGTCTCATAGGACCGGTTGGTTGGGGATTCAAACGTTAAACAGCTGTTTAATAGTCGATTTAGTAATTAGTAGATACCTACCAAGAAACATTAATAATGACTTGTTTCGAGCTAATCGCACCTGACTCATAGCTCACTGCCCATGCTAGAGCAACAGGTCAATAATAATTGCTGTATTGTAAAATAATAATTAATAAAAGCTGTGGTGCTCAGTGGATTTGTATCCTCCTGGATAACTATACCCTCTGGTGTGCCCCAGGGCTCCCTGCTTGGACCATTATTGTTTGTGGCATTCGTTAATGACATCGGTGAATGTTTCAAGCACTCTGAATACCTTATGTTTGCAGATGACATGAAAATATTCAAGTCAGTTACGTGTGCAACCGAAACAAGACTTTTGCAGGACGATTTGTTAAGGTTAGAAAACTATTGCAAAGTTAACAAACTAGATCTTAACATATCGAAATGTGTAGTTATCACTTTTACCCGTAAGAATGTACCAGTTATCTTTAGCTACTCGATTGCAAACCAGCCGTTGTCACGAACCAATATTACTAGAGATCTGGGTATTCTCATGGATAGTAAGCTCTCCTATGAGTGTCATGTCGACCATATCGCTAAAAAAGCTGCTAAATCCCTGGGGTTCATCATCCGTAACGCCAGTTCCTTTAATAAAATGAAGACCCTCAAAATTTTATATTGTACTTACGTCCGTAGTCACCTTGAATATGGTAGTCAAATCTGGAACCCCAGTTTTGCAGTTCATTCCGACAGATTGGAACGAATACAGCGAAGGTTCACGAGGTACTTGGGGTATAAGTTCAGAATCCCTTATATGAGTTACAATGACCGATGCACTCAATTCCACTTGCTACCACTTGTAACACGTAGAAATATAACTGATATTCGCTTTTTGGTCAAAATGGCACGATCTAAGATAGATTGCCCTGAATTGTTGTCTAGGTTATGTCTTAATGTTCCCCCCCGACACTGCCGTTTGAGAGATCTCCTTCGTGCTCCTCACTCACGCACAGTCTACCGAAGCAACTCTTACCTAATTCGTGCAGCAAGATCATTCAACAATTTGATCAAAGAGCACACTTCAATCGACCTATATACCTACAAGCAGCTTGGCATCCATAAACAGCGCTTTGTGCAAAAGCGCTGTTTAGTAATTTTGTATATCTGTTTTTATAATTTTATGTTAATCAATTACTTCTGTAACTGCTTCAACAATGTGTTCGTGTTATATGTGGAGGCTTGTAAATGGCTCACTCTGGTATAATATGCTGTTATATGTAATAATGTAAGCTGTAAGCCACCCAAAAACAATAAAATAAAAATAAAATAAAATAATAAATAGTTGTTTCTTCCATTCTGTCCTGGCACACTATCACTTGTCTTTCTTATCACTCCTCATACAATCCGTCGCCGTCTTCCATCAGGTGAGTTAATGATCAAAGCTGAGTTCGAGTCTCATCGTGACCCTATAAAAATACAATCTCTTTGGCCCTTTTCTCTCCATTCACCTACTTACTTGTATGTATATTCATAATTTCATAAATCTTTTAGTGCGTTTCGTGCCTTCTATTCACTTGACCATACTAAGATAAACGTTTCTTTTAAGTATAATTGTTTAGTCGCTGGCGCCACTTGCGAACTTCCTCTAATATGCTTATTTCTAACTTTAATTACCATTCTGTTCACTCGACATCGCAAAGCTCGCAAAGCGTTTCCAGAGTCGCAAAATAACATAACGACTACATGTTATGTGACGGCTCACATAACATCCAGTCGATTTTTAATTAAAACTATAATTTTATGAATCACACTAAGTATAGATATACTTACCTACCTAATAAACGAGGTGTGAATTTATTAAAAGCCAAGCATTACATTACACCTTACGAATATAATAAAACTGCTGAGCATTTCAATCAGTTTCATAATAATACTGAGTGTAATGGTCAGCAAGTACCGCGTGGCAGGTGGGTGGTCGCAGTGTGCTGCTCGTGTCGTATTCACTACTTGTCCACAGTATCAGCGTCTGAACTAAAGTGCGCCTGAAGCCGATCTGCAACCTCCTGCCTATCTAAGCGGAGCGAGAGAGAGTGTCAGACTTTTACTGAGTAAAAGGTCTATTACACCACCCGTTTTTAAAACCGGTCTACGTAGACTGTCGTTGAGTCTACGTAAAAGTAAGACTGTCTTACCCTTTTTACACTAAGCGACGTAGACTGAGACCGTTCGTAAAAACGAGTGGTGTAATAGAGGCCTTTAAATCCCACCGGTGTTTGTTCAGTCGCCCTCTGCGAGCGCCACTGTATCTACATTACAAAGTTCGATCAATCCCGCAGCCCTATGAATCGCGCTAGCTGCTCTATTGAGGCGTAGTTGGAGAGCAACGCGGCAACGTGCCGTCGTCGCGGGCTCGGCCCAGCCGGACCGGTTTACTAGTAGTACCACAGTTTGACAGTATAACTGTGCTAGTAGCCTAACATATTAGTACTGCTGGCTAGGATAATAGGAGCATTTTAGAGAAGAGCTTCGAGTTCGCATCCAACGATCAGTAGAAACACATTCTAGTCTACAGAAAGTTGAATGGAACGAACTTTGTACTTATACATCACAGAGGCGTACAACTTGCCAATAATATTATTATAAGGAAACTAAAACAAAACGTCCCGAGTTCAAGGTGATCGCACGCAGGGAGGCACGCGCACGGACGCACGAGCGCACGGAGTCGCGCCAGTGCGTGCCACAGACAGACAACTTTCTACGAAATGTTCAAAAAAAAGATTCTACGATTTATTTGACACGCCCTCGCGCTCCGCCCAAGAGATGGAGAAGTCATTCTGATGATTCCCCTACCAAAAAAAAAGTTGTACACTTACATTATTATTTTTATTTAAGTACTTAATCCCATTCAAAAAAATAAATTCGCTGGCAGAAATAATTTTCAAAAATAAAAATGTCAAATGCCTGAATATCCTTAACAAGGGTATAAGGTCAAGGGTGTACGTTTGGCCTAATTACTGCGCGATTAGGGGTCGCGCGCGGGTCTGTGCACCTGCGCTTCTTGGCGGGCGCAGCTTTCGCGCTCGGCGGCGGTCGGCGTCGCTCGGGGCTCGTCGGCGCTGCTCGGCTCTGGGGGGAAACACACACGCCTCCAAAACCATCGGATAACACCATGATTATGTTCCTATTACAAACTATGAGTTTGTTTAGTTGCAGTTTTCTTAGCCCGTGCCCGACTCCCAAAGACTTGTTGCAATTGTGGTTTCAGCAGTCAGTAGTCAGCTTTGCATTTGTACCTACAGTTATACAGAGATGTCTTTACATCTGATGACTTTATATTGCCTGCCTCTTATCTCGAGTTGAGTTATTCATCAGGAATGCTATCGTCGAATTACTTAGGATGGATAAAGCTAACGATTCACAATGGAGTGCGTTGTAGTACGGCCGGGCGGGCTGGCGGGCCGGCGGGTGGCGCGGCAGGGCGCACCGCACCCGCCGGCGCCCGGCCGCGGGCCGCGCCACTCAGTGCCTTACGAGGCGCGACCGCGAGCGCACGCCTGCCGCGCACCACGCCGCGCCCAGTGTAGTGAAGTGCACGCGAGCTTATGACACAGAGCTGACACATCCGAGCCCAGCGTGCACACGTGCATGTCCGCCACTAGCCCTGCCGCCTGCCTCCGCCTGCACCATGGGCTGCGCCCGGGGACTCTGCACCGCTGAGAAAATATTCATCTTCATCAACATCGCCTTCGCGGTCAGTATTCCCAGTACTTTAAAAACAATCACAGATTTATTTGAGTAGTAGGCAGATATATCTTAGCAATAATGTGTACCTACAACACAAACACTCAGTTCTTACTTGGTTTTTGTTGTGGGTCTTGAGCACTTAGCAGTTCTTCAGATACCTACCCTCAACATTATTCATAGAAATTTCTTAACAAACTTAAAAGTACGTGAAATGCCATCCTAGGAGCGAGCTATAAAAGTAACGTAAGTAAGTATAGGTATTACGTAGGTATTATATTGTAGTAGTGACCGTTATCTGAACTTTCAGTCACGAACACGTCCTAAGCATAACATTTCAAGGTTTTCAACTTCGTTTCAAATATTACGATGGCGCGACCGGTTACACGAGTGTGCGCGCTGTGGTGTCCCGTAACGCCAAGAATGCAGCTTGTAAACAATGCGAGTGACGCGCGACGCCGCTGCACGGGACTAGTCCGGCGCTGGGCGACGGGCGGCGAGGCGAGCTTACGACGACCACGCTACACCGAGCTAATCCCGGCTACCTGCGCCTGCAGCCCGGCCCGAGGCCCGAGCCGTGCGCTACGAGTACGTCTGTATCGAGAGCGGAAGCTTTGAGAGCCTTCAAATTAGACTGAATGTGAACGGAAGCTCGCTAACAATGAACTCCACGGCGACGATACCTACTGTTCTCCTGAGTCTTGCCCTCCAGTGCGAGTGCCCTTCAATGACCCTTGACACTGTCTAAGTTAATGGTAAAAGAAAATTTAAGATCAAGAAAAGGAAGAACGAGCGTCATTTAGTAACTTAAAGTACTATTCTGACAAGAAAGTACCGGGAAAAGATCAATAATGCACAAAATGTCTGTTATTCATCCAAATTTATTTTATCACCTTCAAAGTATGCTCCTTTAGAAACGATACACTTGCGCCAACGAATAATCCATTCATCAAAACATTTTTTAAACGCTGCTTCCGGAATGGAGTTCAGTTCTCGCTGCGAATTCTCCTTTTTTCGGTTGCGGTTCAGTTGGAAGGCGCCACTCCGAAGCTTGTTGACTAGTTTGCATGTCAAACTCGTAAACCCACGTCTCGTCACCAGTAACAATGCGTTTCATGAATGTTGGGTCCGAACTGACTCGTTCTAGCATGTCCTCAGCGACTTTCATGCGATTGAGTTTTTGGAGAAAATTCAGATCTTTTAGGACTAGCCGAGCAGCAACATGTTTCATGCCCAAATGATTAGTTAAAAATGGTACGGATCGACTCGTGAGATACAGAAAGTTCGGCGGCTATCTCTCTCAGAGTTGAATGGGGATTTTCAGTCACTATTTTCTTCACTTTTGCGATGTTAACTTCAGTTGCAGACTTTGACGGCCTACCAGAGCGAGGCAAATCTTCCATCACATCTCGACCGCTTTTGAACGCTTTGAACCACTCATAAGCACGAGTCTTTGATAAAGTCGATTCAACGTAAGCCTTCTGTAACATTTTCAGTGACTCCGAACACGAAATTCCATTAGCGATGCAAAATTTAAGACAAACTCTTTGTTCGATATTTTTGTCCAATACGAAATTCGCAATACTCACTATATATGATATTACTAAAATCAGCACTGTATTTAATATAAATAACAGATGTAACTCAAACTCCGCGCCAAAATGGAAAACAGTTGTGCCTATCTAACAACTATAAAAAAAACAAAAATTTGAATTTGGAACCCTACACAAATCATCCATTCCCGATACTTTTTTGACTGAATGTATATTACCTGTTTGATTGCATATTCAAGGGCTGGACCATAACATTAGATCGCCGACACAGGTTTGCCACATGATCTGTGCTCAACAGATGTCTACTTCGGCCATTATCAAATTAAAAACAAAAATATTATGCTAAGACCTTCTAAAAATTGGTATAAGCGGATTCCCAGAACTATGTCAAATAAGTTATAATGGTTTGAATGTGGTGGCGCGAAACTGAGCACCGCGGACCACGGAGATCTCTAAACCGTTGCCGAGGGGCGAGACCTGTGCAATTTAGATAAATAACAGGCTGAATTAAAAAAAAAATGAAAAGTAAAGAAAAAGTACGCGCCGATATCTGACTGAAAATCCACGATTTTAAGCGAAATATCAGCGACGACACCACATCTTTCACCGATGCAATGGCGCGCCAATAGCCTTAGATATAAGCTGAGCATTTGTGTTATTTTGTATTAGCAGAGCATGAGCGAGCTAAAATAAGGAAGCGCCTAATGGAACTGATAGATTTTACAACAGTACTGCACCCGTCGTCATTTGATATTTTTTTCAAATATCAGTTAATTTGAAGCACAAGATTTTCGAGTACGCGGAAAAGTTTGAGAATCTTAGATGCAAGAACAAACGAATAGAGCTCGAATTATTTTTGTTACTTTTTTACGTAATTTATCAGCTGGTCTGGAGAAAGGTGGAGCTATCCTGTCTCACCTGTCTCACATTGGGTACGCCCATGGTTTCGATTTCGAGTGGCGATGAACCACTCCTGCTTCGCACGGCTGCACTGTTAGAAATCTGAATGTCTTTCTTTCTCTGGCTTTTCTAATCTAATATACAAGTATCACTCCGTTTACTGGTGAAATTGGCATGTTCCTATTTCATCGAAGTTCGTGTACCTCTTGTACGACAACACCAAAACGTTATAACGTATATGTGTCGCTAACAAGTCGAGCTTGAAGCGCAGGCAACTGGCGCGCGGCTGATAGCGATCTGCGGCACTCTGCCGGAGTGCGCCTCAAGTGACGCCTCCGCTGCAGCAGCGCGCCTCTCGCCGCCGCGCTCGGCGATGTGGAGCACCGTGTCGCGGCACGCCTCCTCTTCATACGCACTTGCCAACAAGCCTCTTGACAATATGACTAGTGTTAGTTATCGAACCAATCAGTCAACTCGTCACCTTGACTGCTAGCGTCACTTGAGTACAGCAATACGACCCCTTATCTCTTGTCGGGGTGGTTATAGCTGGTCTTCTCGGTCAGCACCCGCACTACGTCGTATAACAAGATCATGTCTTTTTGAGGTGGCATATCATACACTATCCTTTTCCTTTCTACGACGGAGTGTTAGACGTTTACGGACTAAAACCACACACATGCTTCTTGTTTGCCTTGCGTTCAAGGATCCCGGGTGCCTTTTCGAAAGTCAACCCAACACTCCAGTAGGCGTCAACGCTGCTGGGCGCCTACAGTTTTGCTGCCATCTCTTTGAGGCGCACGTGGAGCGCTACGCGCCGTGGTTGACGGCGACTCGATTTGGACTTTCCTTTTCCCATTCCTCCTGGTCCACAAGATCACGGTGGTGCTCCGTCCGAGCGGGGCACACGTCCGTCGTGTCACGCCTACACCGTGTCGTGTCCTCCGGGCAGTTCGCACGATGGCGACACCCGCGCCTCAGCTTTTTCCAGCCACTCGTTAAAAAGGTGACTTACCGCCATGACGCATACCCAAAGAGCTCATGTCTGGGCTTTCCGTACTGCGAGTGTCTCTGTGACGTGATCAATGAATCGGTGTTTAGATGCGTGGGTACACGCGTAGTTACACCACAATATTGACAACAAGGGTTTTTAAATAAATTTCCTTGTGATGAGTGTAAAAAAGGTTATTCCGTAAACTAATTCAAATATCGATGTAGGTATGTTCACTATTTCCATTGACAATTTCCTGTAGGTGTGTTTTGTGGAAGTGGAAAAAACTCCGCTACGCATTAGCTGGCCGTGTTCTGACGAGTGTTCAAGGAAAACCACTGACTGTGTATCTACGTGTATTCCTAGTATCGCAGCCGTCTGAAGTACACGCTCAAGCGCAGGAGGCTACAGCCAGTCGAGCTGCGTATCTAACATTAGTCATGCTGTGTAAGAAGCAGTGACTGCTTGGTTTTAGATGTTTCCTATAACTCTAGTGTGGCTGTGATCAGCTGCGCAGGCGCTGCGGCTCTACAGTCGCGCCATAGCACACATTATTGAATGCGATCAAATGTTGGTTTCAGAACTTGCGCATAACGAAAGCCTGCCCGGCCAGTGCCTCGTGCATGTGTGTCAGAGAGATTTATATTTCCACTAGCCTCCGCCAGCTGCTTCACCTCAGTAAAAGTAGCTTTCCCATACAAACTTTACACCCCCGTTTCATCCCCGAAGATGTTGAACTTTGAAAAAATCCTGTTTTAGTGCTCGCCTAAGCCATAAAACGACGCTTTGTACCACCTTGCTATTTTGCGATTCTAGTCGCAGTGGTTTCGGTTGTGCGTTAATATGTCAGTCAGTTTCTTCTTTTATGTACCTATACAGATTATTGTCGATCATATTGTTTTATACATAAAATGAAATCACCAAACCGCGAAATGAGCAAGAAGTAAACTTTAAACTTTAGTAGGCAAGTCCTCTTCTAATGTATGTCGCGGTCGGTGAGCCGCCAGTGTGTCACGCTGCCGGTCCACTGTGTGCGACGTAAACTGCTAAGTCATACAAGTACGTAATTAAGTACACCATCTGTGAGATAATTAAAAGACAATTTACTAAAACAAGTTATACCTATACTAGAGAAACGTCAATATTACATACAAGTTGACCTTAACTAATACTTGACGACGACGTGTTTTGAAATTTATTTTTGATTATTAATTTAAGATAATAGGTTTTAGTTTTGATATTGATTTTAAGTAACTGGTATTCAGCTAGGTCCGGCTTGACCGGAAGCCTACTCCAATGTAGTTGGGAAAAGGCTAAGTAGATGATGATGATGATTCATTTTAAATAACGCTCCCGCCACTTTTTATCTTTTTTTTTTTGTTTGGAAATGGCCCATACATACATATAGTGAAGGTTGTATGACAAGGGCAATATCGCGCAGGTGATGTAAAAAAAAGAAAAGAAAATTGTTATCTGCTGGGCGTGTCAAAAAAAATCCATCAGCAACTTGCTCTAAAATACTTACATGATGAGTAGTGTCGTACATCAGGTACTACACATGTGGCCGCCCCAGTTCTCGATAATGGGCAACTCAAATTGGACTAGGATGTATTGTAGCTTGTAGCCATTAGCCCGTAAGGCTGCCACGGTGGGGATCGACTCGAGAGGTAATCATTGTTGACATAACATCCCGCCTGACGAGACCCCGAGAGAAAGATACGCGAATCATGTAACTTGACTTAGCTCGCGAGATCTTCGACATGTGGGATGAGGACCCAGCGATAAAATCCCCTGGCTTCTGAGCGGGTTACAAACTGTACCTATTCTCCATGCATGTTACGGTTATCATGTTTATATAAAAGGTAATCTCTGGCTCACTCGTTGACTCATCAACGCCCATCTCAAACCCGTCGACCTTGTACGCTCAATTTTGCACTGAGGTGCATTTTATAATGCATACAAACAAAGAAGAAGGATTTTTTTAGAATTCACTCTCACAAACTTTGAACCCCCGCTTCATCCCTATAGGATGAAGCGGGGGTTCAAAGTTTGTATTAAACATACTGTCACGCGGGTGAAACCAGTGGCAGAAGCTAGTTATTCAGGAAGAAAAAAAAAATACAAATAGTAAATAAATTTTTATTTCAGACCATCTGTCTATAAACTAAACAATACATAATACCTCTACCCTACACAACAAATTGCAATATTTTAAATATCATTTTTGTGTAGGTACCTACATCCCTATACCTACAATTATGTTGACCACTGACCGCTGCGGCACGTTGGCGCTGACCACGCTGACCGCACTGACCACTGGCTGACGAAGCGCGCGCTGTTCGCTGCTGATAACTGGAATGAGGTCGCGAGCTGTCATAGCTCACATCTTGTTGACAACGGACGAGGGACATTACCTAAACACTGACACAACGACTAATATATCTCTTTTTAATAATTAGAGGGCCGTTGATAAAAAATATTCTATGATTCCGGTGGAGGTATGCCTCGCTTGGGCGGAGCACTGCTGTCTATACGGGGACGATCGGCGTCAGCGACCTTTCGCGCTGGTACAGGCCACGATCCGACAAGCAATGCGCCATCCGGCCGTTAGGTAACCGTCCGCGCGTCCGGACCGCGCCATAAGTCCTCGACCAGCAGGGTCGAAGCCTGCTGGGGCTATGGGTTGTACGAAAGAGAACCCCGGGGCCCCGGAACGAAGGCAAAGAAGGAACAGGAGTGGGTTTTAGTCATTAAAATTCTGACACTACCTCCCGCTCCACCCAAGGCGAGGAAGTCATTAAATAGATGATTTCCCATCTTAAAAAGCTCAGAGGAATATAATGTAAATGTATTAGCTGCATGACAGAGTGTCTGCGAGGCCACAGCGCCGCGCCTGGCGTCTCCGGAGCTTAGCATACGCCCCTCGTCAGCTCGCTCATTACGCCGACAAGTATTGACGCGCATATTATGCGCTGTCTATTAGCTGTAAGTGCGCATTCGAAGTCCATGAAGCGAGTACATTTAGTTAACGGCTAGCAATATGTCAGTATTAGCGAGACTTGCTGCGCCAGCGGCTTCCGACGACGTGACTTATGTTGTAGCTTGTAGACTAGCGGATACTCGCGACTTCGTCCGCATTGCACTTGTAGTTTTAAACATCATAATGTCATTTAGTTACAAGTTTCATTTTTTTTACGCGGTACACTAATTCTTTTTCTAAAATAAAAGCAAGTTACTCCTTACAATCCTCTACGGTCCAAGCGTTTCGCCTCGTCTTTTATACCACGAAGGACTTGATAATTGGCCTGCTGAGGTTTTCCCGTCCGATTATATTTTAGGTGTGTTCAAGGCTAGAGTGAATAGGCTAAACTAGTGCGCCTCACCATCAACGATCGCATCACTGCTTACCATCAGATGGGAAATCCGGTCTCAATGAAAAAAAAGTTTCGCCTCAATCGGTCCAGTCTTTTCGGAGATTAGCTGGAATCAACAGAGAGATAGACAAACAGACAAAACATTTTTAATAATTAATAGTAATATCGAACAAAATTGCCCATGCATTTATTAAAAGCTGGTAATAATTGATATAACAAACAAACACTTTAATTTTATAATTATTTATATTTATACATAAACTATGGATGGACAAATGGAAGTGGAGCTTCTGCTGACTTCACAGACCTGGCTACACGAGTGTCCAGCGCCAGCAGTGTCACTGTGTCGGCCACGTCGCTGCCGGCGTGCTACACTAGTTACAATCACATCTAGTATCGGAGGCTCGTCGGTGCTGCGAGCACGACGCACATGCGCGGGGTCAGGCGGGGTCACGGCGCGGGCTCTCCACTTCGGCGTCTCTCTCATTAGAATAGTGCGGCCATCAATTAGCCGGCCTTGATCGGCCATCAGCGTGTTTGTGGAACACTTAGCGCGCCGCCCCACGCCCCGCGCGCCACGCGTCGCCCGGCCGCCGTAAACAAACCTGCTATCGGTTAACATAAAAAACAGTGGTCAAAGATTGAACAACGGGACGAACGTAAAATGGTCATAAAATAAATATGTTTAAGAGTTTTATCTGTCAGCTGTTTGGAGGTAGTTCCACAGCGTTCCGGAAACGTGTTCCACTGCGCTCCTACATGAAAGACGTAGCGTCAGCATAAAAAGCAAGTCATAGTCGATTGTTGTACACAAATAGAATCGTCTGTAGGTAGTATTTTTTACCGTAGATTCATCTCGTGAATACCTACTCGTGTCTGAAATGTTCAAGGTCATTTCGCATTTGTTCTTTGTCTAACCCTCTTCACAGTTTGACTAGGGTCGGGACGTACCGCATTTTTTTTTCAAATTCTACTTAAAATTTCTTTAGGTACGACACTAATTTTTATATGAATATCAGAATTATAAGTATGTACAAAGTGTTTTGAAACTACCCGCTCATTTCCATGTTTGACTCCGTGTAATCTGTATCCGATCTCCGCTCAGACAGATGGGTACCTAGTTCAGGTTTTTATTATCACCACATAATCGAATACCAGTCTAATAGCTACTCGATAAGCTTCCGGCCGCGTTTGGGTTTTCCTCTAGTTTTTGTGCGAGTCGCTGTCCCACTGAGCAGCCGTCGCGTCGGCTATTTTGTTAGCTTTACACTACACATCTACCTATACCTAGGTAGGTATATTGGGTTTTAAAAAACATTGACGTGTAAATGTATAAAAAAATTAACAAATATATATTTATACTTAAATATACGCATTAAATTACAAAATCCGAAAATTAGTTTTTGAAAATATCATTATTCAAACGTCGTCCTTCGCACGGGCACGATCCTAGGCTACAGTCATGAAAACGCGCCGCGGAAGTTGAATAGTATTTTAGACGCGATATTTTATATTATCATCATCTGCCTAGCCTTTTCCCAACTACATTGGGGTCGGCTTCCAGTCAAGCCGGATTTAGCTTACCTACCAGTAACTGGGGTAACAGTACATGAAACTTCTTGGCAAGACTGAAGTCAGATTTACTGGCTTCTATCCGTAAGGAGTGCCAAATGACCGCCGGAACCTACGGCTTAACGTGCTTTCCGAGGCACGAAGGAAACTCGGTATGTTAAGATGGTCACCCATCCACAGACCAACCTTGGCAAGCGTTGCTGAACCTTGAAGATCGACCCGTGCAGCTGTTATTATCTAGCCACGAGCTTCTATAATAACTAATAATATTAATTGCCCCAAAAATGAGAGTACTTAGGGCCTGTTTCACAATGTCCGAGTAGCCACTACTTCCCGAATAAATTCAAAAATGGAACAGAATTTGTATGAAATTATCTGCCAAGTAAGATATTGGAAACTTAATCATAGGTGGTGAAACAGGCCCTAATATGTTCTAAAACTGTACGATAACAAAGTAATGGCCTCATGGGTGACAATTGGTTTAAGATAAAAACTGCGCTAGGAAATGTGTCGCTCGAGGAAGCACGAGCGTTGCGTTAGTAACATAGATGTCAAGAAAGGAAGTTAGTACGTGAATAAGAACATCGGCATTCTTTGGCAGCACACAGCCGCGCCAGTGGAGCCGGTGGACACTTTCAACAGGTAATGCTCTATCCGCGCTCGGATTCCGATCGGCGGCGGCGGGGTGCGCGGGGGCCTTCTCTGAATACCGATATGTAGGCTAGCGGCCAGCGAGCAACTGTTCCTACGAGACACGTGTCTTACGTACACACTCGTACTCATCAGGCAGTGCTTTTGTTGCACTATTGCACATATGCAGAGAAGAACCAATTTAGTATATTTATTTATTATTATTTATTATTTATTTATTTAAACTTTATGTACAATGGTGGTACATAGGCGGACTTAATGCATCAAGGCAAAAAAAAAATGAATTATGCATTTTTTATTGCTTAATGCATTTAGTATCTACCATGGATATCCAGTATCTACTTTTTATCCCCTAGGGTATTTGAAAACCCGTGTGTGTTGGCGTGGCATGTTGGCGCGTTCCGAGGGCTCTGGTGCGGGGCTACGTCGAGTAGCAGAACCCAACGTGTCGCAATTTCAATGAGCACAAGAGCGGCCCCAGAACCGATCTCAGCGGCACACCGCACAACATCTCTCGCCAGTCCCACTTTCCCTGATGTCCGCCGTAGATGACGGATGAATATACTTATAGACAACATGTAAACATGATAATATGGCTGGGACTAGGAGCCATTAGTGATCGATGCTAGGAGCACAATGAACATTGCAATGACATCGCACGCTCATAGAATAAGAAGACTTTGTCTATCTGCTGCTTATGGAACTGATCCTTGCCCTCCTGAGAGTTTGCGCGGGAATTACCTATATGGACATGATTCCGCTATCGGACAACCCGACGAACGACGACTATCCTACCTACCTACCTGTACCTTTATATTGAAACCTGATCAGAGGTCTGAGGTCCAGACTAATACCACGTACATCGAATGACTGGAACTAGTTGCCTGTTGTGGTTTTCCTGTCCGATTATAATTAAGCTGTCTTCAAGGCTAGAGTGAATACTCTTAAATAAACTAGTGCGCCTCACGACGATTAACGATTCAAACTGACAAGTTGTCATCCTACTAAGCTAAATAACATCATAAACCTGTTACTTTATTTATGTATTTAAACACAGACAAAAGTACAAAGAAGACAAAACAATAAAATATAAAACAATACTTAATTATAATGAAAAACAGACAAGTTAGCAGTTACATCTTATGAAGCACTTTGAGCAGTCGAGGTCACTTTACAGCACCACGGCCCGCACGCCGCCGTGACGTCAACTGTTTGAGCGTTAGGTCAATCGTACGATCATAAGTCAATAGTCCGATATCAGTACAGGTCACCGGAGACCAGGGCCAGGGGCACCAGAACTCGATTCTTGTCACCAGTAACTTCGCCTGCGTGATTATAGAAAATTATCCTAAGGGATCATTATCCTGAGATTAAAAGTAGATATCCCATGTGCTATTCCCGGACGTGGTCTACCATGTACCAAGTTTCATTCGAAATTCCATCAGTCGTTTGAGCGTGAAGAAATTACAAACTTATACACAAACACAAATTTTGGCCTTTATTATTATGTCAAAATTTGTCATTTGAACTATTGTTCAAGTCAATTAATGAGGTATGATCCATTTGGAAGGAGCGACAGTAACGCAATATTCAACGTGTAAATTTCGTAATAGATGCGAGGGCTCCCCAATCGGAGCGCCCTAAACGAAGCCTTACAGATTATCAGATCAAGTGAACGCCAGCTGACGCACGCGGCCGCCTGCTGCCTGCTGCGGCCGCGGCTCGCGACCACCACTCACTTCACAGTAAGTTGATTGATACTTCACAATGACATGTTTAATTACGAGATGCCATTGTCTTACACAACTCTTCTAAGTATTGTGTTTTTGTAGGGCAAAGATTTATCTGTGTACCTTCTGCCGGCGGCTTCGCCCGCGTAATATTAACTCGATAAAAGGATCCGTACATAGACTCCATAGAAACTTCTGAAGCTTCGTTTCATTCCTTCATTTCAGGCGAATTTTAGAATTTCATTTCTTAGTGCTCGCCTACGTCATAAAAGGAAATCTTGTGCAAAATTTTACGCTGGACTAGTCCCAGTAGTTTTTGATATGACAGTCGGTTTCTTCTTTTATACTATAGACATTCATATATATAAATGTATATAGATAAGACGAGTGGCGTCCTTATTGATTACTTGAGTATGACACAGCACCACACTATGATGTCACGCATCGAAACCTCCGACCTTTGCTTCGACGCGCTCTTTGTTCACGCAGGCTTTACCTATCAGTAGCCAAGCCCGCAGAGCACAACGAGCTAAGTGCCTAGCTGTGATTGGACAGAGAGACTGCAGCTCCTATAAGTGATGGGAGAGCGGTGCTGTGGTCGGTGGCCATCACCTATTTGTTATAAATATTGCCCCTGCGATCACTGCCGAGCATCTTAAGTGTGATAAACAAATATTTGCTGTGTAAGCAGTGTGTGGCGCTTACCTCATTTGCTTATTATTTAGAAGCAGGGGAACTTGACCCGCTTACGTATTTCAGTCAAGGTTTTTCACAATTGTGTGCAAATGCGAGCAGGCGGCGCGTCCCGGCGGCGTCAGCTCTCGTCCACTACACGACGCGCTCCGACCTTATCTTGATGTATTGTCACATAACTTGCGAGTTACGCAGCTTCGCACTCCGCCTCAAGGTGCACAGCTGCGCTGCGGCGACTGTGTCATCTTGTGGCACCTTTGTGCGACCACATCGCTACGTACATAGACATACATAGGTACTACATACACATTGTGGTCTTGAACAGCATGATCAACTATAAAGATTTGAGCTGCATATCCTCGCCGGCATCCATAAATCAATCGCTCAAGTTTGGAGTCCTGCGAGCGCGGCCGGAGCTCGGCGCGGCGCGAGAGGTCACTCTTTGTTTAGAGACAAGAATGCGTCCCGCCACGTGACTCACGCCTGCTCGATGCTCCATAGCCGACACCGGTGCCTCGGTCAGCAAACCCCTGGACACGAACACCTTTTGCAGATCTGGTCGGCTGGGGTGTGACTGGCCCAACACAAGCACATTGCGAATGAACAGCTCCGTTACAGGACACATGCTTACTTTAATGACTTACCTGACCCTCGATGATTTAAATGCGGCAATTTAAAGTGATCAGGTCGCTACATAATGGGCTGAAAAAATATAATCGTTGACACGAGAAGAACTTGATGTATGTTATTAAATTACTGGTTGAAATTATGCAAAATCTCATATTTATAAACATGTCAATTCACTTATTTGGCATTCCACAGTGTTTGATTTACAATGACCAACTTAATCGTAAGATTGAATCATTCATATGGTATTTGCAATATTATTGTGTTATGTATAAAGGTGTCTCAATAAGTCGCGGGACATTTTGTGTCCAGCCATTGGTTGTACGTAGCGACGGGACTAGCAAACGAGCAGCATCCGTGTGTTCGGCTCAAGAACGACAGAAACAATTAGATGATAATTAAGATTGAATGGAAACGTTGAATACTAATTGAAGGAATAGCTCGGCGTCGGCGGCTCTCAGAGAAATTACGATTGTATTCACGGCAACAACTCGCGCCAGGACTAATAATACCCACGTGCGTGAGCTACGGAACAGCAAGCTCTGCGAGTGTACCTGTGTTTTTGACTATCTACGAATATACACACCACATCCGAGTGAAAGATTTTTTTTCACACTCGCTAAAGACACACACTCGACAGTCGGTTTTTAAAGTAGAGAGAAGTAGTAAACAATGAAAAAATACATCAAATCGAAATTAAATGACGATTATACTATAATACGCGAGCTGATTCTTCTGTGGTTTTGACTAATGACCTCATCACTTTGATCTGCCCAATTAATGGATGAAACAGTGCAACAACGTTTAGCAATTAACTTCTGCGGCCAGTGATAGTCGTGGTTTGGAGAGTCCTTTAGCAAATGCTTGAGTCGTAACGCCAGTTCTCTCTCTCTCGTTTCGCTTACAGGCAACATCTATACTGCATAAATTATTTTTCAAGTCATACCAGTAAAAGCACATGAATGTATAAAATTGTTCATACTCAGGTACTTACTGCTATACTTTGTTTCTGTCTGAGTGGCGTACAAGCTGAGCGGGGAAGTTTGAACGACGAAGTTATTGAGCACACGTCAGGCGACGCCTCTCGCCAATATTGCCAATGTTTCCGAATATAGGTCACTATATTTTAGCATTGGTGTGTCCCAATTGTTTGAGTGGTGTGGTGCGAGCCGCGTCATCGCGTGTCACTGTCGCCGCGTCGCCGCCGCGCCGTGCTGCGCGACCGCGACGCCTCGCTTGATCGATGGATGCGTGCTGTCTCATCTGCTGCTCGATACTTATTCTTGTCTTACTTTACACTTCATATTTATTTAATTACCGCAAACTATTGCGACGACAGCATTGCCATGATAAATCAATTTCGGCAAAGTCAGTCGACAATTGCAGTTAAATAGCTCCAAGCATGTGGTGGCTTGTTGCCGAGCGATGTTATCGTCGGCTGGCCGCACACGCACGTACTCTACGGAATTGGTCCAATAATGGCTATTGAAAGCCATTCAGCGGACAATTGACGGATTCCGATTGAGGTTGAAGAGCGGCTACCCGTCGCTGGCTCACTGCCGGGAGAACATTTAATATTCTTTAAGGAACTCGTAGAGTAGGCATCAGGTATTCGTACATGAATAAGTCAAATATGCAAAGTTGGAAACGGCGTGTGGCAGCTTTGCGTTATTAATGCGATGTGGGCTTCACTGGGAGTGACGTCGCTCCGGTGGGTGCGACACGCTGGACTCAGGGGCGCGCCTGCTCGCCGCTGCCTCTTCACTGCACCCGGATCTGACTTGCAGTCCAGCAGACATACGCTCTGTCCGTGACTGCACTTCTTCTGTGCGTTTTCGGTCTGTGGAAACAGGCTTTTTATAGATATTGTTCATACTAAGAACACCTGATGTTCTAGATTTTCGCTAGCGATGTGCTAGCGTTAACTTTACAAAGTCAAAAGTATAAAGTAATCTGACTTTCAAGTCAGTGCTTGACACTTTCATCCTGTAGACCTAGCTTATGTATCAAACGTACATTAAGTAATTGCCCTGAGCATCTCGCATCCACCCCCAGAGCCAGACCCGCGACTGTCACCAGGTCATCACTCATCGGCCCACCTTGTGGAAGGCCTTCCAACGCTACGTCTTCCGGTGCGCGGTCGTGATTCTAGAATCTTGAAAAATCAAAGTATTTCTAAGTAAAATCTAAGTAGCAATCTTAGATTTACCTATTACGTATAGGTACCTAACAAGGAAGTGTGGCGGGTTGTGGGCTAACGAAGGAGTTATTGTGTGCCCCTGGTATCGAAAGTGTTAAGCGCGCTGACAGCGGGAACTAGAGTGTGTGACGCGTCAGTCAAGCCAGCTGTGGCAATGTAGTGGTGACGCCAGATGTTAATGATGCACTATTAGCGAAGCAACCGGTTCTGTGAGCGGCACGGACAGCCGCGACCTCCGCAGAGGCCGTGCATGTGCCGCCCGTGCGGTCGCCTGCCAACCTGTCCCACACTCGCGCCGGGCGTCACCCTGCGTCACCACGAGAAGAAAGCGCGCGTCGGATGCGCACAGCGCGCGGTATGCGAGCGACTTGTGAGGAGCTGTGTGTCAGGGTCAGCGGGGACCTCGCCGCACAATCACAACATTACACCAAGCAGCATACTCTCACAGAAGCTTCATTCGGGCTCACCTCCTGTAGCGCTCAGGAATGCGTCTCGAGAACGCACGCCAGGGGAACGAATGCTTTGGCCGAGTTTATCTGTTAACCCAATAGTACCAGTGTTTTATCATGATCACCGCGCAGGCCAGAGTTTATTTAATGAAAAAGTGTTCTGGAACCAGCGCTGCGTAGCCTCCATATCTATAATTATATTTTGTCTAAGATAACTGTGCTTTGTTCATTACAAAAGAGCAATCAGTGAGTGTGTAGGCTGGCGCCGCGCTGCGTCGCGTCGTGGTCCCTCTGTGCAGTTGACAGCGACACGGCGGGCGCGCGCGGCGTGGGCGTGCCGCGGCCGGCGCGCACTTCTTATTGTACTGCTCTCGCTCCTTGCCCATTAACGCATGACACATGTCGCGAGGTCGTCGACCCGCCACCCAAACCTTGCAATTACTATTACATGTTGAGATTTACCTACGTTGCGCGTTGCCATTTTAAAACGAAGTGTCCTGCTAAACAACCAATGAGTATTATAAACAGTGGAGCTACGCTGTCCAGGACTGGTCCAGTCAGTCGGTAGGTTTCTGTTCATTACACAAAATTATTAATTCTCGCTGTTTATTTTGTTGGCCCCAATGTTTTGCTTTGACCCAATTTAACACAATTATAAGAAATTTAATATAGGTACCTACTTAATGTTTTAGAGGAAAATAGTCAAATAAAATATTTTTTAAAGTTTCATCTTATAGATTTAAGAACATAGGACTTGCACAAAACAAAATAGAAATACAAAATGTATTTAGTTGTTCATAAAAATTGAAAACTTAAAATAATTAAGTTTTCAATTTTTATGACCACCGTATCATACAAATTGTACAGAAAAGTTACTAGTTCCATGGGAAGTGGTTAAAGGACCTCGCTCTGATAAACGTGCGAACACGCACAAGCGGGATTGCCGAAAAGTACTTTATCGTAGATGAGAGCAGTCGCGCTGGAGCCTGTCGTCGGAATGATATTGTGGAATGTTCGGCGCGGCCTCCAGGCGGGTCGCATCAGCTGCGTGGTTACTTGGCGGTGAGCACGGCGTCAGTGAGGGACGTCACCGCGGCGCGCTATCGAACGAGCTCGGCCTCGGCCGCAGCCGCGCGTGCCGGAGCGCGCTCAGCACGGACACGCGCCAGCCGCCTGCCCCTCCGCCGCACACGACGCAGCTGACACGTCTGCGCCAAGTGTATTCCTATGGCTCCGTAAATATGCCTCGTGCGGTCGTGACCAAGCGAGTGGTGCTGAGTGCGCCAACATTGTGCCGCTGGGACTGCACGAGGCCGCTCGGAGCTGTGAAACTTATTGGCTATATAAAGTAGGCAGTGGACGCTGGTAGCCGCTCGCAGCCCGCCGGCCGCGGGTCGATACATTTGGGCGAGTGTGAGGAGTTATTAATAGTTGGACACTGCACTGATCCGCGCTTCATCCACTTCAACATGACTGCGACGCCGTCGTCTCAAAGTTTGCTTCTTCAATTTTTTTTATTGATTGCCATTTCATGTAGGTGCCTGCTATATTTTTGAGGTGAGAAATCATCATTCATCAGATGAGTTCTCCTCTCTCGGGTGGAGGCGGTGGAGCGAGAGGGCGCGAGCGTGTCAAACTTATACAATCCACGTATGTGCCTAGCTCGGCGTGCGGACATCATGTAACAGTCCGGAGCAAGCCCATGTCGTCACGGCGGCGGCGTGTGTTGTTGCACGCGCGGCTCTACGAGATGTCAGCTATTGTGGGCCCTTACAATAGCTGACATCTCGTAGAGCCGCGCGTACCGACGAAGCCTACTCGGGCCCTGGGTTGAATGGAAGACAACCACGACCGAGACCCTGGAATGAAGGCAAAGCAGGAAAACGCTGCGCCTAGAGCGGGAGAAGTCATATCGATGACTTCCCATTCCCACCTTAAAAAATAAACCTGTGTGAATTCATTTACTGTTCAGTTTGCAGGGCTCTCGCCCCGCTGCCGGCTGCCTGCACCTGCCTTATCTTTGTAATAACTCTACAGCATACGATAGTTTCGTTACACTGAAATATATTATTATCGAGGACAAAGTTTATGAGTAACTTGCTGTTGTTTTCCTTGATAAAATAAAATACTCTGAAAAAAAACGTGTATTATTAAAATTTTATTGTTTCGTTCCATAGTAATCAAGTACGACATGGTGATTAGTAGCAGGTAAATAATTGTTTACGTGTAGATAATCTTAGACGTAGAGCGACGCCTTGCCCGTGGTCTCGCTGGACTCGCGTGCGATCTGCCGGAGCGCAGCCGGCTCGCAGCTCGCCCGGCCAGCGAGGGAGCCGAGACGTTGTGTCCACAAGACTTGCACTAGCATTGTTACTTGTTGAGAACAGCGTCTGACTGTCGAGCGAGGCACAGTATTTGACTATCATTCAACAGTTCTTAGATCATGTGCTCTTTGACAAGGATTCAGAAATTGAAGCTCCGTGTTTCGTGCGCCCCGCGTGCGATGGAGCCACACCCTGTACGTGGGCTCTATTCAGTGAGTGTATAATCATACTGCGTTCGACTTCATAGATCAATGACGTTGCTCTAAAATCAGACATATAGTACAGTATCATGGCATCCATGATGGGCGTTCATGGAACTGACATTGAAGTGCTTAGAATACCCTAATAATTTGGCCACCTATGGTAGCCAACGTCATGTGAACATCACAAAGGCGCCACAGTCGGCAGAGAACACCTGGCGCATTGAGCACGCGCCGCGCACAACGCGCCACTCTCCGGCGGCAGACACAGTGGTGTCTGTGTCCAGCGCGCACATGTGCCGATAACGCAACTGTTTCACATCGCATGACAGATTCCGTGCACGACAGCGCCGGCTGAGCAGCCTGCGCGGGCCGCGACAGCGCGCCGTGCGGGGTCGCCGTGCGGGCTCGCCGAACAACGACTGCTCTTGTACTCTTCCAAATTACCAATTAACATTCCGACGTTATCACTGGTATCGACTGATATGTCAAAGCATCTTTGTCTCCCTGCAAATCGTATCTTCCGATAAGCAGCAGGAGTGACTGTATCTTAATGTAACTCGATACATTTGATATGCGAGCGCGAGGTCACCCGGGTTATCTCCTTGTCTGTACATATTTTAAATAGGTTGCCGGTCATATTATACTGCACTCAGATTACTGTTAGCCATATAATTTAACGTTGGATAGTATTGAGTTGTGTATGAAGTGTAGGTGGCTGACGTGTCGGTGTTCGTTGCAGATGTACAGCGGCGCGCTGCTGGCGACGGCGGCGCGGCTGGCGTGGGACCCCAGCACGTACACGTGGTTCCGCTTCCTGTGCGCGGCGCAGTACCGCGTGTCGGCCGCCTACGTGTTCGCGGCGGGCGTGTGGCTGGCCGCGCTCGTCTACCTGGCCGCGGCGGCCGCGCAGCGCCGCGCGCCCAACTGTCTGCATGTTGTCAGTACACCCACACACACACATCTCATCACAGTCCCTCCGCGCACAAACCGGCCACACCATCATGATGACTAATCTAGTCTTGACCGAATAATGGATTCAAATTGTGTGGCCTTTTTTTTACCTTCAAATAATAGAAGTAGTAATATCTACCTACCTATCTGCATAGTGAACTACAAGTTAAAGTTTTAAAGGTGGATTTGTGGCCCTTTTGGAATTTAAGTCTGAGTTTAGTAAAAGCCCAGAGTCTGTAGGAAACAGGCTCTGGGTTTTGACTGAACTCCTCCGGTACACAGGTGTGCTCCGCCCTTTTATTCACATACTCTGACTCTACTGCTAGCTACCGCCGTCACTGTTACACACGACCAGCGAGATGGCGCTCCTCACGACATATACCATGAGAGCGTTGCCTGCTCACTTAGATTATTGAAGGTTTTAAACGCTTCTTGATTCACAGCAGGTAGTTTAATTTAAAAAGTTGCGAACACATTTTATTTTTTATCGACACAATTATCTTCAGTTAAAATGCCCGGGGCATTGATCCGTGCAAAAACAGCTTCCTCAGTCTGATTATGTTCGGAGCGTCATCGTCGGTGGAGAGTGCGGTGAGTCACGCGCGTGGGCGCCGCTCCTGACTGTCGTGTGTCCGCAGTACGCGGCGGGCGTGGTGTGCCTGGCGCTCAGCGAGGTGGGCTACGGCGCGTGGATGGGCGCGTCGCTGGCGGCGTGGTGGCGCTCCGCCCCGCAGGCCGAGCTGGCGCGCCGCGGCATGGACCTGCTGCACGACCTCAAGCCGGCGCTGCTGGCCGTGGAGCGCTACCGCGACGTGGCGCGCCCGCTCTACGACATGATCGAGGTACGTCACGCTCGCCACGCGCCGCTGGCGTGGCCGCGCGCACTACTCACGCTGTGCTTGTGTCGCAGGAGGTGGAGCGCGAGGCGCCCAACAACGCGTTCGTCATCATCGTGTTCGGCGTGCTGGGCATGGTGCTGCAGGTACGTGCCGTGCCGACGCACACCCATACATAATATACATGTCTTTATTTGATTGCATATTAAGCGACCGCTCAATGAAATGAACCAAATTTTCGGTTATCTTGTTGTCCTGTCTAACATGGTGTTTTAGTCAGGTGCAAGGAGTGGATATATCCGGAGAGTTGAGCGGTTGTATGCAAGTTAAGGCAACACTAACATACCTAAACTCGTCATGTCATACAAGTTGTGACGTTGCAGGTAGCGGCGTTCATAATGGCGCGTCGCCTGGCGCGGCGCGCGGGCGGCGGCGCGTGCGCGGGCGAGCGCGCGCTTGCGCCGCCCGAGAAGGACGCGTGCGCCGCCGCCGACGACGACAGCGACGCCGCCGACGCCGAGCGCGTGCCGCCCGGCTGGCGCAAGAAGGCCAACCTGCGCATGTACACTATACTCGACAAGATTTTCTAGCAGGTCGGTTCTACTCACACTGCAAATCATAGGTGTACTCAGGTGGGGTTGAGTGATGTACTCGCTGGGGTTTGAATATTGGAACATTTTTCAATTCCGGATTTGGGTTTCAATGTTACCCGCAAAACGTGATACAATAGTAAGACAATGACAGCGCGGCCGGTCACCGGCTACTGCTCAGGGATTCATGAATTAAGCAATTCAGTTCCAGAATTCGGGAAATCCCCACTCGTCACGCGTCAACCCCCAAATAAGAGAAGTGTCATCAACGAATAGAATTATATCGTATAAATTAGCCATCATGTGAGGAAGGTCAATATAACGCAGAAAAAAGAAAGGACCAAGAATTGAACCCTGAGGCACGCCCATCTTCATTAAAGACCCCGAAGACTTCGCCCCATTCACGGTTACTTTTTCTTGCCCGTAAGATAGATAAGAAAAAACAAGATCAACACCTCTTGTTCACGAATTTCGTAAAAGTGTAATTTACAGATCCGATTATTATGGTCAACGCAGTCAAATGCTTTTAAGAAATCACAGAATATGCCAATCGCATCCTGTGATTCCAAAATGAGGCTAATGATTTTCACTCCTGCATCAGTGGTTCACTTTCCTTTCGCGAAACCTAACTCACCCGATGTGAAAATTGAGACTACTTTACTCCAACTCAACATCAGTTTTACGCGGATAAAGTCGCGTGTAAAAGCAAGATTCTACTATAATCTGTTGTATCAGACTGTGGAGTCATTGATATACTTGTATATTTTATGAATGTGTTAACGTTGAAATTTGCAGGACGAGACAGGTGCGAGCGGTGCGTCAGCGCCGGTCGCGCGAGCGGGGGGCGGGGGCGGTGGTGGTGGGGGAGGGAGTGTGGGCAGGCCGCGGCCGCCGCGCCGCCGCGCGCGGGGCTCGTCGCGCCGTGCACGCGCCGCGGCCGCGCCCGCGCCGCGCGAGGCCGCGTGGGACGCCGTGCAGGCGCAGCTGCGCGCCGGCGCCGCGCCGCGCCCGCACGACGCCGCCTGGGACGCGGTCCACGCACAGCTGCGCTCCGGCGCCGCGCCGCTGTCGCGCGACGCCGCGTGGGATGCCGTGCACGCACAGTTGCGCACGGGCGCCGCGCCGTTGCCGCGCGACGCCGCGTGGGACGCCGTGCACGCACAGCTGCGCGCGCGCACGCCGCGCCATGCGCCGCCGTCCGCGCCGGCCGCCGCGCTGCTCATCCTGCACACCGACATCTAGCGCCGCGAGGAACCAGGCCGCCTGTCTGATGACAGCTATTCCCTCAATATCTCACCATGTAAACAAAACTGAAGTGAAATGTCAAAGTGAAGTGGCTCCAAGAGGAATGACAGTTCATTTTACGCAAATTTCCATGGCGAGATTTAAGAGAATACTGTTGTTAGTGAGCGCCTGCCGCGGCGCCCTCGGCGAGCGGCGCGCGGCGTGGAAGCAACATGTACAAATGTCCGAGTTGATCATATCAACATTATATTGTTATATAACGAATCTAACACGATGTGATTATATTAGTAGAGAGTCGATGAGACTAGCCTTCCACTTGTAATGGTCTGCCCATATCTCATAAGTTACTATATTATTTTCTATTAAACTGATAAACGAACACAGACTGCCATATTAAGTAGTAGTTAACAGTATGCAAGTGATGGTGAGTGAGAGAATGAATGTACGATGTACTGTACAGAGTGCGAGCTTACGTGTGCGCCGCGGCCGGATCGCGCGCGCCGCTCGCAACGTGTTGCGCGCTACGTGCTGCATGTTGCGAGCGGCGCGGCGCCCGGCGCGGTGGACTCTGTTGTATTGTTGTTGTTCCATTTATATTCCTATGTACTTGTAAGTAGATAGAATAGCGTTAATACGAGACGGTGCGTAGTAAGTATATCTATAACAGACTATATTTTATAAAAGTATGTTTTCTAGCATTTTGCGTAGAGACTTCTTGCCTTGTAGCGAACTTATCGAGAGCCGCGGTGCTACCAACACAACACACGCCCTACACGTACAACTGTTCTCTGAGCTCGCTCGACGGACGTGTCACGCGGGCGGCGCGTGGCAGTCCGCAGCTCGCAGCGCAGCACACGTGTGCCTAGTGCAGCGGCAGCCGCGCCCGCCGGCCCGAGTGTGCTCGCCACTACTGTTTACTTCAGTATATTGTGACGCTAGCACTTGCCTGCTGCGCCACGGGCCGGCCTCGGCCGCCGCGCGACTGTCGCTGGACTAGCCCTTCATAACTTACATCACAATCAAATCGACGATGTGAGTCATATTCATTTAACACGTGTGCCGTTGTTTCGTGTTCGATTATTGTGATACCATTTTGCTGTGATTTGAGCAAGTGAGAGAGCGCAATGAATGAGGGTAGAGAGCTATGTAGGGAGGTGTCGGGACGGCGTGTGGCGGCGGCGGGAACCTGGTGCCAAATAGCGTAAGATAGACGAGTCGTGCGCCGTACGGCCCTCACTGTTGTACTGTACACATATGACGTAGCGTAAGGCGCAGCTCACACTAGACAATAAGCCGCGCGACGCACCGGCGCGCGCGCGGGCGACACCACTATGTTCACACGTTACTATTGAAGCAATAAAGTGATATTTTTGTACACAACTTGTTTCATTTTTTTTTCATTTTTAATGTAATACATACTCAAAGTAGAGCAGAATATACTTAACACTACAAGGGTCAGTTTCTTGCGCACACAGGGGTCCTCGACTACAAATAAGTCATAAACTGTATATTTCGAAATTTTCAAGGGAATCAAGATTAACCCCTGATTTGGGTTTTTATCCCGGGAGTCATGGTCTCGAAAATATCGAGAGTCTCGATGATTTTTCAGCTTTTTCTAGACTCGAGACTAATGCCCCCAGCCCCGGGAATATCGACACTTTCGAGACTAGCATAGTTTTTACAAAATGTACTAAACTAGACAATACACTGCAGTATACGACGCAACACAACAGCGGATACCGTTATGAATTTTATTTAAAAATATGGGTTTCCACTTAGTTCTTTATCCGCAGGTATTAAGAAATAGACTCACTATGTATATTACTCACTATGGATATTTTGCTATATTTGTACAACCCTACTTGATTTTATTGAGAGGAAGTTGGGTTCTTTAACTTTAAAAAAAAGAACGTAACTACATTATTTTTAAAAGTATTTCATTTTAAAAGTACGAAAGATAACATAATAACTGATTGAAAAGCCATCTATTAGCTATCCAGCAAAAAAAAGAGTTCTTTAAAATATAACTAGACTCTCAATCTCTCGTGACTGAAATACTCTTAGGTTGTAGCTACAACCTAGGTGTAACCTAACTCTAGGCAAGCGTGTGCCATCGTCGACCACGTCATTACTCATCCGGTGAGATCGTGGTCAAACGCAAGGCTTGCGTTGATAGGCATTAATAATAAAAAACCCTTGAGCTACGACATTGTAGCCATTGCAATGCATTCAACTTAGGTTTAACTGCAAAAAAGATCAGAATATAAGCTTAATCGTTTGATTATGACACAATAATAATAGTAAAACCTCTGTGTATGTCCATGCATCGACCATACATGTCGTTGTGTCCATGTTACACGTTTTCCAGAATTAGCAATAAATCGTAGGGACCCAGCGCTGCAGCGGTGTCAAATCCTCTGAGTAACGTTACGGACCCCGTTTTCCACAATTTGAAATAAATCGTAGATTCAAATTCTTAAACCACTGTCGCAGCTTAGAAGCAGTATCAACAACACGGCAGAAGAAAAATTACATTAAAATTAAAAGTTATGAGTGATTCGGATCTGACGTAAAACACCTATAGATAGGTATTCGATTTGGTGATGAGACATTGTTCCAAGAACCACAACAATGCTATATAAATGTGGAATAAAAAAGATAAGGATTAGAAAGAGCGCGGCAGGTGCGACGTCGCTCGTACGGTGCGCGGTGCTGCCGACCACCCCTCGCCGATAGCGTGCTGATAAGATACGCGTGCTATCACTGCCGCCGCTATCGCGCTATCACAAACAAACTGTTCTATACACGCCACATTATTGTGAAGTGGGATAAGCTGCTGTGAGATCGTGAGCGTGCCGTGCCGTGGTGCTAGTGTCTGGCAGTGCATGTGCAGCGAGCCCCCGCCGAGCGAGCTGAGCGGAGCTGCGGAGATGGGCGCGCGCGCGGCGCCCGCGCTGCTGGCGCACGTCAACCTGCTGCTCACCGTGAGTCACCACACACACACACACACACACATACTGTGCACCACGCTAATCTCTGTCAGTGAAGGTAGTGGTGATGTGTTTACCTACGTTCTTAGGAATTGACATGAATCCTGGAGATAACGGTGTCAGTATGTCAGCCATAAAAAATGCGTTTACAACATAACCTCTTTTTAAAATGAGACACAAAGATTCGCGAGGCTTAATGCACTTTTGGTGTTCATAGTCAAAAAAATTATAAAATGTATTAAGTGAAGTAAAATTAACTTACTATGGACACAACCTACGTGTTATGACAGTTCTGCTATGGACTTATGAAGAGTTCTGTTCCACCTCCAAAGTTCATCATCAGAAGATGTCAAATTCTTTTAGGAGACCAATTCGGGAACACAGGTACACTTTCAAATAAAAATAGATAATTTAAAATTGTCAACAATTGGCCCATCAATCGGTCTTTTCCTACCAAGCCCGTTTAGGTGCATATCTTCTTTTTTTGTAATGGAGGTAAGGTTGTTGTGCCAATAGTAAAAATTGAAGTACCTACTCGGAGCCGAATCCTTTACAATGGCATGTGTCGTATCTCTGTTGGTAAAAGAGCCCACGCTTCACACATTGTTGCCCATGGTTCTTTGGTTACTTGACTTACTGAGCTAATGAAAGAGCGCCAACGATACAGAAGATTAAAACTAGTATCTTAGAATGGGTAGTGTGGGGCCATGGATCAGATTTCTGAAAGGGAAGCTCGGTGTCCCCAGATCGAAGGCAACGAAGGAATGGGGTGGAGTTTAGTCAGTAAAAGTCTGACACGCCCTCCCGCTCCACCCAAGAGCGGGAGAAGTCATTCTGATGATTGCCCACTTGAGAAAAAAGAGTATGTAGTGAATTGTGTTTGTTTAAAATTTCAAAATAACGACACATTATATTAGAATAATACTTACCTATATTTCCCTAATATACATATACATCATTTGTTTTTAGTAAATTATCTTTTATTTATCTCACAGGTGGTGTAAATAGTAGAGTATCCAACTCGGAGATAAAGGATAAAGCTTTTTTGTTGGGCGGCTTGAATTCCTAACTTCACTCATGTTTCTATATTCACTCCCTGGCTATGCTCAGGAGTTAATAGTAGATTATGATTTATGTTACAAAAAACGTACATTTCGACACTGTCGAAGGAATCATAATTCATAGGGTACTTCCCGTTGACCTAGAATGTTAAAATTTGGCACGACACAAGGTATTATAGCACAAATATAGGAAAAAGTCTGAAAACGATTTTTTTTTTAAATCTTTAAGACGCGATTCGAGAATTGAAATGTTTTTTACCGACTTCACAAAAAGGAGGAGGTACTATGTTCGGCTTCTTGTATGTTTTTTTTTTAATGTTTGTTCATCGAATACTCCGCCAATTGCCAACGGATTTTCAAAATTCTTTTTGTGTTCGAAAGTTGATAGTTCTGAGGTGGTCCCACTGTCATCAAGTTAGGATCTGGTGGGATCTTAGAGAAATCCAGGGCAACCCTCAAATTTTATAGGCTTTGCGTATGGTTGTCACCATTTCAGGTAGCTGGGCTGATGATGGAAGGTACAACTCCTTAGCAGTAAGAAGTTACTCAAACAGACAAGGACTGTTTTAGTAAATTGTTTTGATGTTCAATACATTTGCTACATTTGGTCTCATGATCATCAAGTCATGACCTGATGCTGCAGTCAGGACAGTCTGCAGAGTACCTAGCTCCTCGAAAACTAACAGCAGGTATATCATGTTTATGCTCATTGAAAAGGACTTGATGTGTGGATAACGTACTGTTGATGAGGAACACCGAAGTACATAGAGACCTGATGCTGAAGCCACGATCATCAGAAAAAGTACAAACCTAGAAATTATAGCACCGCCAAGGGCGTCGCCAAGGGGGGGCAGGGGGGGCAGTTGCCCCCCCTAGAGATCAAATGTAGCTAGCCGCAAAGCGACCAAAATGCGAGCAATTGACTTCCTTAACTATTAATAAATGCAGAAATTATACTTATGCTGCTATTATATTATAAACTTCAAGAAATTATAAAGGAAGCTACTGCTGTTGCAGAGAAAGTCGGACTGGAGTTGGACATTACATCAATGCCGCGTATTATGGGGGAAACAACGTTGTAGAGACAATCATTCAGCAGAGAGCCCTTCAGAATACTGGAAGAGATCTTTAGTAATACCATACTAAGATTCAATTATCACTTCCCTTGAAGTCCCTGGAATAGCATCGAGACGACACTTCGGCACCATGAGATGCCCGCCTACTTACGTCGCGTGATCGAGGCCTACCTATCCGACAAGGTTCATCAATTCATCATCTACCCCGGTCACCAGGGAGAGTGGAGCCGGCGAGAGATGTCGTGCGGTGTTCCACAGGGATCGGTACTAAGACCGCCCCTGTGGAACATCGGATACGACTACGTGCTGCGCGGCAACCTTCCTGGCGAGGTCAGTGTGGTCTGCTACGCAGACGATTCGCTGGTCCTGGCGCGGGGAGTCATAAAAGGCGGCGGCCGAAACAGCGACACGCGGGGTTGCGACAGTCGTAGATAGGATCCAGCAATTGGGACTCAAGGTGGCATTGCACAAGTCCGAGACCATGTGCTTTCATGGCACTCGGACCGCGCCACCACCGGGTTCCCAAATATGCGGTCCACATCGGCGTCAGGTCGACGATGAAGTACCTGGGACTCTTCCCCGACAGCCGGTGGACTTTCGAGGAGCATTTTCGACGTCTGGCTCCCAAAGTGGACAGGAATGGGGCTGCTCTGAAGCGGCTCCTGCCTAATCTTGGGGTCCAGACGTCCTCTGCCGGAGGTTCTACGCGGGGATCTTTTGGTCCATGGCCCTTTACGGAGCGCCGGTTTGGACACCGTCGCTGGGAAAGCGACGATTTGTTCTAGGCGCGTCTCAAGAAGATGTCAGCAAACTGTAGGGGCCCGCAATTTAAAATGTCACTTACGGGATATCTTCCTTGATTATTTGTTGTTTTGAGTTAAATTGTGAAATAAACCGTGATAGCCTAAAACAGTGTAGAGGCCCGGCAGGGCCGAAGCCTCTGGGGAACACGGAACGTGTTCCCCAGTGTCCTCCCAGATCAAAGGCAACGAAGAAATGGGGTGGGGTTTAGTCAGTAAGAGTCTGACACACCCTCCCACACCGCCCAAGAGCGGGAGAAGTAATTCTGATGATTCCCCACTTGAAAAAAAAATCATCAGTCATCGAGGCAAAGACTTCCAAAGTGTAATGCTTCATGCTCTCGGCGTTCATATTTTTTATCATCCATAACATTTTTTTTTCTTTTTATAATTATATAAACTAGTGCTTGACTGCGATCCCACCTGATGGTAAGCAGTGATGCAATCTTAGATGGTGAACATTGCCCCATTGCCCCCCCCTTTATCATAAGCTGGCGACGCCCTTGAGCACCGAAGTCGTGTTTGGGCTCATTTTAAACAGGACTAAACTAAAAAGTACAAAATAAAAAAAAACTTATTGCAAAAAAAAATACAACCAACTTCAATTTAAAAAACTCACCTTAAAAAGAACAAAATAACTTTAATTTCGGAAGTCGGTGTTCAATATTGAAAAGACAAAAGTATTATAAAAACACCGACTTCCAAAATTAAAGTTATTTTGTTCTTTTTAAGGTGCTTTTTAGGGTTCCGTAGCCAAATGGCAGAAACGGAACCTTTATAGTTTCGCCATGTCTGTCCGTCCGTCCGTCCTCGCTTAATCTCTGTGACCGTTTACACTAGAAAGCTGAAATTTGGTACCAATATGTATGGTAAGTTGTCCCACATTGAACCAGGTAAATTTCAAAGTCTCATAGTGGGCTGGATGTTCAATCAATGCCTTTATTTTTTTGTGTATAGTTAGCATATTTATTTAGCTTCAATTTTGTAAAACATTAATTTCTCATATTCCTTTTAGTTTCGGTGTAAAACAGGTTTTTATGAAAAATGATTTTTGGTTCAATGAGTACCACAGGTGGTACACATTTAACCAGGGTATCGTCCACATTGAGACACCTTATTAACGATGTCTTCTAGTTCAATTTATAAGGCAAATACTTTGTAATAATAATAATAATAAACAGTAATAATAAAAATCAGCCTTATATTTATAAAAATCACTTTAAATCATATGCAATTAAACCGAGAGTCTTAGTTTTATACATCACAAAACCTTTTCAGTCAATTTCTTATCATATTTTAATAATAAAAACAAAAGTAACAGTTTTTAATTATAAAAACAAAAGTACCTTCCATAATATAACAAATTAAAATTTAATTAAAATAATTGTAAAAAACACTCCTTTAACGACTGGGGTGTACACAGTAAACCGTGGTTCAATGTGTAACACCCTCAGGTGGTTCAATGTGAGACACACCGCGTTTTATCACTAAACTCAAAAATTTACCGGCAAATCAATCTCTTAAAATCACGAATTATAGCACTTTTAATTGTTAAATAACCGTAAAAAACAGTGTATATATAAATAAATTGATATTATTTAAACGACAAAAGCTAAAAAAAAATTAAATTGGCAAAAAATATTTACTTTTTGAGTCAGTTTTCTTTCGAATACTCCTCACACAGCCACTTTGCACGCGATCGCCACGCAAACTAGTGGGCAGGAACGGAACGTAAATACCTCTCTTTCACTCATATTAGTGCGGTTTGGCAATGTCGCATTTTCGAGATTCGGCGGTGGTTCAATGTACCTGCCTGGTTCAATGTGAGACACCCGACCCTATATCAATCACGCCGACAAAGTAGTAAAATAAAAATTGGATATAAATGTTTTATTAGGGTAGGCCCCCTACATGTAACGAGGAACAGTTTTTTTTTTTATTTCAACCCTAACGTGTGATATATTGTTGGATTTGCTGGATGCGTATTCAAAAATGAATAGGGGTTTACTAAAATCATTTTTTGAGAATATCAATAATTTCGGAAATAATTGCTCCAAAAGTAAAAAACAATGTGTGTTCCCCTCTAACTTTTAAACCATACGTTTAGAAAACATGAAAAAAATCTGGAAAGTAGAGCTTTATAAAAACTTTCTAGGAAAATTATTTTGAACTTGATGGAACGAACAGTTTTTGAAAAGTTGGGGACACTTATTGTAACGGACGGGAAACTACGGAACCCTACACTGAGCGTGGCCCGACACGCTCTTGGCCGGTTTTTTTTTAAATTGAAGTCGGTAGTATTTTTTTTGCAAAAAGTTTTCATAGATAACTTGGTACGGAACCCTCAGTGCGCGAGTCCGACTCGCACTTGCCCGGTTTTTTTGTAGTCAATACATTCTCCCTTCAATGGAATGTGATTTCTGTAGTCTGTGTTAGGGTTTTCCTCTTGGTTTCCTGGTAGAGAACATAATGCATTTAGTTTTATGGATATTAAATTGCAGTCCCCATCGCTTTTAGTAGTCAATTATCTCGTCTGCTGCCCGTTCTGCCCGTGTGGTGGCGTGGTCGGGGCGTTCTGCTGCGTTGAGAATACGCAGATCGTCTGCATATTGTGAGAGCATTTGAACTTCTATGCGTTGTTTTATATGTCTGAACCATATAGGTTGAATACAACCGGCCCAAGAATCGAGACCTGGGGTACCCCACTGAGGAACTTTTATTCTAGGTTCCAGTAGTCGTACGAAATTGGCCTCTTGTGCTTCTGTGTGAGAGATAATCCGCTATGATCTTAATGATGTTGTTCCGAGTTCCTCCGTCGGCTCCGTCCTATAATTTATTGGCGGTCGATAGTATAACAACACTATGTCCTTTGTTTAACCTATCACATACCCACAAAATGAGACACAAGAGTAAAACAATAACAGCGCGGTCTCATAGGACCGGTCGGGGATTCATGAATTAAGGCGTCTGCGATATACTTTTCTGTTCTCAGTATTTGAGTGGCAGTACCTAGTAGTCGAACAAACCCGTGTTGGTGCTCTGGTATAAGTTTTTTACATTCCTTCATCAGTCGTGAGAGAATGATTGTATTGTGTGCACAGCTATACGGCGGCGCGGCGCTGGCGACGGCGGCGCGGCTGAAGTGGGACCCCAGCACGTACCTGGTGCTGCGCGAGCTGTTCCCGGCGGAGTACCGCGTGGCGGCGGCGACGCTGACGGCGGCCGGCGCCGCGCTGCTGCTGCTGCCGCACGTGGCCGCCGCCGCGCTGCACGCGCAGCGCCCGGGCAGCCGCATGCTGTTGCTCTACCTGGTCAGTACTCGCATTCAGCAGACAGTGATCGCTTTGAGCGGCAACATGTACTTTCTAGTCGTTAATATTTTTATTTCGATGACACTGCAAGGTGGTAAAGGGGTTATCCCTATCTCTAGTCATTTGGTTGCACTTTTATAAGGAGTCCTGCGTTCGATTCTCAGGTTAGCCATATATCAGGCGATAGCAATCAGAAAGGACTCTGAATCTATACCAGGTTGATCAGGCCCGCCGCTAGCTGTTTGGGCGCCCGCGTGCAACACCGGTTAAGGCGCCCCTGTGTTTTTTTTTCTTTTTGGGATGGGATAAATTACCAATGACTTCCCTCGCTCTAGAGCGGAACGGGAGGGCTTGTAAGTCTTCTAAAGCCACACGGATGTTCCTTCTTGCCATTTCAAGATAGGCCTTGCTAGGTCACTACAGTTTTGCTGACATCTCTTTGAGGCGCTCGTGGAACACTACGCGTTGTCCATTCCTTCCAGACGTCTTTCTGGCCACTCCTCAAAGAGGGTAATTACTACCATAATGATGGCGTGCCAAACAGTTGCGTCAGTAGCTGTCATTCCACCATGAGACTCCGTCGGAACTCCGTTTGCATACCGCGACTTGTCGCGGCAGCGGAGTGTCACCCCGGCGTTGCATCTCACGCATAAAATGTGCATGCGTGCAAGGATGTGGTCTCCAGATCCCATGGTGGCAGGCCAGCAAGGAGTCCCGCCGCTTTGCGGGAGACCGTGCGGTATCTCCACACCATCTGGATAGCCATGACTCTCTGGCAAATGTTTAGCTTGGTCGCTGGACACTTACGCAGCGACGGCGCCCATGCTGAAGAAGCCGGCGCCCGAACGATCCCCACGTAGAGACTCCGGCTGGAGGCGTCTGGACCCCCTAGGTTCCCTAGGTTGCGCTGGAGCCGCGATAGGGCAGCCCTAATCCGTTCCAGTTTGGGGCCCAGATGTTAAAAATGCTCCTCGGTTCAAATTTTAGTAATGCGAAACCTCAAACACTTCTGTTTATTTCACGACATAACCGCTGACTTGTTTAAATTTTTCGAGTTAAGGGGCATCATGGTCGCTTGTTCAAGTAGTGTTGGGTTTCGCGCGCCAAAGGTACACATATAATGATTCATCTGACATGTAAACACACATTTGAGACCTCATCAGTTCCTTAGATATCAAGCCAGTGTATAATAAAAATATACACTGTTTCATTTTTGGCGCCCCCTTGATGATGGCGCCCGCGTGCGCCGCACGCACTGCACGCCCGCACGCGGCGGCCCTGAGGTTGATGACAGCGAGCCTTTTAATGCGAATTAAACGTAACTGCCAAAGAGACAATTCACTAAATAAACACTTGTGCCTAACCGGAACACACTTGAACACACTTGTGATAAGTTGTGGTGCAGTATGCGGGGCTGATGACGTCGCTGATGGTGTGCGAGCTGGTGTTCGGCGGCTGGCTGGCGGCGCAGGCGCTGGCGTGGCAGCGCACGGCGGCGGCGCAGCAGCTGCGCGAGGCGCTGGAGCTGCGCGAGCACCTGCGCCCCATCGTGCAGTACGTCGGCCGCTGGTACCCGCTGCCGCACCGCCTCGAGGAGCTCATACAGGTCACTACACTCATAACAACACTGCCTATGAAATTGTTTATAATATATTTATTAAAAAATAAATAAATATGATAGCCAGTTTGGGTTTCATGCGGGTGTCTCTACTGGTTATGCCCAGCCTAGCATACTCCAATATCATAGGGAGTAGGAAAAAACCGCAAAAGTGTGGATCAGGTGTGTGTGAGTGTCGTTGTGATGTAGACAGCGGTGTGTGTGTGTGTGTATGCAGGAGGCGCAGGAGGACGCGCCGCGCAACGCGTACGTGGCGCTGGCACTGCTGGCGCTGCTGGCGCTGCTTCAGTTGGCGGGCGTGGTGGCGGCGCTGTTGGCCGCGCGCCGGCCGCGCAGCTTGCGCGCGCCCTCGCTCGCCGGCTCCGACTCCGAGCTGCCGCTGCAGCCAAGGCCGCCTTCTTACAACAGGTACTCTCACCCTTATTATTGCTTCTTCTTCTTCTTTGGAAGATGAACTGCTCATAAATGATTTCTGTGAGGTTTTGCCGCCACACCGTCGCCGTCGGCCTCTACAAGTACTCAGTGATAGCAAAGAAGAACATCACGTGTCATATGACCACGAACGACTGTTGTAGAGATGCTATGAGTGGTTCCGATTTTGCTTTGCAGTGAATACAAATACAAATGCCTAACAAAACGGTGTAGCTAGTCAATTCCCAATCCGATTGTTCCTGTTTAAATGTCGAGGCTCCCGTACTTGTGGTGTCGTGTAGTGATGATGAGGCGGGCGCTGCACGCCGTGACTTGTGTGTTGCAGCGCGTGGGCTTGCTGGCGTGGCTGGCGTGGCCACGTCGCCGCGTCTTGCGTTACCTACGTGGTCAAGATTTATTATAGGGAGAAACATGTGGCAAGGAAACAAATCGACAGCTGTTGAGTGTTCCGCAGTGCCTCGAGCTACGACTACCAGAAGATGCCGCGCACCGCCTTCCGCAACGGCCGCATCGTCATCCTGGAGCCGGGCCGCGCGTGACGTCGGCACCGCCTCGCCCCCGCGCCCCGCATGGACTACATGCATCCTCATGGACTGACAACAACTCGAACGCTTCATTACAGTTTACCGATATAGTTTTAAGTTCGTCTAGTAATGTTATTAGTACGTAATTATTGATAAGTAATTAAGTATACTCTAATATAGGTAGGTAGGTACGTGTCAAGAAATTGCGAAATTGCTATACTCCGTCGGTTTAGGTAGTTAACTAAATGTAAACAATCTTGGCATGTCTTTTTATCTAAAAGATGTCTATAAATTGAATATAAAAATCTTTGCGACTAGGTATTTACCTAAATCGATGTTAGCTAATAAACTAAATTTAAATAATCTTTGTGTATATTATATACGACTTCTTTAATATGAAAAGACATACCAAGATTGTTTACCTTTAGTTAACTACCTAAACCGATAGACCGTAGTCGCTTTACTGCAACAGACCTTTGCTGCCCAAAATTCATGTACTTATCTGTGACAGAATAGTGGTGGTAGAGGAATGGTGGTGCATGCATGACTCTTTTCTGAATGAAAAGCCAAGTTATGACCAGCCGTTAGTTGTTGACTTTTGTTTCTATAATACTTAGGTAATTTTAATTAAAACTATTTTGTACAAACGAATTGGTTAAGTACTAAGTAAAGGATGTTTGTGGATGCTAATTGTGTGCGTTTCGTCAAATGGGTGATCCCAAAGCGTTTTTTTTTATATTTGGAAATTTTCTCGACTCAAAATTGCTACCTAATTGTGTGAAATCTACTTGTCTCTGGATAATAAACATAAAGTGCAGCGATGAAAATGTCTTGAAACTTATTTAGTTCTCAGAGGCTGATTAGAATTATCGTTTTAATTCCGTGAAGGGTCGATCCGGTGGGTTATTGTAAACTCGTCACCATAGATTTACAGCTCGTCACATTTTCGATTCGCCACACTTTGCGCTGGCGAAAAAAATGAAATGAAAATGTGTCGAGTTTACAATAGATCTGCTCCGGTGCATGAAACATTATCGATTTGTAAAGATAAGTCTATTTTTTTAAAACTCGAACGAATTTACGCTGGAGTGCATAGATGATGCGAGCAATTACCTATCGTCTGTTTTATACCCTGAGACTAAATTGACACAAGTAATGTCAAACTTACTATAGGAATGATGCCAGTTCTTATGTGTTGTAATGTCATTTTAGTCTCAGGGTATAAAAAACAGACGGTAGTAGGCACCAGTCAATGTAGACTCGCGAAAATTGACAATCGTACACCAAGCCCCGCCGTAACCGCTTTGATTGGCTAATTCCAGAGTGAACAGGTTACAGTTTGATTTTTAATCTCTGAGATTAAATAGACAGATAATAGACACCCTGCTTTGCTATTCTCTAAAAGTCATTTTCATGGCGACGAGCTGTCAACTCACAGTTGCAATTGATAATGACAGTTCTCCATAATATTTGCGTTCGCTGTTCGACGGCTGTCTCGGCGACGAGCTCGTCGCCATGAACATGACTTTTAGAGAATAGCACGGCTTAGTGAAGTGAAGGATTCAAACCGTTCAAGACAGACAAATTACTTTATCCCCGTGTGGTGTACCTACTCTACTTTGTACACCTTCTGTGAGATAAAACTACAAATATACCTACTGATACAAATTATACGATAGAGAAATATAAGTATTATATTATACAACTTATTAATATCTATCACTCGATATGGTTTGAGATTTGAAATAAAAAAATCAATACTAAAATATACCTACTTTTATTTTTCTGTTAGGGCTCCCGATCTTTCATTTTATTTGAGCCACTAGAGTAATCAATTTTCTATATTTGTTGTTGAATACACCTGCAGTTTGATTTTTGAATACACTCTTTTGATGCACGGACATTTTTTTAGTTTTTTCTTTCAAATGGTTTTGCCGGTACGAATTGAAATTCCGTCAATTATTCCGTTCCTACAGGGTACTGTCAAGCAGGTTGTATAAAAAATAAATATATTACTCTTGACTAACAAATTACTAGGTCAGTAAGTATATCTCAGAATCCTGGGGTACTGACCCTTTGGAGCAAGCTGCCGAAACCAACTCGCAGAGGCTCTTCAGTCACTTGAACGTGGTACCAACTGACGATAACCACTGTACGTGAACGAGCCGTGCTGTGAACCCAAGGACAACCCCCGTCGCCACGTCGTCGCTGGGAAATTAATAATAAGTAATTCTGATTATCATCCATAATATGGAGAACAAAGATAATAGGGCTAAGTATATGGTTTTTGAAGACTAAAGTGATGTCAAACAATATTTATTGTTCGCTACTTATCTAATTACGTACGTAATTAGAATTTGAAAATGTAACTTTTAATTTGATAACTAATTAAGTAAGTAAGTAAATCTTTGAGTAATTAGTTTGGATCTAGCCGAGAAAACGATAAGTATTATAGTATAAGAATTCTAGATAGAATCTTATTGAAATACTTAGATATGGTAAGCTTGTATGGTCGAATTAACATTTTTACTCAATGATGTTCTGGAAACTTTTTTTTTTTTTTTTTCTTTTTTTGTTCTTGATCTATTTGCAAGTGGTGTTCAGAGGGTTAAAAAACTCTTAAGTAACTCTTTCTTTGGAGCTTGATTTTGTTTTGCAATGTATCTTATTTCCTTTTTTCTGATAAATCTGTGTCTACACTCACGCTGTTAATACCGATCTGCCGATTTTATTTAAAAAGTTTATATAAGTGGAAACTTGTAATTGGCTCTCTTTTACCTATAGGTAACGTTTTACTGTAATATGTTAGCTGTAAGTTTTCCTAATATACATAAAATAAAATAAAATAAAATAAATATGTAGGTATGACGGGGAGGCTACACGGATGTTGACTTCGGGCAAGCCTTCCTCCTCGTACATCCTTAGGGAGCGGGAAATAACACCACAAACTGATAGTGTTGTTATTCTTTATTTAATTAGTCTTCAACTCTCAATCACAACGATCACCAACAATCAGATGGAAAAGGATGGAGGTTGTGAGGTTATCCGTCCGAGCGCACGATGCCACCTACAGCCTCCTGCTGCTACACGGCCGTTCTGCGCCTAACACGTCCGTCCTCGTGTGGTTTATCTGAAATAGGAAGTTCTGTGTACATTATACTGTTTCGGCCATGCCTGACCAAGATAAGTCAGTTTAACCAGGACATCGCTTAACCAGCGGCATCGCTTAATCAGCGGCGTCACCTAACCGGTGGCATCGCTTAGCAGCGGTAAGTCTCAACTGCACGATTCATAGGGTTATTAATCGTGCAGTTGAGAGCCAGTTGAACTTCCGGGAGAGCATCTTGCCACGACTTTTTTCCACTAGCTCCAACTGCAGTGAGCATATTTTTGAGCGTACTCATAGCCCGTTCGACTTGACCGTTAGCACGGAACTTCCCGTTGCAATCAGAAGCAAGTCGATACAATGAGTTTGACAGAATTGCTTGAAATCTGCACTCGCGAAGCAACGGCCCCTGATCAGCAATGAGTCGCTTAGGGGTGCCAAACAAGGAAATGCTGTTTTTAGGGTGCCGTAGCCAAATGGCAAAAAACAGAACCCTTATAGATTCGTCATGTCTGTCTGTCGGTCTGTCTGTCTGTTCGTCCGTATGTCACAGTCTTTTTTTTCCGAAACTATAAGGGTTACACTGATGAAACTCGGTAAGTTAACGTATTCTGTGAACCGGATTAAGATTTTTACACAAAACAAGAATAAAAAAACAATAAATTTTAGGGTTCCCGATACTTAAAAATTTCGAGTTTCAGTTAAACTCAAAATTTTTTTTTCTTCAAACCCATACGTGTGGGATATGTGGTGTCTATGGATAGTTCTTCAAAAATTATATCGAGGTTTCTAATTTTTTTTTTCTAAACTGAATAGTTTGCGAAGCATGGGGAAGCACTTGCCGTCTTTCTCGACATCTCTAAGGCTTTCGATAGGGTCTGACACAAAAGCCTTATTATTAAGCTTCCTTCTTTCGGTTTACCTGCTGGATTGTGTGATTGGCAGACTTCCTAAGTGACCGATCCTTTCGAGTGGTCATCGATGGCGGTTCGTCGGTTCCCTGCCAGAGTCTATGTTTGCTGATAGCTACAACCCGGGAATCTTTAAGTCAAGACTGAAAAAGTTACTTCTAGGTAAGCGCGCTGCATAATCGACCGCATCGTCGCTGGTTATCAGGTGAGCGCGAATTTATCTCCGATAAAAAAATATCCAAAACCAAAATTTACCAACCCTCACTGGTAAGACCTAGGATGTACCAAATTCGAATGGTAAAAGCCCGATAAAATCGTTTCTTTTTTACATATTCTTACATTTACCGACTCGTGTTGGTAAACCCTAAGATTTACTGGTAAAATCTAAGTTTTACCGAGGTTCGGGCTTTTACAGTAACATATACACGTACCTATACACGTGGGCCATGTGCAAACTTCCATCGAAAATTAGTTTGAATGAGATCTAGTAAGTAGTTTGTTTTAACCTATCACATACCCACAAAACGAGACACAATAGTAAAACAATAACAGCGCGGTCTCATAGGACCAGTCGGGGATTCATGAACTAATACGTCATATCGTAAACCTATATAATCGTAAACCGCCATTAAGTTTGTACGGAACCCTCAATGCGCGAGACCGACTCGCACTTGCCCAGTTTTTTTAAAGCTTGGATGCTACTAGCAGAGTCAATACGCAGGGTATGGTGTCACAAAACGAATTTCGTAAAGGCTATCTACCAATACAAACATGTATTCCTTTCTATCGTTTTTCCCACTAAGTTTACCAGTGGAATCAACATGCAAGGTAAGTATGCCTAAGTCTTAGGGATGGGATGCATTTCTACTTGAATCTTACCAGATTATAACCAGATACCAGACATCTTGCATGTAACACAGTTGTCAACAAACTTAGTCATACGGTCGAACCAGTATAAATCAAAGACCTTTTCTAACCAGCCAGTCTTCTCCTAAGCAGCATGCGCGAGAGATTCGTGGACACAGTTTATAACTGACGGTCGGCGTTAAGCTCTGGGAACAATTGCTAGCCAACGAGATCGGTTGTTGCGATGCACTTTTCGGTACAGCACTCCAGACCTGATTTCATAAGTTTTAGCAACATTTTCATCAATATTGTGCTCCTTGAGATCTTCAATTAAATTGATAATATCAGAGTCACGCTGTTGCTCTGCTTGCAACCAATTTTCAGGTAAATTAGTAAGATCTACTCGCTTTTGCTCCACCTTTTCAACTGGTGTAGCCGGCAGAGGATTCCTGGCAAAGATATCCGCATGACACATACGCTGTCCCTCCTAGTATACAACCTCAAAGTCGTAAGCTTGTAGGAATGCCCACCATCTACTCGTATATACATGCGGGGTTAGATCGACCTTATTGCGGGATGACTTTAAGGAGTTACAGTCCGATACGACGGTGAACTTATTGCCATGAAGGTAATGCCTGAAATGCCTAATAGCATTCACAACCGCCAAAGTCTCTATCTCATACGAATGATACTTGGACTCGGCGACTATAACCCACTACTAATTGTTTGCATTCCTTAGTTTGCAAAGAAATGGCACTAAGTATAACCGATCGCACTGGCGTCGGTATGAAGCTTAGTTGAACAGTCAGGATCAAAAATCATTAAAACCGGCTCGTTAGTCAGTATCCCTATGATCGTTTCCCTAATGGCTTCAATACTCAATACTTTATTGCATTCCATAGTACATACAGGACAGGTGTTATAAATAATATTATCAAGATCAGTATGGACCCTTTCGGGCACAGCAAAAGTTAGGAGTTAGGAGAGAGGCTTCCAGTCTACGTTACCCTTACCAGGGCTGGTGAGAGCGTGAAGAGGAGCCATTATTTGTGCAAAACTGGGGATCAATTTTCTAAAATAGGAGGCTAGTCCTATGAACTGGCGTATTTGCGTGACCGTTTTAGGAGGAGGCAGGGCTATTAAGGCTTCGATCTTTTTAGGGTTCGGACGAACCTCGCCGCAACTAACTATATAACCAAGATACTCCACACTTTTGTTCATAAAAGAACACTTTTTCAAAATTAAAAGAAAAACTTTGTTCAGTCAAAATTTGTAAAACTGTGCGAATTCTCGCCAGGGATTCATCAATATCTGAGTTTCCTGTCACGAGAATATCATCCATGTAAATTATAGCATACGAATTGACAAGAGGGCTTAAGGCCTTGGTAACAGTTCTTTGGAATATGGCAGGTGCGTTACGAAGACCAAACGGCATGGTCAGGTGTTCGTAATAAGTCTCTGGAGTTGTGAACGCGATTGGCAATTGGTGAAAGCCACTGGCCATATCCAGTGTGGTAAAATAATAACAGCCATGGAGGCGATCGATTTGGTTAGAATGAGTGGGAAAGGGGAAACGATCTGGCGCGGTGTTATCGTTCGATTCTCCATAATCTACGCACATACGATCCGTGCCGTCCTTCTTTTTAACTAAAAGAATAGGAATGGCAAACGGAGACAAACTTGGACGTATGACGTTACATGCGAGTCACTCATTCGCCTTATCACGTTCAACACTACGTTCCTGAGGCCTGCGTGAAACTGAATGTTGAAAACAATGCCATTAGTACTAACTGACGCCATAATCTGCGAAGTACTGTAAACACTAGTTTGTCCAATACCGGTCATCTTTACTAAATTACTTTGTCGTTTACCACGAAATTTCAATGATATTGTTTCTTTGATAAGTGAGCACTCTCCTCCCGAATCGAAACGAAATAAAAAGGACTCACCGAAGTGTTCTAGAACTCCGATTGGTGCGCTGACCGCGCAGACTTCAACACGCCGCTCTACCGGTTAACAGCGGTCGACTTTGCTTCTGTGCTGACGGCTCCAGGACATCTTGACGCGTAGTGTCCAGTACCCCGACAATTGAAACACGTGATGTCCGTAGTTGCAGGCTTCGAATTCGAAGTGGTTGCAAGTTTGTTTGGTTCTCCGGGAGGCGCTGCAGCACTACAATTATCTTTTATGAGACGACACACAGGAACATGATGGCCCAGTCTCCCACTATGTGCACATTTAACCGGGATCGACATCAGCTTACATTGCTTTGGATTAGGGTCATTGTTGTAGTCACTAGTGGGCGCCTTTCTTTTCATGTAAGATAGTGCCCTTAACTCCTACTGCAGTTTTGTTCTAGTTTCTATCTCAGTGGTAAAAGCAACTCGAATAACGCGGGGTTCTATTTGGGCTATGTGTGCCATTACAGTAGAGATAGCTATCTGCTCTGTATCCAGCTTCCTCCAACGTGACATCAAAATATTTAGCTGAGCAGCAGCGTAAGTTGCAAGGCACTCATCTTCCTTAGACTTGCTGTTATAAAGATTGATGAGCGTTGACGCAACAGTCTCCGAAATATCATAACGATCGGTGAAGGCTTTTTGAAAATCTTTCCATTCCATGCCGGGGAAAGATACTTGGGACAGCCAAGCCGACGCCTCGCCTTTCAATGCTTCACTCAAAGCTATCATCAATGGAGGTCCAGATAACGGTTGATCTGCCATGCGCATGGCTGCCGACGATAACCAAGCACGTGCGTCCACGGATGTCTTCTCGGGGTCAAATGTATGTAGATGAACTTTACCACTCGTTGTCGGTCCTTTTATAGCTTGGATTAGAGCAAGAAAATTCTGATTTTGTTGCTCCAATATCAATTTCCATTTTTCCTCACTATTGTTCATTGTGGGCTGCGGTGCAGAACGTGGATCACATCCCACTTCTGATGACGGGGAGGCTACACGAATGTTGTCTTCAAGCAAGCCTTCCTCCTCGTACATCCTTAGGGAGCGGGAAATAACACCACAAACTGATAGTGTTGTTATTCTTTATTTAATTAGTCTTCAACTCTCAATCACAATGATCACCAATAATCCGATGGAAAAGGATGGAGGTTGTGAGGTTATCCGTCCAAGCGCACGATGTCTGGCCGAATGCCTGACACCATACCCACCCCCCTTGCACCCGTCAAACAATGACAGTGACAACTGACAGATAACCTGACACTACTTGGCAGTAACAAGCGGCAGACGATGGGATAATCTCACTACCGCCATCTTGTAACAATTATTAGAAGTATCTACAGCCTCCGGCAGCGACATGTACCTACATGAATGTTAAATGTTATTATTTTATGTATATGTTGCCATGGTTACGATAAAGATTTGAATATAAATAATGGGTCAGAAAAGAATGGGCAGCAGCAGGAAAAATAAACGTAAATAGGGTCTCAAAATACACGGTCCCCAATAAGGGAACTTGCCAGTCGGCTCGTACCGGAATTGGTTCCTCTTTCTCTATAGTAGTTTTTACGTTTACTTTTACTTCTGCCAATTCTTTTCTAACGTATTTATTTATTCAAATCTTTAGGTTAACTTTGGACTCAGTAAAAAAACGCGCGAAGAGGCTAATTGGTTTACAGTTTTGGTTAAGGCCAATCTTCAAAGCCTTAAGCACAAGCGTAGGGAAGCCAGCCTTTCGGTATTTTACAGTAAGTATGCATTTCGGAGAGTGTGCGCGGGAATTACATGACTTAATTCCACCATCCCCTTTCTACCATCGGATAAACCGTCGTAAGGCGAGTATCCACCCTTACGTTGTTGAAACCTCTACGGTCCGGACTAAGCGTTTCGCTTCGTTGTTTATACCGCGTACATCGAAGGATTGGAACAATTTGCTGCTGCGGTCTTCCCATCCAATAGTAACTTGGGTGTCTTCAAGGCAAGTGGTATAAACTAGCGTGGCCGTGCTTTACCATCAACAACTGCATCACTGTTTATCATCAGGTGCGATCGCAGGCAAGCACTGGTTTATATCATAAGAAATCTTACAGTAACAAGTATCTATATTCTGTACACAATTCGGCTCTGGAAGACTGGAATGCAAAGCGTAAGTGCGGAATTCAGGTATGTTTTAGTCAGTTTGACACTTCTTCTCGCTCCACATAGAGCGGGAGATGCTAGTTCTTTTTCTTACCTAAAAAAAGATTTGGTGGGCTTTTGAGTGGTCGGGAAGGGAATGCTGAAACTACAATGTAAGGATGTAGGATTGCGGGCGCCACGCAATGAAGACAACCGTTCATTTAATGAATAGTTTAACATTTATTTATTAATTATACACATGAAATTGAAAGTGTCGGCACCGTGTCGGCGCGGCGCGCGCGAGTGCTCGCGCTCGCCGCGCGCTCGCGCCGTGCACTCGCGCGTGTGCGCCGCGACGACTCCCGCTAGAGACTGTGCAAAAATATATAACTGGTGCAGGCGCGGGCCGATTCCCACGATACATCTTTACAACAAACGTTATGTATACATATAGCTATCGTAATAAGAATATCTATCTATACTCTGTCGGTTTAGGTAGTTAACTAAAGGTAAACAATCTTGGCATGTCTTTTTATCTAAAAGTTGTCTATAAATTGTATGTAAAAATCTTTGCAAATAGGTATTTACCTAAATCGATGTTAGCTAATAAACTAAATTTAAATAATCTTTGTGTACATTATATCCGACCTCTTTAATATAAAAAGGCATACCAAGACTGTTTACCTTTAGTTAACTACCTAAACAAACGGAGTATAGTACATTATCAACAAAATAATACATCAGAAGTGAGGCGCGTCCGCCGCTCTACTTCCTGCTCCACTACATCACACCATGATATGACATCGCGTTCACGTTCACCATATATATATGTACTTACACATATGTGAACAACATACTTATATTTTATACACTCTGACTTATTTAGATTATAGCAACAGTCAACATCGCCGATGAAGTTAATACAGCTACGACCGGCGCGAGCCGCCGCGCGACAATGCGACAACGCGACAAGCAGTATGCGTACAGCGTAGTAGCGCCACGCCATGCCTGGGTCACGAGGCATGCGCAGCCATCTATCGAGTAACATTGACGAAGTATAACAGAAGCAACGATCATCGCGACACACTCGTCCGAGGTTCGCAGACGCTCTCCCTCGCACTCCACATACATCTACTGATCTGTTCACGTCTCCATACATACTTACAGATGTATACAGTCGCATATCATATAACGTAACTCGAGCACGACCTGTGACGTCGTATTCTCGACAAAGTTACTTGATTATTGGCGGATATTTATTGAATATTACTGCATAACGAATACTGGAATTTGTCGCCTACTCCTGAAATATTTTGTACATAGGACAGAGGTTAGCCCGTGATCCGGAGAGAGGGTCGTGGGTCGTGTCGTTGTATCGAGCGCTTATCTGTAGGCGGGCGCGGCCGGAGCCGCCTCCGCCAGGAACGGGTTGGAGGGCCGCGGCGCCGGCGCCTGCCCCGGCACGCTCAGCGACTCCGCGCCGCTGTAGCTCTGCGGACACAAGGAGCGGGTCAGTGGCGGCGGCGAGCGGGCGCGCGTGTGCTCTGTGCTCTGCGCGGTACCCACCTGCGTGGCGCCGTACGAGTCGTGGTGCGCCAGGTCGGCCAGGCGCGTGGAGGACAGCGCGCGCGGCAGCGGGTTGGACGGCACGCCGTGCGGCGCCAGCACGCCCGCCTCGGCCACGGCGCGCGCCTCGTCGTCCACGGCGCCGGCCGACGGGTCGGGCTCGCCGCGGAAGTTGATGAAGGCGAAGGCCGCCAGCACCACGGTGCACAGCAGGCCGTAGCCCGCGAACGTGCGCGTCGTGCCCCACTTGGCGACGGCGATGCCGCCCAGCACGGCGCCGCAGCCGCGGCCCAGCCCGTGGTGCAGCCCCTGCAGCACGCCCTGCGCCGACGAGCGCAGGCGCGGCGGCGCGCCGTGCGCGATGTACGAGCAGCACGCGGCCCACACGGCGGCGTGCGTCACGCCCTGCACGAACTCGAAGGGCAGCACCCACCAGGGGTCGCTGAGCCAGGCGATGTACAGGAAGCGCAGCACGTTGCCCGCCAGCCCCAGGCACAGCACCTGCCACACGCGGCTTGCACTTCAGTACGACCGCAGCACCGAGCGCGTCATCGACGTTACACTGTAGCATAGTTGCTCGTGAACGAGATGGTGATAGTCGTAAGTACCTTGACATGTCCCATTTGCGTGATCAGCTTAAAACTGAAGAAGTAGGCGAATATCTCCGAGATGTGATTGATGACCGACGCCACTCCGAACAGCGTTGGGGAGCCGCCGATATCCTGGAAGAGCACAAGTTGAACATACTCAAGTTTAGTATTTGCCGAAAATGAAGCTACTTACAGCTGGGGAGTATTGTGTACCTGCAGGTGCCAGAAGAGGAAGGTGAAGATGAGGCCGATGCCGAAGCCCATGAACCAGGCGACGAAGAGGAAGGAGGCCGCCTTGACGTTCTGGAACTGGCGCAGCACCGTGACCCACTCGGGCATCTCGCGCGTGGTCTGCGCGAACACCTTGGCCTGCTCCAGCACGGGCTGGCGCGGCGCGGGCGCGCTGGTGTCCAGCCCCGGCAGCTGCAGCTGCTCGGCCAGCTGCTGCTGCAGCTTCTCCTCGTGCGTGGGCTCGGCGGGCGCGGCCGGCGCCGCCTCCACGCTCACAAACTCGTACTTGAACCGGATCTGTAGCCAACACCACACTTTACCTCTAGCACCCCTACATACGTATACTCGTGTTATATTGTACTGCAACCTGCTGTAATTGTCTGAACGTAATAAATAAATGAAGGCTCGCACGCACGTATAATATTGAGTAGGGGATTGTCTAGCAAGTCTACCTTGCAAACAAACTTGATATGCTGTTGTTGACTAATAATCTTGACGAAGAAAATAACGCCCTACAGCCGCCGGTTCAAAATTGGTTCACTGCTACTAGCAGTCTAAAATCTAGGTCTAAATAAGAAAAAACCGAATGCATAGGATTTTCCATACCGAATCTCAAAAGTAGCTTAGTGATTGTAACATAGTATGCATTGTGTGTATTGAACAATGATGTAGGTACTGGGATTCGAGGATAAAACGGTTTTCCTGGGGATTGCGCTTGACTCAAGGCTACAATGTGGTCCTCATTTAACATCTCTCGAAGATGGCTCTCAGTTCAACTGCATATGCTGTTGAACTGATAAATCCGCCAATTTACGGATGTTGATACCGCTAGAGGCTAGACTAGACTATTTTAGTTATTTTCATTCTACGCCCGCACCGGTAGGATTCTCTAAGGGAACAGTTAAGATAACATCATACTGTGTCAACAAAAAACATATTAAATCTTGAATCGAAAATACAAAACTAGAATAGTGTATATTATGTAGGTATATACCGTATACACATCCACATTCATACATATGTCGCCATAACTAAATACATACTAGTTAAAACTGATAGGAAGCATGAGAAGCCGACCGACCTGTGTGGCGGTGATGAGTGCGGCGCCCATCAGCACGGAGAAGGTGGCGAAGCAGATGGTGTAGTTCTTCTCGAAGCGCTGCGGGCCGCCGCACGGGTGCGAGCTGAACGCCGTGCTGTGGTCCAGCGCGATGCCCACGAAGAACATGGCCAGCCCCCAGCCCAGCGAGCCGAACATGCGCTGGTGCCCGTACCTGCGGACACGCCAGCAGACAGCTGTACTACACTGTATAGTGTCACAGAGCAGCGGCACAGAGCGGCGCGCACCTGTCGGCGTCCTCGCCCAGCAGCGTGATGACGGCCGAGTCGGCCAGCGTGATGGCGGGCGCGCTGAAGAACTCGCCGATGACCACCAGCAGCAGCAGCAGGAAGAACGTCTTCTGGATGTCGGGCGTGCGGTACACGATGAAGGAGTGCAGCGGCGTCACCCAGTCGCTGTTGGCCTTGGCGTCGTAGTTGAGCGCGTCGCTGACGGGCAGCGGCGAGCCCTCGCGCCCCGCCGGCGGCCCGCGGAAGGCGCGCGTCGTGCTGCTGGGCCAGTCCTCGTCGTAGCGCGGCTCCGTCAGGTTGTAGGCCGTGGCGTTGAGCGGGTGCACGCACGACACGGCGCCGGGCTGCACCCAGCTCAGCGGCAGCGTGAACACGATCCACGCGCCCAGCGACGCCAGCAGCAGCGTGCGCCCCTTCTGCCAGCGGTCGGCCAGCCCGCCCCAGAAGGGCGCCGACAGGAACTCGACGAAGGGCCGCGTGCCGATGAGCAGGCCGCACTGGCCCGCGTTCATGCCCATCTGCTTGAAGTACACGCCCATGAGCGGGAACAGCGAGCCGAACGCGGAGTAGAAGAAGAAGTAGAAGGTCTTGACGGTGAGCAGCTCGGGGTCCACGGCGCCGGCGCCGCACATGAGCTCCAGCACGTCGGAGCGCCCGCGCACCTTGTGCGTGGCGTCCTTGGGCGCCGGGTACCTGCCACACGCACGTCATACAGGGGCTGCAATGTCTACTATATTCTTACTACTAATATTATTATAATTACTAGCTGTTAATTGTCCCTAAATTTCCAAAAAGTAGTATTATTATAAGCAGATTTTTTTTTGTGATTTAAATTGAAAATAACTTTTCAAAAGAAGGTGGCTAACTCGGAACCTCTTTTAAAGCTCGTCTGTGACGTCATGACCTAGGAATATGTACCGCTGTACCCTTGATTGACTGGAGGACTATCCGGTTCGCTATATATGTATAATATTGTCGGGGTGCGTAGCTAGGTGTTGGTGTTTAGTATTTAAGAAAGTAAGAGAAAGAAATGTTTATGTAAATCACTGTTTATTACTACTGACTTATAATGTTCTTAAGATTAACTAAGCTAAAATGTTAATGGTTAATGTTATATGAGTACACCCGGCTATCGCGATAGACGAAAATGCACTAAATATGTTGTAAAACATATTCAATTAAGACGGCGCAGCGCCGATATTGCTGACAAAGTGTTCGGTAAAAACACCGAACAAATATATACGTAGGTGCAGCTACATTAATCTCCAGGTTGAGGTGGAAATACAAAATCAGTGCGTTGGCTTTGTGCGCCGCCATTTGTGCCAGACTGTCAGCTAGGAATCTACTTCCGTAATATGTATTTCTAAACACTTTTTACCTGCGATTAACATTACCGCAATACCTCTTACATAGAAATGCTACATATCTCATAGAAATGCTATATTTGGAGAAGTCAATATTTTTAACCTTGTACTACACTCACACTCATGACGGCAACGATCGTCGTCGCGAGGCCTAGGTCAAGTGCACACTACCTGTCTGTTGTACAATATATTCACTTATAATTGATTCAATCATGCATCAATTTGATGGTAACAAAGGTACCAAGTTCATCGGGAAACGAGAAAGTATTGCTTTGATAACAAATAATAATTGATAGACATATAGACCTCCCTCGTTTTGAACGAGCGGCCCTCTTCTGGTAATCTATTCTACTTATGGGAGGCCTTCCAACGCAGCGTCGCCAATCCAGAATCTTTGAGCCCCATCGACCATCTGTTCTACGATCAATGTGCCCTGCGGCGCTGCCCACTGCCACTTCACTTTGGCAATTACCCGGGTTACGTCGGTAACACGGTAGTTTTCAATCGTGATTCGATCACGGCAAGAAACCCCGCGTATTGTTTTTGGGCGATTTGTAAACTTCTGATAAGGTTCGTTGCTATAGTCGTAATAATATGTAATTAGTGGCAACACGCAACGGTTTTAGTATTTCATCCCAAGACTCTGGCATGTTGGGCGAGAAGAGAGCGCGCAGCCGAGCTCTGCCTGGCCGCGTCGTATTCCCGTCCAATACGACGCGGCTCACCTCTTTCTGGAAGTCCTGCCTACCTAACTGGACCGTTTGTTTCAACTTCGAGGGTAGAGTCTCCGAACTCGATAAGAGTAACCGTGATTCGGAAGCAATCCTGAAGTCATCAAGCATCGTACTGAGGCCGACTATGATCTCTGCCATGACTACTAGCTATAATATACGAGTGTGTGTATGATATCCCACTGACGTTAATGTCACCTCAGAATTTCGAGTTGCTACATCTCCCGTGGTTGCTCTGAACACTGTCGAAGTAGTTACATCTCCCCATACAACATTAACTCATTATTGTTTTCCAAAGTTTTATCCTTTCAGTGATTGTCATCTGACCCAGATTTTCAATAGCGCCAGGTGAAGTTGTGTTCGAAGTACCTTGTTCATATCGTCCACTATTTTATTTTATTATTTAATTATTCTAATACTTAGTTGTTCTAAAAGTTATTGTCGAATGCTGTCGTCGTGGAGGCAACACTATCGATTGATATGTCACGTAAGAAATAAGAAGAAAGTGTAGTGGTCGGGGCGGACGGCGAGCGCGGCGGCCGCGGCGCCCCGCCCCGGCGGCGGCGCGCCGGGCGCTGCGCCCGCCCGCGCGCGCGGAGCCCTGCGGGACCCGCGGCTCATGCGGGCCTGTGTAGGGCCAACCACTATTTAGTTGCATATTTATTAAACAAACCTGTTACGTTACCTACTGACTCAACTAATTTATTTTGAATGCTTTTTACGGTAAACATTTTTTAGCTTAAGTTTATCGCTCGAAAACAGTGTTCGCCCTCGTTAATAGCACCGTGGATAAGGATTGTGTTATGTAAAAACGGGTGAATCGGTTCGGCAAGTGGTAGGCTAGTGGGTCGCTCAGCCGACGCGACTGGCGCACCGCGCAGCACACGCACGCACCTGGAGGTGTCCACCTCGCCGTACTCGTCGGGGTTGACGAGCGGGCGCGCGCCCGGGGCCGCGGCGGCCGGCGGAGCTCCCTGCGGCGGCTCCATGGCGCGGCGGCGGCGGACTGAGCCGCAGCGCTGCCGCCGCCGCCGCTCGATAGCTCGCGCATGCGACGCGCCGCCTGCGCGCGCACCCGCCCGAGCCGCCGCACTCCACGCGCTCCTACAGAGAGCACACACACATGCCGGTGCCCAAGGTTGTGAGGTGGCCGAGAGTAAGCCTACTCCCGTTCCCCGATAAAGTCCAGTGAGGCGAGCGGTGGCGCTGTAGATGTGTGCAGGCGCGGGCCCGCTCGCGGGCGGCGTGTGCAGCGCAGCGCGCGGCGCGAGGCTGTGGTGCCGCGTCGGCGGCGGCGGTGACGTGGGTGCTCGCTCAGGGACGAGATACCGGAACTAGGTCCCGTTATTTCCGGTCTTGTCCAGAGAGATGGCATTAGTCATTCAATTATGATAGCCTGGCCTTGTCCCAAGACGGGAGCCTCCACACGATCAGTCGCGACTTCACGAGACCGTCTGCCTATTGATGATGTGAGGAAATTCCAACATTATGTTGTTGTTGTGTTTATAATATGCTTGTTTATAACTGTGACTGTGACTACGGCCACGGCTAACGCTACGGCTACGGCTTACGTACGGCTATGACTATAATAAATATTTATTTTTAGGGTTTCGTACCTCAAAAGGAAAAAAGGGGTTCCGCCCTTCTCACTTTGTTGTCTGTCTGTCTGTCAAGACCCTTTATCTCGAGAACGCGTAAAGGTATCAAGTTAAAATTTAAACTGAATACTCAAGTCCACGGTCCCTTCAAACAGTGCAAAAATCAAACTTGTAAGTTGACGGGAAAAAAAGATACGCCCGTTTATGGTGCAAACAACGTACATTTCGACACCATCAAAGGAATCAAAATTCATAGGGTACTTCCCGTTGACCTAGAATCTTTAAATTTGGCACGAAGTAAGGTATTATAGTACAAATATAGGGAAAAGTCTGAAAACTGAATTTTTTTTTTTGAAAAATCTTCAAGACTCGATTCGAGAATTGAACTGTTTTCTTAAGTAGGTTGGTACGGAACCCTCAGTGCGCGAGTCCGACTCGCACTTGCCCGGTTTTTAGGGTTCCGTAACCAAATGGCAAAAACGGAACCCTTATAGTTTCGCCAGTCTGTCCGTCCGTCCGTCCTCGCTTAATCTCTGTGACCGTTAGCACTAGAAAGCTTTTTGGTACCAATATGTTTATCAATCACGCCGACAAAGTAGTAACATAAAATTTGGAAAAAAATGTACCTACTATAAGGGTAGCCCCCCTACATGTAAAGTGGAAAGTGTTGTTTTTTTAATTTCAACCCTATCGTGTGATATATTGTTGGATAGGTATTAAAAAATTAGTTTGGAGGTAGGTGGACAGAGAGTAAAGTCCCACATACCTCCGTTGAAAAGGGAGGATCCTCCGACCGGACGAGGTGTTATGTCCGGTGGGCTGCTGCCCGATAGATGATTTCGGGCTGTTGTATCTATTCAAATCGCGCGGAGAACTTTGCTTGCGCGATGCAGGATTCTGTGACGTCATGTGTAGATGTCGATGATCGTAGTCGCTACATAGGGGTTTACTAAAATCATTTTTTGATAATGTCAATAATTTCGGAAATAATTGCTCCAAAAGTAAAAAACAATGCGTCCCCCCCTCTAACTTTTGAACCATAAGTTAAGAAAATATGAAAAAAAAATCTGGAAATCAAATCAAATCAAATCAAATCAAATCTTTTATTTGCTAACATAGGTGCATACAGATACAGGTCTTATAAATATTGAATAGAGCGCTATGCTATGCCAGGAGGCGTACAAATTTTGGTGAGCGAGTGGCTCAAGATTGCAAATTAAAATTGACAAAATATTCATATATAATTATTTGAAAAACATGCATAGTGACGGTATTTAATTTAGTGATCATGCACTTGGATTACGTTAGACCTAAACAACGAATTATTCTCTAATAATTATTAATTATAAATGTCACAAAAAAAATAGTCAAAAATACAAAAAAAAAAAATGTCAGTATCTAAGGTCAAACAATTATAATGTCAAAAAGGATTAAATGTCACTATCAAAAGTGTATTTCAATTTGAGTAATTCAGTATTTAAGTTTAATTAATCTTTATAAATGTCAAACAATCCAATTATTCAATTAATATCAAATGTCAAAAAAAAAAACAAAGAAGAAAAGAAAAAACAGATATCAAACGATCTAATTATTAAATTAATTTCAAATGTCAAAAAATAATAATAATAAACATATAATAATAATAATAAAATGTCAAATGTCAATGTTTAAATAATTAAAATGTCAAAAATGGTTTAAATTAATAATTTTACATTAATTTATCATTTAGAAATTCATCAGTTGTATAATAACATTTTTCGATAAGTAACTGTTTCAATTTTTGTTTGAACTGTCTAACATTCAATTGTTTTATGACATCTGGTAATTTATTGTAGATGCGCGGAGCCATGCCTAAAACACTTTTTCTCATTAAGGCTGTCTTACAACGCTGATTGCTCAAAGTATTTGCATATTGACTGCGAATTGCAACATCACGCAGTGTTGACACTTTTTCGAACAAGCTCATGTTTGCTTTAACGAAAACACAAATTTCAAAAATGTATAAAGAAGGTAAAGTCAATATTTTCAGCGATTTAAAGAAAGGTACACAGCTGTCATCCATTTTCAGACCACACATTGATCTTATGCATCTTTTTTGTGCCTTAAAAACCATGTCTTTATCCGTAGAATTGCCCCAAAAAATAATGCCGTAACGCAAAATTGAGGCTATTAAGCCATGATATGCAACTAGAAGAGCCTCCAAATTTATTTTCCTAGCAATTTGGTAAAGTGCGTATGCTGATTTATTTATTTTCTTACTTAGGTCATCTATATGGGCCTTCCAGTTCAGTTGGTTATCAAGAAATAAACCTAGGAATTTAGTTACTTCAACTTCTTCAATATCACAATTACTATGTCTGATATTTACTTTTGGTACTGAAGTTCTCTGGTGAAAGTGCATTATTTTTGTTTTCTTTAAGTTTATAATTAAATTATTTTTGTCAAGCCAAGTGATTATGTCCGATAGTGTACTATTGATGTCATCTTGATAAATATTGCTATCAATACATTTAACTATAGCAGTGCTGTCATCTGCAAACATGACCATTTGATGTTGAGTTACTTTTGGCAAATCATTTATATAGATTAAGAAAAGTGGTGGCCCAAGGACGCTACCCTGTGGGACACCAAACTTAATCAACCTGGACTGAGATAAAAAACTCTTTTCTAATTTTGTCCTTTTACATACCCTTGTAATCTCTGTACATTGCATTCTATTAGAGAGATAGGAATCAAGTAGTTTTAAAATATTATCTCTGATTCCGTAGCTACATAATTTGTCTAATAGGACGTCGTGCTTTACATAATCGAAAGCTTTCGTCATATCTGTGTAAAGGGCACAAATAGGAGCTTTCTGGTCTACAGCTGATATAGTAGTTTGCAAAAAATCAAAAATAGCCATGTTGATCGTGGTATTCTTTCTAAAGCCATATTGCTCCTTGCATAATAAGTTAAACTTATTTAGATAGCAATACAAAGACTTATAAATAACTTTTTCAAAAATTTTGGAAAATACCGAAATTTTAGCTATTGGCCTATAGTTCTTTACATCAGTTTTTTTGTCTTTTTTATGAAGTGGTTTAATAATAACCTTCTTCAATTGATCAGGATAGACTCCGTCAGCAATGCTAAGGTTCATGATATGTGCTAATGCGGGTGCTATAAGCTCATTTACAAATTTTATCACTTTTGTTGACACACCATCAAACCCTACAGTACTTGTATTTTTGAGTGATCTTATAGCTGAGATAATGTCAGTTGATATGACAGGCTGCATAAACATTGACTGCGTAGTCAAATTGCCTAATTTAATGTCAAATTCCATGTCAGTTTTAATATTATTCTCAATGTCATCTATAAAAAAGTCATTAAAAGCATTCGCAATGTCAATAGGTTTTGAAAAGGTCTGGTTACATTTATTAATGGTCAATATTTGTTCTTTAGGAGTATTATTTTTTGGTCTATTAACTATTTGCCATATAGCTTTTGACTTATTCTGTGAGGTTTTTATGAAGTAATTATTTTGAGCTTGTTGCGTAAGTCTTATAATTTTCCTATATTGAAGAGAGAATTTTTTAAAGTTACTTTTATTTCTAAATACAGGATTTAGTCTGTATGCCCATAGTAATTGTCTTTGTTTCTTACTACACGTTTTGATACCTCGCGATATCCATTTTACTTTTTTATTAGTGTAAATAGTTATTATTTTATCAGGGAAGCATAGTTTGTAAAATAGGGAAAAAGTTTCATAGAATTTTTTGTAAGCCATATTGGCATCGTTACTTTCAAATACATCCTGAAAAGTTAAACTTCGAATGCATTCTCGGAATTTTTTGAGGTTGTCTGTAGAGTAATCTTTTTTTACAATTTTCCAGAACTTTAAGCGACATGTCTTATTTATCGGTATTCTGAGTATTTGTGATGTGTGATCAGAAAGGATGAGGTCTATAATTGTAGCTTTACATCCTCTTCGTATGTTATGAGCGAAATGATCGATACATGTGTTACTACCGAGCCTGGTAGGTTGGTTTAGTTCTAATGTCAAGTTATAACTCAGCAGAAAATTCTCTAGTTCCAAAGTAATCTTGTTTTTTTTTAACGTATCTATATTCAAATCGCCACATAAAACATTTTTTTTTCTATTTGACAAACATAACTTATTCAAAACAATGTCAAGCTTATCATAAAATGTCGAATAATTATATTTAGGAATTCTATAAACACAAATTACAATAATAGAATGAGTTATTAATTCAATTCCACAAATTTCAAAAACGCCTGGCACTGAGTGCTTAGCAATATCAGGCAGATCCTTGTATTGATGCCCATTTCTAACCAAAATACAGGTCCCACCGCGATTTGTCGCGCGACAAAATGTAGCAGCTAGATGAAAACCAGGAAGGTGCAATAAACTTTCATTACCTAAAGGAATAAAATGTTCCGTTATACAGAGTACGTCTATAATAGTTCCTTGGTCTTCCAGATTTTTCAATTGAATAGTCAATAAGTCCGATTTGTTTAGCAAACCAGCTATATTTTGGTGTAGAATATTGAGTGTATTATAGAAAAAACTGAGAGTTTTCTTTCTCTTTTTCTACATTAGACACAGATGTCATCTTAGCCTCATACGAGTTGTCATGAATATTAAGTCTACTTGTTTCATTTTCAATATAAATAATCATATTATAAATGTCATTAAAAATACATTTCATTCCGGAATAATTTATCATGCCCGTTCGTCTATTGAACATGGTATCGTCATATCTTAAATTCCTGTTACTATCCAGGAAATAAGCATGTTCATGAGTAGCTATATCCAGACATAACATGTTATTAAAAGTTTCTACTCTCGAATTGAATAAATAACTGTTCGTGAAAAATTTGTACGTTGGTGTGCATATAATTATATTTGTATTTGTAATGTCTTGTAGAACTTGTCTTATTAATAAAATACTGTCATAATATTTACATGTGACTTGAAAATCCTCACTACCTATCACAATAATGCAGTAGTCCAGCATGGTGAAGTTTACCAGTTTTTCCTTGATGCCTTCCAGAAGAGCTTGAATATTTCTGTGAGGTGTGACGTAGTGGCAAAGTTCATATTGACCCATAATTTTTTCCGCAATGTCAAGCAATTTATTCCTGTTATCGGTGCTTAAGATACAAAGTTTGTTGCGCTTTATAGTGTTCTTGTCCGAATTATTAATAATTTTCTTTGTCGGTGTGACCGTATTGATTATTTTATCTGTTTGTTTTTGGTGTTTCAACTTTTCTGGCGTATGAACCGTGGGAATGCTGGTTTGTGTCTCCTTATTTGAAAGTTTTATTTGTTTTGTTGTTTTAGTGTTAAACGATTTTTTTACTGGGGTGGATGTCAGGCTACTCATTTGAAGTTTTATGTTTGATATTTTATTTTTAGAACCTGGAGTTGTACACTTGGCTTCTCCTGCACCCACCTTCTTATATAATTCTATGACACGATTACATTTATCCAAATCCGATTTTAGATTGTTGTTCTCATAAAGTAAGTTGTCAACTTCCTGATTCGCACTTTGTAACTTTATCCTTAAATCATTGATTTCTTCTTTAAGTGTAGCTATGGTTTCATCGTCTCGTAGTGAAGTTTCTGGCATACTCATAGCCGTAGTATCATACATTGATGTTTCTGAGAGCGACGTAGATTGAATTTGTTTTTTTCTTGTCGTTATGTGTTCGTCCTCCATGATAGTAATATTATATTAGATCTGATGTAGTTTGCAGAATCAATATTTGAAATAACTTTCGTTTCTCAAAAATAATTTCTGGTAGTGAGGCTCGAACCCGAACCCCTTTACGCCGAAGTCGTACACGATGACATACCGACTGATTGAACAGTAATATTGTGGGCAAAATAGCCGTGTGCATTAATATTGTTTATAATTAATTTTCTTGGCTAATAGATGTCGTTACTTGCTGCATAGACATGTGTAATATTTTGTAGTAGGTAGTGTTAATTAATTTGAGATTGCAACACTGTCTGTCATTTCATATTGCTTAGTTATGTTAGTTAAGAACAGAACTACGAGATGGCGCTGATGTTGTTGTTTTTCAAATAAAAAACGAATCTGCGAAGTGTTATAGTTTTAGATTTTGTAATTTCCACAAGATTATTCACGTTCACTTTTGGTTTTTCTTTAATGTACCGGATTTTAAGTCTTTACACACTATTTTCTTTTAAATTATGTATTAGTTGTTTGCAGTTTAGCACTGATTGTTAGTCATTTGTGTACATAGTTTAGATGTCACTTTTTTATTGTTATTAACACGATTAATGTCACTGATAACACTACAGTAGTTGTTTGAAGTATCCTTTATCACTTTTATGCACTTTTTACTCTTTCTTAAGCTCATTTAGTATTTTCTTTTAATTTATTTACGGGAGAACTATCAAACTTTGTGTTTACAATGCAGCGCCACCTGGCGGATCCGCTAGTAAAGTAAGTAGAGCTTTATACAGACTTTCTAGGAAAACTGTTTTGAACTTGATGGGACGAACAGTTTTTGAAAAGTTGGTGACACTTATTTGTGACGGACGGGAAACTTCGGGGTCTAATGTCAAACATACGGGTGCGAAACGTGGAAGGTCACAAAGGACATCTCACGCCAAATCCAAGTTTTTCTCAACCGCTGTCTCCACCGCATCCTCGGAATTTAGTGGCCCGAGACGATATCTAACGTAGATTTGTTGGAACAATGCCACGAGAGCCCAATCGACCACCAGATCAAGCGTCACAAGTGGAGATGGATTGGACACACGCTTCGAAGGGATCCCGACCACATACCCATCAAGCTTTGGACTGGAATCCCCAAGGAAAAAGAAAGCGTGGCCGTCCCCGTCAAACTTGGCGTCGCACCGTGTTGGCAGAAGCGACGAGCAACGGAATGACGTGGAGCGAGGTGAAGCGTGAAGTTCAAGACCGTTCGCGATGGAGGATTACTGTGGACGCCCTCTGCCCCGTCTAGGGGACATAGGACATTAAATGAGAGCTTTATAAAGACTTTCTAGGAAAATTATTTTGAACTTGATGAGACGAACAGTTTTTGAAAAGTTGGGGACACTTATTGTGACGGAAGGGAAACTACGGAACCCTACACTGAGCGTAGCCCGACACCACAGATTACTGAATAGTTAGTTACTACGTAACCGACACGCTCTTGGCCGGTTTTATTGCTCCATTGAACAACCCCGTTCAAATCGTTTGACTCTTGACTCGATTATTCTTGCACACGTGAGGTCACCGGACACACGCACAGAGTACGGGAGCGACCTGCGCTCCTTGCCGAGCGCCGAACTCACATAATAATTATCGACAGATCGAAAACCGTTGATCAAACTGATGACGCTTCTAGACAGATAAGAATTCAGCCATTTCAGTAAGGAGCAGTATGGAGTGAGTGTAACTATATCGACGATCGGTAGTCCTTGCTGAAATCGGAGGACAACACATCGAGTTGTTTATTTGAGTCAACAGATAGTATTAGAGAGAGTACAAAATAGTCGTGTAGTAGTAGTAGTAGTGCGACGAGACATACTTTTAGTGAAGTAATCACTGCAAAGGACAAGGTTGGTGGTTGTGGATCGACCTCGCAGAAAACCATGTTCGTGGTCACTGAAACTTAATTTAAGAGTGGCATATAGCTGCTTGTATATTATTTTCTCCAAGATCACGAAGATATGGTAACTTAGTAACAAGATCTAATATATGTCCAGAAACAATTGTAATGACATTTTCTTGCTCTAATTTATGCTTGTGAGTAAAATCTATCCGTATAAGTATTAAAGGCCTATTACACCACTCGTTTTTACGAATGGTCTTAGTCTACGGCGCGTAGTGTAATAAGTGTAAGATGGTCTTACTTGTACGTAGACTCAACGACAGTCTACGTAGACCGTTTGTAAAAACGACTGGTGTAATAGGCCTTTTACTTGAACCAGGAGAAGAGAGTAGTTATTCACTGAGTCTTTTAAACTGCCACTTGACGTTACTTCGATTACAATCAGTAACAATTCAGACGGGCTGCTCTGTCCCATCAGCTACCAAATTACAATTAGTACTGTGGATGGCACACACGGAGCTAGTTGTGTGCAACACGCAGCGGCGGCGGCGGCGGCGGCGGCTAGCGGCGCGCGGGCGTCTCGGAGCGGCGGCAGGTGTGGCGCGCGACGCGCAGGCTGGCGGCGTGCATGGACGAGCGGCGCCGGGCGGCGGCGGCTAGCGGCGCGCGGGCGTCTCGGAGCGGCGGCAGGTGTGGCGCGCGACGCGCAGGCTGGCGGCGTGCATGGACGAGCGGCGCCGGGCGGCGGCGGCTAGCGGCGCGCGGGCGTCTCGGAGCGGCGGCAGGTGTGGCGCGCGACGCGCAGGCTGGCGGCGTGCATGGACGAGCGGCGCCGGCGCGGGCTGGCGGCACCGGGCGGCGGCGGGCTTGCGTCGTGCGGCGACACCGAGCCGCGCTCTTCCCGCTCCGGCGAGCGCAGCGCCGAGCGCGCCGAGCCCGACGAGCTCGACGACCCGCTCAGCGGCCCCTGGGACACGAGGCACACGTGACAGACTGTACGAGCGTGGCGCGTGACGCGCGCGTGCTGGCACTACACCTGCACTGGCTTCACGGACTGCTCGAAGCGGAACACGAAGCGCAGCTCCGCCCAGAAGTGCGTGTGGAAGCGGGCGCCGTGCGCGCGCGCGCGCCGCGCCGCCCCCCACGCCAGGTCCGCGCACGACAGCGCCACGCCGAGCGCGCAGCCCACCGCCAGCACCAGCCACAGCCCCAGGAAGTTCGCCATGGACAGCTCCTCACTCTCGTGCTCCTCTTCCACCTGCAACACGGCGCGCTTGTTTAGATCCATCTCATTACTTATTCTACATACTATAATCCATCACCTTTGTTCGATGCCTGGTTAATTCTAAACTTTACCAATAATGATTTACCGAATCTTAATCATGACAAGTAAACCACCATATGTCACCGTAGTAGATATCACGTTTCTGAGAATAACTATTAGTTGAACAATTTAAAATAAAACCCAACAGACGAGCCACTAGCCGGCTCGCCGCGCGTACCTTGCAGGCGCCGCCGCCGTGCTTCTCCTTCCACCAGGTGTACTGCATCTCGCTCAGCGTGCCGCGCTCCTGCAGGTTCAGCAGGCCCAGGTTCATGGCCTGCCGGAACTTGGAATCTGAACACACAGTTGGTTTGGTTACAAACAAGTAGTAAGGACGCGCGTGGCGGGAGCTCGTCAGACACTTACTCTTCTTCATGGCGATGCCGTAGCCCTTGCTGTCGAGCAGCGCGCCCACCTGCGCAGACAGGCCGTTAGTGCGCCACACTCACTCACTCAGTCGCTCGCTCGCTCGGCGTCGGTGGAGGCACTCACCTTGGTGACGCCGCAGTTGCGCTCCGTCTCGTAGTCGATGGTCGTCGACTCCATCAGGAACGCGTAGTTTCCCTTCTCCACTCTGCAATCGTTTGTTTTATCTAAATGATCAGCTTTTACAGAATTAATTTTACAGATTTGCGGTGTATAGATTTTTTTGTCGTGGGAAATCATCCAATGTCCGGAGCGAGAGGAAATGGGATGCGGTCGACTCCTTCTGTAAAGCAGTAATGCTTACAAAGGAGAAGAAGTAAGAGAATAAGAATCCTCGTACCCTAGCCGCCGTGACAGGAGGTACCCTGGGCTTCAGGAGTCGCAGGGTAAGCCCCGGCTACCGAAGGCATGGGCTTGAGAATGACGAATGCTCCGTTCGCGTGTGCGGTAAGGATCGGGCCCAAATCGTCAATGGCGCATAATGTTCCACGCGTGTCTTAAAGAGATGTTGATAAAACTGCAGGACAAGCAGCTAATTTCAGCATGCAAATGAACAAATATTTATAAATAGATCAATCATATATATTGATGTAAAATCTCCATGCGGAAGTCGTGCATGCGAGCATATGGGTTGCCTCGAACACGGTGGCTGCGGCTGTTCGGCATGGACACTCAGACACTCGTCCACAGACCAACCTTGGCAAGCGTTGCTTAACCTTGAAGTCGACTTGTGTTCTATTACTTACACGGGGCCACCAAAAAAAAATTTACGCAGTGGTTAAAAACTTTTCCTGTAGATATTTTAATGTGAAAACATGTAATTCTCTTTGAAATAAATTAATATACTATTTTATCATATGAGGAGCTCGTGGCTAGATAATAACAGCTGCACGGATCGATCTTCTAGGTTAAGCAACGCTTGCCAAGGTTGGTCTGTGGATGGGTGACCATCTTAACATAGCGAGTTTCCTCCGTGCCTCGGAAAGCACGTTAAGCCGTTGGTCCCGGCTGTCATTTGTAGATCTTTGGCAGTCGTTACGGATAGTCAGAAGCCAGTAAATCTGACTAAAGTCTTGTCACGAAGTACCGTGTTACCCCAGTTAATGGGTTGTGGAGGTCTGGTAGGCAGCCGCTCCTCGTAAAATACTGGTATTCAGCTAAATCCGGCTTGACTGGAAGCCGACCCCAATATAGTTGGGAAAAGGCTAGGCATGGTGATGATCATATGACAATAGGTACAAGGTATTTACAGTATAATAAAAACTAACTCTAAACTAATTAAAAAATAACTAAAAACAAACTAAAATATGGTGTCAAAAAACTCCACATCGCTGTCGACTGGTAATGTGCCCAAAAGACTGGCAGCATTGCCACGCTGAATAGCAATGCTTATTTTCTGTCCAAAGTAAAAGCCAGCCCTTGGGTCACGCGAAGTGTCAACTAGGCGCTTCGAAAGATCTTTATACAATTTGTGAGCACTCGGACCCCACGAACCAAGAGTTTCAACCCCAAACGGTTCGAAAATATAACTTCCCACAAGGTTATTATATTTCCGCCGCTTGAGGTTCTCCGCAGCCGCAGCGGCGGAACCAGCACAACACGACGAGCTTGGAAGATGGGATGGCACAAGAGTATCGACACAAGTAGCATCCCATACTAAAGGCCTACCCATCTTCCAGGGGAATAACGACATACCATCCGGTCTCTTGCCATCGTCGCGTGCCAGGCCATGAGGTTCTAATACAGCTGGAACGCCGACGGTGACAAGAGCGCGTCTGATTATGTCGTTGATATTCGCGTGCCGTGCTATGCGACCCGCACTTCGGCTGCATGATAGACCGTGGTGTCCGAGGCTGTTGACAAGTTCGCCACAGTGGCAGCGATGAGGAGAACAACAGGGAGCCCCTAGACGTAGGGAAGCAACGAGACGGAAAGTTGTATCATCGAGCAGGGTACCTAAGTTCAATGACGGGAGTGCATGAAGCCAGAGACCCGACTCCCACTCCCCCACAGCTAGCAGGCGCGCACGCTCTGCAGGGGTAGTAGATGTTGCAATCAGGTTTTCCTGAACTACTCTGCAGAGCGGCTCATCCCACTGTCTTTGGGATGAAGGGTCGTCGGGTGGATTAGAATTCGGGCAAGTGAGTCTCCAGGTATCTATGAATGGGTACAGGTATAGCTTCGGTGAAGCATGGCACATTGAAATTGATCAGTGAGGAAGATAGGATATTCCTGATCAATTTCTCAGTGCCGTGAACGGAGGATATAAAAGCAGGTAAACTAATACTAAATTTTGCGGATACCGAGGCCTCCCATACGGATTGGAAGGGTAGCTTGACTCCAAGCTCGGTCGTCCATGGCCACGTTTAAAATTGACGTAAGGGTTTGTCGGATAATTTGGTACATTTTTTCCAAGAGTTGTGGATGTTGCCATAAGTGAGAAGCGCGGAGGAAATATGTTAATTTAGGGCCGAAACAGCAGAACCGAATTAAGGTGATGGTCGAATACATATTAATTTTGAGCAATCTTTCCGAAATATCATTAACTAGCTGTCCCCTGCGGTTTCACCCGCATTTTTCGTTACTGCTCCGCTCCCGTGGGTCGTGATGTTATATAGCCTATAGCATTCCTCGATAAATGGGCTATATAACACTGAAAGAATTGTTCAAATCGGACCAGTAGTTCCAGAGATTACCCCCTACATACAAACTTACAAACATACAAACTTACAAATGTTACCTCTTTATAATGTTAGTATAGATTAGTATAGATTGGTTAATATTTGTATAATTTGTAGTTTTGTTGGTTGTTAATACTGTTTGTTTTCCGTTAGTAATAAAATAGAATAATAATAAAAAATAAAATAAAACATGATGCTCGTAAGTTTGCACATTGTACCAAAGTCAGCCAAGCAGCCTCTTTTCAGAGGTTATTGTACTTGTATGAGGACGCCGCCGCGCGCCGCGCGCCGCTAGCGTCGGGTGCTGTTAATATGTACCGACGCGTAAGTGACGAAGTGTGCTGATGATGAAGCCGATGGGCTCCACTGTCCCAACATAACACGCTGTAGTGACTTACACGTCGCCAGCACTCGTCGGCTGTCGATGTAACTGTGTTGGCCCAATACATTGTTGGTGTTATGTGTAATCATGACTCTGAGTCCCTGTGTATAAATAAATGATACGAGTATTATAGTGTTGTTGTAAGTAAAGCTAGTTTGGGTGTGGTACTTAGCGATCCCGGCGCGGTTGGAGTCGGGCATCTCGCGCGCGCGCATGTGCTGGAACATCCGCTGGTACAGCTCGCTCTGCGAGTGCTGCAACCAACACGTTGTGTTCAGGTGGAGCCTCTCATAGAACTGCCATGAGTGTGTGGGACACTCGACTGCTAGAGACGCACCTCGAAGAACTTGTAAGTGGAGCCGTTGAACTTGGCGCCGTAGTCGATGCCGAGCTGGTTGTCGGCCAGCTCCTGCACGTTGCTGATGAGCTGGTCCGACGACTTCTTGGCCAGCAGCGTGGCCAGGTTGGCCGTGTACGAGCTGGTGATGACGAGCGCGAACACCCACCACACGCTGGCCACGGCGCGCGTGCTGTACGCGCTGCGGACACACTCAATCAATCAAGTTTCTCTCATGTCATTATAAGTTATTAATTACATACATTAAACGAAATGGTCACAACGAATCTGTTTCTGTTCATGATTATCCTTAATACAATATATAAAGTGAAAATATTCTATATTCCGTCGGTTTAGGTAGTTAACTAAATGTAAACAATCTTGGCATGTCTTTTTATCTAAAAGTTGTCTATAAATTGTATATAAAAATCTTTGCGAATAGGTATTTACCTAAATCGATGTTAGCTAATAAACTAAATTTAAATAATCTTTGTGTATATTATATACGACTTCTTTAATATAAAAAGACATACCAAGATTGTTTACCTTTAGTTAACTACCTAAACCGATAGACCATAGGTACATTTTACTACTTTGGAAATGTCTCTCGCGATAACATTAATCTGTTTCATTTGAGATAAAATATAATGACCACCAACAATAACTGTGACCAATCAGCAAAAAAATGGAAACTGAAACGGTTTACCAACAGTCGATTGGTCCATGAACGGTTGGTCAACATTATCTTTAACCCATTAACTTTTCGTCCAAAGAAAGTTTCGTCCACGAACGTTTCGTCAACATTACTCTACGTCAGGGAATGCTTAACCAACAGAATGTTTTCACCAATAACTTTTCACCCAAAGAACAATTGGGCCATGGACTGTTCCTGTTCCATCAGTCAGTGAATGTTTAAGTAATGTCTAGAACCAATAATAGCCTAAGGATATGCCCGTTGGACTGCGAAGTCATAGGTTCGAACCCTAACGCACCAATGTCTTTTCGAATTCATGTACGTATGATAAATTATTTATTTCACTTGCTGAAACTTATGAAGGAAAACAACGTGAGGAAACCAGCACAACTTCAGAGATTTTTCAACGGTGTGTACAACCATGTCAATAAAAATATTAAGAACATTTTATATTCTAAAGATATTGTAAGGGCTGTTCTATTTGAAGTCTCAGTAATGTCACCAGGGGAAAAACGCCACTAAGCTTGGGAGCAGAGATCCTAATTATGTATATTTAAGGCACATAACATTTTAGATAGGTTGATGAGGTGTAGGTACTGTCAAAAATTAAAACTACAATATATAAATAAACTAATATTCATTTTACAAAAGAAAATAATACTGCAACTGCCAACATAAATAAAAAAATAACGTTGCTTTCGTCAATGGCAAATGCGTGCCGGGGTTCGAACCTATGACCTGTGACTTGGCAGTCCAACGGACATATCCTTGGGTTATTATTGCATCTAGAGATTGATTTTTTTTTTGATTTTTAAAGGTCTTTATTTCCATAACATTTTATAAATTGCAATAAGATCTTATTCTAATTGTGTAAAAGCTAATAAGTATCTAGTTTATAGGTTCTAAGCTTACCTTTACAAACATTTCACATATACAATTAACTTTTGTCTTTTATGTAACACAAGTTCATAACGAACAGAGCATAGGAGACAGAGTAGAAGTCTTAGCACTGACTTATTTACACTATAACCACACTGTTTCTTTATTTTACACAAAGTAATGCGAATCGATCGCAGGATAAATATTTTACTAACATTCATTAATTATGATAGTCTATCGGAATTGTGGGTAATTTGTTATTCTGTGATAGTTACGGTGGCCAGGCGAGGGTAGCCCGGTCGGTCCGGTGGTAGACTCATACTGTTATTCATCTAAGAAATAGTGATGTGGTAAACGATATCGATTATTGTGTTTTTGAATACGGTAAATTATTTGATCTACTTTTACCTATGGATGAAACTAACGGATTGTAGTGTTTAGGGTTTTTAAATAAATAGAACTTACGCGCTGATTTTAAAATGAAATTTTTAATAAAAGGAAATTTAATTTTCTCATGCAGTTGTTTTAGGTTGGTTCGGAAAGCAGTGTTGTATGAAGTTTTAATTGCTTTATTTTGAAAAATTTGCAATTTGTTGTAGTTTTTGTCAGCAATGCAACTCCAGACTGGCGCAGCATATCGACGATGAAGTGACAAGAACTCCTAACTGACATTTTTGCAATTTTACTTTTTTTGCATAGATAGACCTTAAATAATTGCTTGCGTGAGCTGGCAAAAGCAACTAACTTCATACCTTTTTTTTTAACGAGTTTCCCATAACTGATAATAATAAATCAGTATTTTTCATACGTTGCGTTCAAAATAAATAAAATGATTTTTTCGTTTCCTGTAAAATCATGTTCCGGTAGATAAGTTCTTGTCACTTCATCGTCGATATGTCAAACATGGTCTAACGAGGGTGCTATAAATGCGTAATTTAGTAGCGGGGCTCAACTTAGATCTTTTATTTAAGATAGGTTTTAAAGCATTGATAGCCTTCAGACCCTTTTCGCGAAGTGCGTCAGTGTTTTCATGGTCATTTTACTATCCAGAACTGCACCCAGATATTTTACTGAACGACTCCATGGAATGGAAATTGATTTAAATTTAATAAGTGAAAAGAATGGCTTCTGTTTTGCTTGAGTTTAGTTTTAGCTTCCATCTAGTGAAAAACATGTCAAGGAGACTTAGTGCCAGTTGAAGCCGTTCAATAACTAAATCGATATCTTCAGAGGAAGTATACGACGCAGTGTCGTCAGCATATATTGCGAGATGAGTTCTAGGTTGTTTTGGGATATCGTTAAGGTACAAAATGAAAAGAAATGGTCCCAAATTTGAGCCTTGTGGTATACCAGCTCGTACGGATTTGGCATTGGAACAGTGGTCACCTATAAAAACCTTGAAATGGCGATCAGCTAGGTAGTTTTTCACAATCTTAACGAGTGAGAGAGGAACATTATTGAGTTATTCTCAATAATGTTCCTCTCTCACTCGTTAAGATTAGCTTATGAAGCAGACCTTCATGCCAGAGAGTGTCAAACGCTTTTTCGACCTCTGTTGATTTGTCTTCATTCAGATTGTATGTAATGTGTTCAGTTACCCTGGCCAACTGTTCGGTGGTGGAGTGCGCCTTACGGAATTCAAATTGCTCCGGTAGCAAGGACATTTCAGTGGCTTTAAGAAGACGGGTAAGTATGAGAGACTCAAATAACTTAGCTAGGCATGGTAGTAAGCTTATGGGGCGGTAGTTTGTAGGGATGCTTCCATCCTTACCAGGTTTTTTAAGTGGAATAATTTTGGCGGTTTTCCAGCATTGTGAAAAATATCCTATTCTCAGACAACCATTAAATATTTGTGTAAGGTAGACCAAGGCCTTTTGAGATAGGTTTTTAAGTAACTGGTTATTAAGGCCATCTAAACCAGGAGCCTTGCGGGGTTTCAATTTTCGTATGAGTTTCATGATTTCCTTAGGTCTAGTAAGGGAAGGGTGACTGCTTGACTACATTCTAAATTATATGTACTAGGAATAGAAACAAGAGTATGCAGTATATCACTACGGACCAATAGTGCCACCCCCTGCCCACGGCCGTCAGCGTTTTTGTCAAGCAAATAACAATTGTAGCCGGGTGTTTCAAGCTTATGACGAGAGGAAATCCTGGTTTCGCACAACGCCACAATATCTATAGACATATCGCCTAATAAATCTAACAATTCCGTAAGTTTAGTGCGAATGCCATCGGCATTCCAGTATATAATATTTAAATGGTTACCATTAGACATACTTGCCAAGGTGTGTCAGGATTAATATTACCTTATCCATCATACTCATGGCTAGTAACAAACTGACTTTTGATGGATTTTATTGTCATAAGGATTGCCAACATGTCAGCTGTAGTCTGATCTTCAGTTCCAATTTGTGACTGAGCTTCAGTGGTGCTTGATTCCGTTTTGTTTGCTGCGACGACAGTATTCCAGCTTCGCCCGTTAACATTTCTAATTTTTGGGCTAATTTTAGCATCTCTAGTTGCTTTTATTTGATCTTGGCGAGCCTGTATAAGTTTCAGGTACTTCTGTCTCTCAATACATTGCCAAAAGTTGGCAGGATGGTTACCCTTGCAGTTACAGTACTGTGCCGGGCGGGTTCTGTCCTTCTTGGGGCATTCGGATGTAGGGTGAGATTCTATACATTTTACACAGCGGGGAGATAAATTGCAATTCCTTGAAGAATGGCATCTGAAACATTGTGTACCAAACGGGTTCCTTGCTTGATACTTCTGTATTTGAACAACACAGTTGCTGATGTATCTGATTTTCAGGAATTAGGAAAAATCACTGCCAGCTGGAAGCTGTACAAGGATGGGTGGACAGAAATCATTACCTTTGTTGTTATCAGCATTCAGTTTCATCCTAAGAAGTTTCGCATCTTTAAAGCCTAGAATCTCGAGTTCTTCTGCTAAGCTATCTTCAGTATAGGCAGGTAAGCCAAAGATTACCGCTTTGTATGACTTCTCGTCTTTCCTCGGGAATGTATGGAATGCAAGATCATTCGCTTGGAAACCTTCCTTCACTGCTTGATGACTTTCTGGGCTAGAGCAAGAAATTACAATTTTGTTGTTACTTCTGTATTGTAGATCGAAGTTTTTGGTATGCTTCAAGGCGAGATTCTTGATAGTATTATGTGTCCATTCGGATTTCATTTGTAGGATAATAGGCGGAATATGACCTGATTTCCTCTTCGCATTTAGAGATTACTTAAACATTCACTGACGGAACAGGAACAGTCCATGGCCCAATTGTTCTTTGGGTGAAAAGTTATTGGTCAAAACATTCTGTTGGTTAAGCATTCCCTGACGTAGTGTGTAATGTTGGCGAAACGTTCGTGGACGAAACGTTCTTTGGACGAAAAGTTAACCCCTTGATCACCAAATTTTGTTAAGTAAATTATTGTGCTATTTCTACCTAAATGCTCCATTTGATTGCTATAAGATGTTGCTTTACTATCAAATATCAAATACTTTTAGTTGCCGAAACGATCCTTACAATTTAGATACTTCGGGGCTGGGGGCACCTCGACTCGGACAGCGTCGCCGTCGGTTAGAAGGAGATGCAGGGTCTAGTCATGAGCTAGCAAAGCGATCGAACACTGACCCCGCCATCCCCTTCGTGGATATTTTTTTTAAACCACCCAGAAGTGGAAGCCCCAGGAATCAGGGCTCCGTCGACCGTTCCCCCGGTAACATTGGGGTTTATTTCCTACTATTTCTAGGTATATAATGATTTAAGTATCTGGAAACAATTTACTTTTATAAGATAAAAAGGTGCCACATAATTAATTAATGTCAATTTATATTTTAATTCTGTTTAATTTTTTGTGGCCGTTCCCTATTTTTGGATTATAGGATCATACGAGTAATTTGGAGTTGGTGGCCTTATATAGGATCACAATCACAAGTTAATTTCACGTAATACTATTCAAAAAGAAAGTAGTAGTAGTAAAGTGATGTAGTTAGTATTACACGGGCGCGATCTCCGAGCCCTGCAGCAGCACGGCGCCCAGGTTGAACCACAGCGCGTTGGCCAGCGTGAACTGGTTCTCCAGCGCGGCCGGCTGCTCCACGCAGGGGTAGGGGTTCTGCCACTCCTCGTGGCACAGCCGCCCCACCACGTACAGCACCAGCGACGTGCCCAGGTACGCGAAGCCCAGGCACAGCCACACCTGCGTCCGTTCACCAAGTGTCAAGTGTGTTTCGGTTTCTCATTCAATAAGTGTTTTGGGTCATGCAAGTATACAACATCAACGGGTTCTCATAATTCTCATTCACAAAGTGACAAGAGTCGTGCAAGAACGCCACATCAACAGTTTCCCTTTTCGTTTTTTATAATGATGTGTTCCAGAGTCAGTCAGTCAGGGTTTTAAAGTACCTACCCAGACTCACAAGTCATCAAGGTTCTTACATTAATTATGTTTTGATAATGGTACTGAAGCCCCATTTATATAGCATATTAACGAATAGAGACGGCGTAAAACTTACGCCATTAGAGAAGGGCAGCAGGAACGCGAAAAGCTTGGGCTCGGGCGTCTTAGGCGTGCGGAACAGGATGCCGATGCCGAGGTTCATGAAGGGCGTGGTGAAGTCCACCGCGCTCTCGCGCTCCGCCGTGATGGTCAGGTCCGTGATGGCGAAGTCGATGTCCTGCACAGAAAGCGACATGAAGCGGGCGCGGTGACGTCACGCGGCGGCGGCGGCGGCGGCGCGCACCTCGTCCTCGATGAGGCGGCCCAGCATGCCGCTCCAGCGCCCCGTGGCGTTGTCGCGCGAGCCGTAGTTGCCGTCCTCCTGCTCCACCAGCGTGTAGTTGAACTGCAGCAGCTTCGCCAGCCGGTCGATCAGCTCGATGCAGAAGCCTGCAATTGTACACGGCCTAGTTACCACCTCTATCAATTTTGTTCGTGTATAAGAATAATTTAATGAATAATAGAATAAAACTGTATAATTGTGTCTTCTTCTTATCAACTCGATGTTCGACTTGTTAAATACTGCTGGCACTCTTCAAAGTGTAGTCGTATGGGCACTGGGGCGTGCCATTATGTAGGTAATTATGTCGATTCTGTCCCACATCAAGCGTACTGGACCTCGGAGCCCACCTCAAAACATAAGATAAAGACATACCCCCATAAGGACCCAAGAAGGCTGACTAAGAAAGGAAACTGTGCAGTAGTTCCACGCACGCCTGCCGTAGATGAATAGGAGAGTTAACATCTCCTTCTGCCACCAGTTCTGAAACCAGCGGACTTGGACAGTACCTACAAGTCCGGGGTACCATACTCATTAGCAGCTCAGATGTTAATGATAAAATCGGTGATGATACTTGTCTTGACTTAATCCTCACCTCTAATCTTTCCCTAGTGTCCTCTCATGGTCAACTTGATGCTCCTGGCTTTTCCCATCACGATCTCATTTACTTATCCTATGTGCTTAAACCTCCTAAAACAAAACCCGTGTTCCAGTCCAGGCGTGCCTTTGCACGTATGAATAGTGAGCAGCTCCTAAAAGATGCAGTGAATATTGACTGGACACCCCTTCAGGATGCTGCTACTGTTGATGACAAAGTTTGTGTCTTTAACAGTGTTGTGACCAAACTGTATGACACGCATGCTCCTGTTAGGAAAGTCAAGCTGAAGCGTCCACCTGCGCCCTGGATGAACTCGGCAATTCGGATGGCAATGCGACGGAGAGACCGTGCGTTTCGGAAATTCAAAAAGGATCGCTCTGAGGACAACTGGACCATCTTCAAGACTGCAAGGAATCGCTGTAACCAGATGATACGCAACGCTAAACGCCGCCACATTCAAAATAACATAGCTTCGTGTTCTTCTGCCGATATCTGGAAATTCCTCGGGACCCTAGGTATCGGCAAATCGCGGCATTCAGACCTTCCCAACGCAATTAGTTTGGACGAGCTAAATTGCTATTTCTCTACCGTTCCTACTCTTGATAGCATAACCAAACATCAAACTATGGGTTATCTTGCTGGTCTGACGCGCCCCAATATTACCCCATTTGTTTTCACTCCAGTCGATCCGGGAGAGATCAAAAAGATTATCCTATCCATCAAATCCAATCCTATCCATCAAATCCAAGGCCGTGGGCTGTGATGATATCAGTCGTCATATGATTGTATCGGCTTTGGATCAACTTCTTCCTGCTATATCCCACATCGTTAACTTTTCCCTTTACTCTGGCGTTTTTCCTTCCCTGTGGCGTAAAGCCTATGTTCGCCCGTTACCTAAGATTTCCAATCCCACTCTTTCCAGTCACTTTCGTCCTATTTCCATCCTTCCGTTCCTGTCCAAAGTGCTCGAGGCCTGTGTTCATAAGCAACTTTCTCATTTTATTTATCAAAACTCCCTCATCAGCCCATTTCAATCTGGGTTCAGGCCTGGGCACAGTACCATGACAGCTCTCCTTAAAGTGACTGACGATATCAGGCGAGGAATGGAAGATACTAAGGTTACTACCTTAGTGTTAATCGACTTCTCCAACGCTTTTAACACCGTCAGTCACGAAGTCCTCTTGTCCATTCTTTCGTATCTTATGGTCTCTCAGGAGGTCCTGGAGTGGTTTTCTTCTTATCTTCAGGGTCGTCAGCAGTCAGTTCGTGCCGGTAACTCCTCATCGAGGTGGTGTGACCTTTCAGCTGGCGTCCCTCAAGGCGGTATTTTATCTCCTCTTTTGTTCTCCATTTTTATTAATCTTACAACCTCTGAGCTTCAGTGTGCGTATCATCTTTATGCCGACGATTTGCAGCTCTACTGTCAGTCAGGTGTTGACAACTTATCGGATGCGATCGAGAGGCTTAACCAGGACTTAAAAACTATAAAAAGCTGGGCTGACCGTTTTGGGGTGGCAGTTAATCCACTAAAATGTCAGGCCATCATAGTGGGGAGCCCCCATAGCTTGAGAAAACTTGATGGCCTAACCGTTCCGCCAGTAATATTTGACAGCACGGTCATTCCATTTAGCTCCGAGGTTAAGGATCTGGGTTTACATGTTGACACCTGCCTTAACTGGCGGAAGCAAGTGGCGAGTGTCAGTAAGAGAGTAACCGGAACGTTGCGGTCGCTCTATCGACTGAAAAATCTTCTTCCAGCTCACATAAAGGCATTGCTTGTACAGTCCTTGATTTTTCCTATTATTGACTATGGTGATGTGTGCTACTATGACCTGAATGCAGATCTCCTCAATAAACTTGACCGGCTTCTGAATAACTGCATTCGATTTGTCTTCAACCTTCGTAAGTACGATCATGTATCTGAACATCGTACGCTTTTAAAATGGCTACCTATTCGTCAACGTAGAGAACTAAGGGCCTTGACTACTCTGTTTTCTCTTCTGGACAAGCCTTCTTCTCCTTCTTACCTTACTTCTCAAATAAAATTTCTTTGCTCTGCCCACAGTAAAAATCTCCGATCTACAAACAATCGTTTGCTACGGTGTCCATCTCATCGCTCTGGGTTTATCAAGTCCTCCTTCTTGGTACAGGCGATCTTTCTTTGGAACGCGCTCCCTTTGAACATCAGGATGGCATCAAATCAGCTCTCCTTTAAGGTATTGGCACGTGAACACATTCGCAGGAAGTTGGTAGAATCATTACAGCGTTGATTTGTCGGATTCGTTTCTCTCATTAAGTTTGGTTATATGTATGTATTTATATAAGTATATATTTTATGATATATTTTTTTTTCTTGTTTTGTTTAACTGTTGTTGCACCTACTACGCCATGTTTCTGCACCACCCTAAGGTCGACTGGTAGAAAATGCCTAAGGCATTAAGTCCGCCTTTGTACAATGTTTTTGTGCATAAAGCAATAAATAAATAAATAAATGATATTTATTTTTGCAAATAGGTGAGGAGCTCGCTCGTGCATCAACGCCAGTAGACGCTATATTATTGTGAATAGCCGCATGCCCTCTTCCGTAAGTATTGTAATCGTATTGATGTTATATTTTAATTTTTTCATCTTCCTTGCTCATAGTGCTCTGCTGGTGCTGCCGCTGCGGCTGCGGAGGACCTCAAGCGGCGAAATATAACAACCTCGTCAGCAGTTATACTTTTGAGCGGTTAGGTGTTGAAACTCTTGGACCGTGGGGCCCGGGTACTCATACGCTTTTTAAATATCTTTTGAAGCGTCTTGTTGACACTTTGCGTGACCCAAGGGCTGGCTTTTAGCTCGGTCAGAGATTAAGCTTTGCCATAAAACATGGCAATGCCGCCAGTCTTTTGGGCACGCTTCCTGTCGACAGCGATGTGAAACAATTTTTGACGCCATATTTTAGGTTAGAGTAAGAGTTTGGGGCCAGTTTCACCAGGTATGATTAAGTTTCAGGAAATACTGGCTATTCGGGCATTGTGACATCAGGCCCTTAGTGTATAGGTATGTAATTTTAATTAGTTAAATGAAATTGATTAACTAAAAAAACCGGGCAAGTGCGAGTCGGACTCGTGCACTAAGGGTTCCATACCAACTTGTTGTTGTTGAAAACAGTTCAATTCTCAAATCGAGCTTTGAGGATTTTTCAATTTTTTTTTCTTGTGGCGTATCTAACTAAAAATTTTCAGATTTCAGACTTTTTCCATATTTGTGCTATAATACCGAACCGTGCTTCGTGCCGAATTTCAAGGTTCTAAGTCAACGGGAAGTACCCTATGAATTTTGATTCTTTTGACAGTGTCGAAATTTACGGTTTTCGCAACATAAACGGGCGTATCTTTTTTCCCGTCAATTTACAAGTTTGATTTTTGCACAGCTTCAAGGGACGTGGACCTTATTATATGGTTTTAATTCCAACTCGAGACCTCTAACTTACCTATGAAAACAGTTCAATTCTCGAGTCGAGTCATGAGAATTTAAAAATAAAATCTTGCCACGTAACTACAAATTTTCAGTTTTCAGACCTTTCCCTATATTGGTGCTATAACACCTTGATTTGTGCCCAATTTCAAGTTTCTGGGTCAACGGGAAGTACCCTATGAATTTTGATTCCTTTGACAGTGTCGAAATGCACGTTTTTTGCAACATAAACGGGCATATCTTTTTTTTTCGTCAACTAACAAGTTAGATTTTTGCACAGTTTCTAGGGACCGCGGTCTTGAATATACAGTTTTAATTTCAATTTGATAGATTCACGCGTTCCAGAGATAAAGGGTCTTGACAGATAGACAGACAGACGGACAACAAAGTGATCCTATAAGTTCAGTTTTTTCCTTTTGAGGTACGGAACCCTAAAAAAAAATTTTTTTTTAATGTGTGGTATGTCGGTTCAATAAAGTTGCTGGACAACTTGTTAAAACAAATAATATTGTGCATGATGATGATGATGATGATGTGTACCTTCATAGCGATCGTTCCCAGATAATCGGTCCGTAGATTCTTGCATCATCACGTACGGCTTGTTCTAAAACAAAATAAAAATAACGCAGTGTCAGGTCTGAAGCGGTCAAAATGGGACGGTTGCGGGAGGCTATTGAGTTTGTGGTTTCAATATATTGTCGAGAAAAACATGGCGTAGGAATAGCGCTTATTCCAACGCCATGTTTTTCTCATCTCTTTCCTGGTAATAAAATTCATATCTCTCGCCGGTGAGGTACCTGCCTGTGAGGCCCTAACCCTGTCGCGAATATCATTAAGAGCAAACATGTTGCAAGGGGTTTGGCAACGGTTTGTGTTACCGTAAAGCACATGCGTGATGTTCACCTCGGCGATGAGCACGGTGAAGGTGCGGTTGGTCATGGAGTCGGGCGGCGGCTCGGCGGCGGGCGCGGCGCGGCGCGACCAGGCCAGCCCCGCGCGTGCCGCCCAGCGCCCCACGCGCGCCAGCCGCCCGCCGCGCGCCAGCTCCACCACGTCCAGCTGCACGTCGCGCCGCGCGCCGTCCACCTCCCACGACACGGCGCCGCCCACCAGCCGCCCCGCGCCGTCCTCGCTGTTCCACTCCTCCTGCAACCGCCGCCACACACTGTCACACACACTGTCACACGAGCCGGCAGCTGCTGCGACGCAACCTACCGAGCGCAGGTAGTTGAGGAGCGTGTCGGCGTGGAAGGCGCCGGCGCCAACGGCGCAGTCGGCGGGCGCGGCGGCGGGCAGCCGCAGGCGGCGCCAGGCCTCCGCCACCAGCCCCGTGCCCAGGTGTGCCAGCAGCAGCGCAGTCGGGGGCGCCGCCGCTATGAGTGCCACCTCCTCCGGCTCCGGGGGCTCCTCCCCGTCCTCCGCACTCCCTGCGGCCTTCAGGCGCTCCGTGTACATTTTACGCCACTGAGTTATCACCTCCACCACCTCGGGGGACTCGGGATCGAACAGGCGAAACGCTGGGGAACACGCGACCAGCTGTTAGTGAGCGCAGTACAGTGTGTAGTGTGTGGCTGGTGACAAGGTGAGGGGGTGAGGGGGCGCGCACCGGTGATGTTGGCGCCGCCGTGGCTGTAGTCGTGCAGCGGCTGCGTGTGCAGGTCCAGCGACAGCGCGATGTACGAGTGCCGCTCGGCCAGCAGCCCCACGCGCTGCGCCGCGTCCAGCACGCGCACCGTGCACTCCGCCGAGCACCACACGATGAAGTTCCTCAAGCCCGACTTCTTCAGCACGAGCAGCAGGTTTCTGCAAACATATCACTTCACTAATAACGTGCTGCTGTGTGACTCTATTGATGGCAACATATTGGTGAGGGCTGTCGCGACCTGAGCAGCGCGTCGTCGGCGGCGGGCGGCAGCTGGCGCGCCAGCAGCGCGGGCGCGGCGGGGCCGGCCGACAGCAGCGCGGCGCCGCGCGCGTCGCCCTCGTGCAGCAGCGCGGCGCGCCGCCAGCCCTTCGCCTCGCACAGCTCCGCACACGCCTGCACGAGCCAGAGAGACACCAGAGCGGTGCATTAGATCGTTCGACGGCGAGAACATTGGATACTTATAGAGCGGTGTGAGTCCCGCACCTGCGCCAGGGCGTGCGCGTGCGGGTAGAGCTCGAGCGCCTCCCAGGCGGCGGCGGCGCGCGCGGGCGCCAGCAGCAGCAGCGGCAGCGCCGCGCGCGCCGCGCCCGCCGCCGCCAGCCGCGCCGCGCGCGCGTCGCCGCCGCCCAGCGTCGCCGCCACCGCGCCCACGCCGCCGTCCCCGCCCACACCAGCCTCAAACAAAATTCTACTGTTCATATACGTACGTATTTTCACGGGGTCTCATTCGTAACATAGAAAACTTGGTTCAAATAAATGTCACTAGATGGCGCGACATGTATTGATCTGTCATTCATTCATTTATTTATGTTTGCATAAGTCGACAAAATGTACGGGACAGCTAAAATTTTTTTCGCGATTTCAGGGTTGGTCCCATACTAAAAGTTATTCATAATGATGAGTACTGCCAGTGTTTTCATTTATTGTCGTATTGTCATATACACATTGTATAAGTGTCTATTACTTAACAGTATTTCCATGTGATATCTAAATATTGTGGTGAGAAATAAATAAATTTATTTTTATTATTATTATATAAATTATATGTAACATGATTTTTTTACACCTTGTGTCCGAAAATCCCAAATATCTTACGGAACCCTATTTTTTTCCAAAATAAAATTTAGCCTATGTTACTCGTGGATAAAGTAGCGTTCGAATGGTGAAAGAATTTTTAAAAACGGTAGGTATGTTTTTAAGCCTATTCATTACAACCAAACAAACAAAGTTTTCCTCTTTATTATGGGGGGGGGAAGCTAGGGTATGGTCTTGGTGGGAATCGCTGTAGGTGACGGCAGCATTACCTATAAAATGTCAAGAAACCATCTGCTGTGCTCGTGGCGGAGTACCGTATGAATCAGAGCCCTAGCCAGTCCGAGCCATCCACGTCCCCGCCGTCCTCCCTGGGACCTGCTGCACCCGCGCCGCCGCGCGTCCGCCACCTCGTGGTGCAGCTGAGCTAACGGATGCAGGGCGAAGGGCGAGTATTCTGCGCCTTAAAACAGAATCGTCTCACCAGGGAGAGAACCCGAAAGAAACCCGAGCACATCCGTAGGCTCTAAAGCGGCAGCCCCGCTAGCGGATTAAGGCACAGTGGGCTAATCACTCGCTTGCCCGACAATTACAGATTCAAGAAACCGAAACAGTAGAAAACCGGAACGATATTTTACCGACGACTTTTGGCATGAAAATACGGACACGAATTGCATTTTGGAATGTGCGCACGCTTAGTGATGACAGCCGACTAGCACAGGCAGAAGCAGTCATGCTTGGTTACAACCTGCAGATATTGGGTCTAAGCGAAGTGAGAAGACACGGCTTTGGTGAGCTGAGAACATCTAGGGGCTTGACTTTGCTATATTCAGGTAAAGAAAATGAGGAAGATGTGCGCGAGTATGGCGTGGGGCTTCTCCTCTCTAATGTAGCGAAGAAAAGCCTTGTCGATTGGAAACCGATCTCAGACCGGATCATGTACGCTCGCTTTAACTCAAGAGTACGGAAGATCTCCATCGTACAGTGCTACGCCCCAACTAACGCATCATCTGAGGATACCAAAGACGATTTCTACAACGCCCTGAACGCCACCCTTAGGAGTATTAAGAAGCAAGACATCGTCATCGTCATGGGAGATTTAAATGCTAAGGTTGGGAGGGTTAATGCGGGCCGTGAGCGGCATATGGGGACTCAGGGTCTTGGAGTTTGTAACGATAATGGGGATCGTTTTATCGATTTTTGTCAGAACCATGATCTTACCATCGGAGGAACATTGTTCATTCACGGCGACCACCACAAATACACCTGGAACTCACCCGATGGAGTCACAAAGAACCAAATTGACCATCTTGCCATTAGTTCTAAATGGCGTTCTTCACTGCTCGACGTTCGCAACCGTAGGGGCGCCGATATAGATAGCGACCATCATCTGGTGGTTGCTGAAGTTCGGCTTAAGGTTGCAGTAGCCCGTGCAACTGGAGGACCCGGCAGGTTGGAAAGGAGGTTCGACGTGAACAAACTTTCTGACTTGGACACCCGTAGGGCTTTTCGTCTTGAGTTGCGAAATCGATTCTCCGGACTCGAAGAAGTTGCGGATTCACTAGATGAGGAGTGGAATCGCATTAAAATGGCCTACACAGAGACCAGCTCCGTCATTCTAGGGCACAAATCATCACACTCTCGTGAGGACTGGATGTCTCAACACACCTGGAGTCTTATCGACGACAGAAGGAATCTGCACCTAAAGCTTCTGGAGACCCGTAATGTTGACGAGTGAGCCGACCTCATTTTACAGTATCGTCGAATACGCAAGGCTGTTTATCGGAGCACGCGTGCGGATAGAAGGCGGTGGGCCGATGACATAGCTGATCGTGCTCAACACGCTGCGAACACCGGCAACCTTAAGGAGCTGTATAGAAGCACAAAGACCTTGGTAGGAGACAACAGGCGCAAAAGGAAACCACTTAGATCCAAAGAGGGGCAGCTCATTGTGACGTCGGAAGAGCAACTTCTACGCTGGCACCAACACTTTGAGGAGGTTTTTCCGATTGTCAGCGACTTCGACGCCTGAGGCACTGTCGGTTAGTTCTTCACCACCCCGGCTCCTCGATATCAATTCGGAACCACCGTCAGACTCGGAAGTAGCTGAAGCAGTCCTCTCTTTGAAGACAGGGAAGGCTCCAGGATTCGATTTGATTACTGCGGAAATGCTGCAAGCCGACTTGACCTTCGCCGTCGACGTACTGACGCCTTTAATTGAAAAGATCTGGACTGCTGAAGAACTCCCGGACGACTGGAACAAAGGGCTCGTAATTACCGTGCCTAAAAAAGGTGATCTCAGTCAGTGCGATAACTGGAGAGGCATTGCACTGCTGTCAATTCCCTCTAAAGTCTTCTGCAGGATAATCTTGGATAGGCTATCGAGGGCCCTGGAGCCCTTACTACGCAAGGAGCAGGCTGGTTTCCGTTTGAGTCGTTCTTGCACGGACCAAATTAACACTCTACGTATAATTCTCGAACAGGCATCAGAATGGCAAAGGGAGATATATCTCACTTTTGTGGACTTTGAAAAAGCCTTCGATACGTTGAAGTGGTCCAGCATTTGGTCTCGCCTGCTGGAAATGGGAGTACCACCAAAATTGGTCCGCTTATTACAGAGCATATATCGGAAATATTCCTGCAGAGTGGTTCACGACGGCCTCATCTCGGAGGACATCGCAGTGCACGCGGGTGTTCGTCAGGGTTGCCTCCTCTCGCCTCTTCTCTTTATAGTAGTTCTTGACGGAATTTTGCTTCGCATCTTCAATGAGAGGCGCCGCGGGATAGAGTGGGGATTGTCCAGCGTTTTAGAAGATTTGGACTACGCCGATGACCTATGCCTGCTAAGTCATACGCACGCCGACATGCAAGCAAAATTGACGACCTGCGTCAGGAGGCAGCGAAAACTGGGCTTAAAATTAACTCGCGGAAGACCCAGGAGATGCGTACAGGGGTGATTAATGCTGCGCCGCTGCTAATCGGCACTGAGGCAGTGGAACGCGTCCAGAAATTCACGTACCTCGGAAGTGTCGTGGCGGAAACTGGTGGAACTGAAGAAGACGTCGCTTCTCGAATTGCCAAAGCCCGCGGTACCTTTGCACAGCTGAGACCGGTTTGGCAATAACGGAAATTGACTCGAAGAGTTAAGCTAAAAATCTTCAGGTCAAACGTCAAATCCGTGCTGCTTTACGGGTGCGAAACGTGGAAGGTGACAAAGGAGATCTCACGACAAATCCAGGTTTTCGTAAATCGATGCCTTCGCCGTATCCTCGGGATTTACTGGCCCGAGACCATCTCTAACGTAGAGCTGTTGGAGAAATGCCGCGAAAGCCCGATCGACCACCAGATCAAGCGTCGCAAGTGGAGTTGGATTGGTCACACGCTTAGGAGGGATTCCAATCATATACCTAAACAGGCACTGGACTGGAATCCCCAAGGGAAACGGAAGCGTGGCCGTCCTCGGCAGACCTGGCGACGCACCGTTTTGGCTGAAGCGAAAGACATCGGACTGACGTGGAGCGAGGTTAAGCATAAAGCGCAAGACCGCTCGCGTTGGGTGACTACTGTTGACGCCCTCTGCCCCAGCTAGGGGGGATATAGGATCTTAAATAAATAAAAAAAAGTATAGATGATTTTTTACACCTTGTGTCCGAAAATCCCGAATATCTTACGAAACCCTATTTTTTTTCCAAAATAAAATTTAGCCTATGTTACTCGTGGATAGGTAATGTAGCTTTCGAATGGTGAAAGAATTTTTAAAAACGGTTTAGTAGTTTTTAAGCCTATTCATTACAACCAAACAAACAAAGTTTTCCTCTATAAAATATTAGTACCTATAGATAAAAGTATAATATAACATGTATTTTGCAAAATATTGGCAAAATAAATATCATTTATTGATTCACTAACAAAAATAGCCAGAACAGCCAGATGAAATACGCTAGATACGTCGGGACAATTTCTTTGTATGGGATGAGGCATCTGTATGCAAATATATTTTGTGGTATTATGTAGAAATAGTCGATTATGATGGCGGGTGACAGGATAGAATGGAAGAAAATAACGTGATGCGTCGACCCCAATTAATATAGGATAAGGGCAGGATGAAGAAGAAGAGGTTGATTATAAAAGTTTGGCCCAGTAGTAAAAATCGTTCATAATGATGAGTTGTGTAGCTCACCGTCCAGCCGAGTACGGCCGGTAAGCGCCGGCGCCGAGGAGGGTACATTGAGCGAAAATTATTGTCAATTAGACAAAAAAACATTAACCACACACAACCCTTTACGTTACTTAAACAATGAGTCAACGTTTTTATTGACAGATTTTTGTTGCCGAATTAACAACATTCACAACGACACAACGTTAAACATTAACGCATTAACAATGTTTTTTTGCTCGCCCGGCAATATGGTAATTCTCTCTTGAAATTGACAACGTTCAAATTGCGTGTAGCACAACTTAAGTCTGACAACATTGGAATTGAGTCTATAACTATGTAAATATTGACTCACAAGCAACAAACAATCGACAACGCTTATTTTGTACGTTGTGGGCAATTTTTTCTCTCAGTGTACGACGTGTTTGCGCGCCGACATGCTTTGCTATGCTATTCTTGGCAGTAGAGATGCAAGTCTTCCTTACCACTTCCCGTAGGGATGGTAGCGGCGAGTTGCGGGGAGCGCTGCAAACGTTTAGATCCAGAGCCGGATCAGCCAAAAGAGATATACACATATAGACAGCCAATAGAAACCGAAAAACCAGTGGTGTGTGCGAGTCGGACTCGCGCACTGAGGGTTCCATACCAACTTACCTATGAAAACAATTCATTTCTCGAATCGAGTCTTAAAGATTTTTAATTAATTTTTCTAATGAAATGAAATAATCTACATATTTTCGGTTTTCAAACTTTTCCCTATATTTGTGCTATAAGCCTTTGCTTCATGGCAAATTTCAAGATTCTACGGGAAGCACCTTATGAATTTTGATTCCTTAGAAAGTATCAAACAGTACTTTTTTTAGGGTTCCATACCTCAAAAGGAAAAAAAGAAACCCTTATAGGATCACTTTGTTGTCCGTCTCTCTGTCTGTCTGTCAAGACCCTTTATCTCGGGAACGCGTGAAGATATCAAGTTGAAATTAAAACCAAAAACTTAGGTCCGCGGTCCCATGAAGCTGTGTAAAAATCAAACTTGTAAGTTAACGAAAAAAAAGATATATGGCCGTTTATATCGCGAAAACCGAGCAAGTGCGAGTCGGACTCGCGCACTGAGGGTTCCATGCCATGGACTGCACTATTCCCGCGTCGAGCTACTGCTAGTGGCATCTGCATGGTTCGCTTTGACTGGGCTGTTTGGTCGCCGGACAGTTCGGTAGAAGTGCTCTTCGAGACCTCCATCAGCTGTCGAGGACAAGTCCTAATTACTTCATCCGATTCGACGTCGATGTGAAGCCCACCTAAGCCACGGTTATTTCGAAACTTAGTGGTAGCGCGTTCGACGGCCATGTAAGTACAAATGACCCCGCACTTGTGCAGCGACACCTCAAGTCCCAACTGCTAGATTTCCTCTACAAATATCGCCACCCCGCGTGTCACTCGTATGCTTGTTGTGAGACAGTAGGCACACTCTGGAGTGCTCTAAGAAAACAGCCTTACGCACACCGCTGCCGGCTAGGCTGTTTTCTTAGAGAATAGCTTCTCACAGTTTAGTGCATACCGATTTGGATTGCTGTTTAAGGCTATTTTCTTAGAAGATAGCACTCCAGATCGAAAGCTGCGGGTGCGGTGGTACCTGCGCGCAGACGGCGGCGGGCGGCGCCAGCGGCTCGCCGGGCTCCAGCGGCGCCACGGCGGCGGCGCCCGGCGCGTCCAGCGCCGCGTCCACGGCGGCCGCCAGCTGCAGCGCGCGCACCGGCTGCTCCACCACGCCTGCCACAGACACCATCACTCACATTCACGACTACTAATACTTTTGATCACACAAACAGTATAAATCAAGCCTATCAGCTGGTCTGGTATAACTTTATCACTAGGTACATATACAGGAGAGAGTATTGACCGATGACGAGGTCCCGCGCAGCGGCGCACGCCAGCAGCGCCGGCAGCGCCAGCAGCGCCGCGTGCATTGCGTCCCGCAGCGTCGCACTCGGCGTCTCAGCGCACTCGGCGTCGCAGCACACTCGGCGTCACAGCGCACTCGGCGTCACAGCGCAATCGGCGTCACAGCGCACTCGGCGTCAAAGCGCATTCGGCGTCAAAGCGCACTCGACGTCACAGCGCGAACGGAGACGCGCCGCCACTGACACGCGCCGCGCGCACGCGCACTGGGCCCCGATTCATCGGCTATTTTAGGATGAGAGACGCTTCACTATTTATGTGACTAAACCATTTGGCGGTAATGTTGTTTATTTTTTTTGTTGTCTGCTCCAGTTTTATAAGCATGTGTAAGCTGGTGGGATCAAAAATTAGGAATGTGAAGTCATAATACCTATATGTATGACATCTTATTTTCAAAAAACCGGGCAAATGCGAGTCCGACTAGCGCACTGAGGGTTCCGTACCGACATCATTGCGGTTTACGATTTAAGACGTCAATTTTCATTGGAAGTTTGCGTGGTAATGTACATCATATATTTTTACCGACTTCACAAAAAGGAGGAGGATCTATTAACATACAAGTTCATACAACGCTAACGCCAACAATTCGGTTTCCGACCTAAATCGAACACCCTATCAGCCACAATAGATTTAATCACTAAAATTAATGTTTGAATCCCCAACCGGTCCTATGAGACCGCGCTGTTATTGTTTTATTGTGTCTCGTTTCGCGGGTATGTGATAGATTAAAACCTCCATTGATAAGAAACTTGTAGGTTTAGGAATTTTCATCGATTTAAAGAAGGCGTTCGATACAGTTTGTCATTCTCTTTCAATCAAAAAGCTCAGTAACGTGGGAATAACGGGATCGGCATTCAGAGTTATGGAATCATACCTTACAAACAGGTTCCAAATAGTTAAAATAAATAATTACGAAAGCACACCAGCTAAATTAGTCTGTGGAATACCGCAGGGATCAATTTTAGGACCTTAACTTCTCCTTGTCTACGTAAATAATATAAAAAACCTGAATGTTACTGGCGATATAACTCTGTAAGCTGATGACACTTGTCTGTTTTATTTTGGAAGTGATATTCAAGAGATGGTCAGACAAGCACAAGCTGACCTATCATCACTCAATGAATGGTTTATGTTCAACTTGTTAACCATTAATCCGAAAAAAATATATATGATCTTTGCAGCAAAAAATAAGAAAACTTCTAGCGATATTAAACTGTCCATAGATAATGAATCCCTACAAAATTCAACAAATGAAAAGTATTTAGGCTTATCTCTAGACCCAAGACTATCATGGTGTAATCATATCAAAAACATGCGTGACCAAATCTGTTCCCTCACTGGAGCATTACGAAGACTTTCCGGTTGTATCCCACATAAAATCAGACAAATGATATACAATGCACTCGTAAAACCTAGGCTCACTTGGAGTATCTAGCTGAGATTTGGGGATGTGCTGCTAAAACCTATATAAATGACATTCAAGTAATACAAAACCAACTTATTAAAACTCTATACAACTACCACTACCTAACATCAACTAAAAAAATATACAACGACCAAGGGCGTCGCCAGCTTATGACAAAGGGGGGGGGGCAATGGGGCAATATTATGGATGATAAAAAATATGAACGCCGAGAGTATGAACTTGTTGGAAATTACACTTTGGAAGTCTTTGCCTCGATGACGATTTTTTTTTCAAATGGGGAATCATCAGAATGAATTCTCCCGCTCTTGGGCAGAGCGGGAGGGCATGTCAGACTCTTACGGACTAAACCCCACCCCGTTCCCTCGTTGCCTTCGATCTGGGACGACACCTTTTGGAATTTCCGTGTGCCCTAGTCTTCTTTTTTTTTTTTTTTTTAATAGTTATAAACTAGTGCTTGACTGCGATCCCACCTGATGGTAAGCAGTGATGCAATCGTCGATGGTGAGGCGCACTAGTTTATTAAAAGCCTATTCACTCTAGCCTTGAAGACACCCAAATCATAATCGGACGGAAAAACCGCAGCAGGCAGATTTTTCCAGTCCCTCGATGTACGCGGTATGAAGGACGAGGCGAAACGTTTAGTCCGGACCGTAGAGGTTTGGACAACGTAAGGGTGGATACCCGCCGTACGACGGCTTGTCCGATGGTGGAAACGGGATGGCGGAATCAATTCATGCAATTCCTGCGCACACTCTCCGAAATGCATCCTGTAAAAAACCGAAAGGTTGGCTACCCTGCGCCTGTGCTCAAGGCTTTGTAGATTGGAGTTAGCCAAATCTGGATCCCCAATTAGCCTCTTTGCACGCCTTTCCACTGAGTCCAAAGCTGCCAGATGGCATTTTGCAGCTCCAGCCCATATGTGGCTGCAGTACTCCACACACGATCGGACCTGTGCTTTGTATAACATTACAAGCTGTCCCGGTGTGAAGTACTGCCGGACCTTTGCCAAAACGCCGAGTTTCCTAGCAGCTATCTTGGCCTTGGACTCAATGAACCGCCCAAAGTTCAGATCGGAGGAAATTTCAACTCCCAAGAGCTGAAGGCGGTCGGCGCATTCCAGGGATACATTCCGGAAAGCAGGAGCCAAGGTGAACGGGCTCCTTTTAGCGGTGAATAGACACGCTTGTGTTTTGGTGGCGTTGAATCCCACCAAATTGGCTTCGCCCCACTCGGAGACTGCCTGAAGTGAGTCATTCGTACGCTCTACCATAGCCTCTCTTTCAGACCGGATTAGCTCCTTACTAGCCTGAGTACTCGGCAAGTATCTCTCTACAACAGTGCTATCATCTGCATACCCATAGATACCGGGCAGCAGCAGATCGTTGATATGGAGCAGGAAGAGAGTTGCAGAGAGAACAGACCCCTGAGGAACTCCGGCATTAGTTATCATGGGCTCTGATGAGCATCCGTCGACAACAACTCGGAGGGACCGTTCACTCAGGAAGTCTTTTATCCAGTTAATCAGGCCAGGAGAGATGCCGTACGCTGGAAGCTTACTCAAAAGGCTAGCGTGCCATACCCTATCGAAGGCCTTCGAGACGTCTAAGGAGACTGCAAGTCCTTCCCCATTCTTCTCGAGGGCCTCGCCCCACAAGTGAGTGGCATACACTAGTAGGTCCCTAGTTGACCGATTGCGACGAAACCCGTACTGTCGGTCACTGAGGAGATCGTTACCTTCCAGGTATGCCATGAGGCGCGAGTTCAATACACGCTCCATAATCTTGCAGAGTATGGAGGTTATTGAAATCGGCCGATAGTTGGTAGGATCGGCACGACTGCCCTTTTTGGGCACGGGCTGCACGTTGGCAAGCTTCCAGGACTTCGGCACTATACCAGTCCTATATGAGAGGCGAAACAAGCGTGTCAGAACAGGAGACAACTCGGGCGCACATGCCTTGAGAACAATCGCTGGAATACCATCTGGTCCACTAGCCTTATTCACGTCTAGACGACACAGTGCTCTCAGAACTTCTTTGTTCCTTATACGGACCTCGGGCATCGAGGTGCCGCAGTGAGATAGAGTCGGTGGAGTAGAACTGCCAGTGTCAAGACGAGAATTATGGGCGAAGAGAGATGCAAAGAGACCTGCTTTCTCTCTCGCCGTATGAGCTAGTGTTCCATCTGGCCGAACCAGCGGTGGCAATGTGGGCCGACAGAAGTTCGCTTCGACCGACTTGGCAAGGGACCAGAATGCTCTGCTACCGGACGGTTGCGCAGAGAGCTTCTGGCCAATGTGGGAAATGCGATCGAAGCGAGCCTTCCTTAGTGCCTTTTTGTAGGACTTGGCAGCATGGTTGAAGGCTCTCTTCTTTGAACTCAGGTCCGGAGCTTTGCGGTCACGAGCATCCACCCAGGAAAGAAACGCCGAGTACTTTCGCTTTTCAGCTTCAGCACAGTCGGCGTTGAACCATGGGCGGGCTGAGCTACCGACGGGTACGTCACTATGTGGGATGTAATACTCCATAGCTTGACGCACCACATCGGAAATTGCCTCCGCACAGCTCGACGGATTTTCCGAAGAGAAGTAGACCTGCTGCCAAGGATAAGACGCAAAGAAGTGCCGCATCTCATCCCAATCTGCTGATTTGTATCGCCACACTCGCCGTTCACCGCGTGAGTCGCAGTCAGGTGGCGAGAAGGACGTTACAGACTTCACCAGACAGTGATCTGAAGTTCCGAGTGGTGAGGAAACTATTACGATACATCTGTCTGGATCGGTTGTCAGCAGAAGGTCCAGACAATTGGCAGTATGACCAGCAATATCAGGCACCCGTGTCGCTTGCTTTACCAACTGAGAGAGCCCCATTGAAACTGCAAAGTTTCGCGCTTCTCTCCCAGCGTGGTCAGTCCTCTGGTATGGGAAAAGCCAGTCTTGATGACAGGCGTTAAAGTCCCCCAGAGCAACGAACTGCGCATCAGGGTGCCGATGCAGGACCGTATCGGCGGCCATACTGAGGTGGTCAAATAGCCGAGTTGTCTCCTGATCACCGCTGTGGGATCGGTAGACACAGGCATAGACAATTTTGTCCATACCTGTATCCACCAACAGCCATAAGGTTGAAAAATCGGGGTCTTCAAGGTGACGGAGACGCTGGCAGCAGATGTCATTGCGGACGTACACACAGACCCCGGCACGCTGCCGGAAGTGATGCTCCAATGAGTATCCCCGGTAGTTGAGGTACGCCGCATCTGACGGACATCTAATCTGCGTCTCCGTCAAGAAAAGCAAGTGTGGCTTATCGGTTTCGAGATGGTGGTGGATCGCATTGATATTGGAGTGCATCCCTCGAATATTCGAGAGATGAACTTCGGCCCTACCGGTCCCCGACAGTTTGCTTGAGGCGCGCGTAGAACAGAACGCGCCTTTAACGACTGGGCTTGGTCCGGGTTATTACCGGACTGCCGGATGGCGAGCTACCCAGTGTTCGCCGTCCGCAAGCCCGCGCCATACGGAGGTCGGAAACAGGGATCGGGATCTCATAAGTATAATTTCTACATTTATTAATAATTTGATCTCTAGGGGGGAGGGGGGGGGGAGCAGCTGCCCTCCCTTGCCAGCCCTTGGCGACGCCCTTGACAACGACACTAAGATATACAACATAGAATAACTATACATATTCAAAACATGTACTCTAATTAGAAAAATACTTACAAAAAAAACACACTCTCAACTTAGTTTTAAAAAACCGGGCAAGTGCGAGTCGGACTCGCGCACCGAGGGTTCCGTACCAACTTACCTATGAAAACAGTTCAATTCTCGAATCGAGTCCTGTAAATTTTTCAAAAAAAAAATTCTTGTGCTGTAACTAAAAATATTAAATTTTCTGACTTTTCCATACATTTGTGCTATAATACCTTGCTTCATGACTGGACGTTGCAGAGAACTCGCGGACGTACTTGCGAAACGTCGGGTCCAGTGCGCCTTCCTTCAGGAGACGCGCTGGAAGGGGAATAAGTCCCGTGACATCGGGCAGGGGTACCGGCTAATGTACACCGGATCACCATCGGGCAGGAACGGAGTAACCGTAGTACTGTCTAAGGACCTTCAGGATGGACTTCTTGAAGTAGACCGATACAGCGACCGGTTGATGCGAGTTAAGGTGCTGATCGAAGGGTCGGTAACGAACCTAGTCAGCGCCTATGCTCCTCAAACTGGTTGCTATGAGTCTGAAAAGGAGGCCTTCTGGGATGAGTTCGAGGACGTATTGCGCGCTATTCCGAATTCTGAAGATATTTTGGTTGGGGGGGATCTCAACGGTCACGTAGGTCAGCGCGCTGGAGAGTACGGACGTATTCACGGTGGTTTTGGCTATGGCCAGCTAAATGCAGAGGGAGTCAGCATACTCAGGACCTGCGCTGTGTCGGACCTAGCCATCGTGAATACATTCTTTCAGAAGAAACCCCAGCATCTTATTACGTACCGTGGTGGTTCACACTCAACCCAAATTGTCTACCTGCTGGTGCGACGGTGCAACATTGGCAAGGTTACCAACTGTAAGGTTATCCCAGGCGAAAGCTTAACGGCTCAACACCGCCTCCTTGTCATGGACCTGGCGATCGTACCAAGGAAAAAAGTGACTCAGAAAGGCAATCCCCGCACCAAGTGGTGGTTGCTTAATGGTCCTAGACTGTCGGAATTCATCGCGGAGGTCGAGCACCTCGAGATCAGTTCTCCGCATGAGTCCGCTCAAGAGATATGGAGTAGGATTCATTCAGTAATCACCGCCGCGGGTAAGCGCGTCCTTGGCACTTCTCGTGGTGGTCGCACCATGGACAGGGAGACATGGTGGTGGGATGACGGGGTGCAGGAGGCGACCCGGAAGAAGAAGGGTTTATTTAAAAAGTGGCAGGGGTCCAACTCTCCGGAGGACAGGGAGGCATATGGAGCGGCTAAGCGCGCTTGCAAAAAAGCAGTAGCCAGAGCCCGCAGCAAAAGTTTGGCACCCTTGTACGACAAGCTGGAAACTGCGGAGGGGCAAAAGCTTATTTTTAAGCTGGCGCGTGCCCGGGAAAAAGCTACACGGGACATTAGCAAATGCCTCTGTGTAAGGGACGCCCAGGGTAAGCTGCTCTATGATGCCCCCTCTGTTAAGGAGAGATGGTGCACATACTTCGAGGAGCTGTCTAACAAACAGCATCCCCATAACCTTCCTCCCGAACCGCCTCCTAACCTTGGTCTTATTTCCCCTATTTCCCCCGACGAAACTCGCATTGCTCTTCGCTACATGAAGAACCGGAAATCGGTCGGGCCTGACAATGTGCCAATCGAAGTGTGGAAGGCCATGGGCTCACATGGTGTGGACCTTCTGACGGATCTATTTAACCGCATCCTGACCACCAAGGAAATGCCGAACCCCAAGCCAAGCCAAGCCACAATCAAGCCTCATTATCCCTATTTACAAAGGCAAAGGTAGCGTACAGGATTGTAGTAACTACCGCGGTATTAAGATCATGTGCCACACCATGAAGCTCTTCGAGCGGATCATTGACACACGGCTCCGTAGCGAGTGTACTGTCTCTGAGTGTCAATATGGCTTTCGGGCGGGTAACAGCACCATGGACGCGTGTTCGCCTTGCGGACTCTGACTGAGGCTTACAGAGAGAGAAGGAGAGCTCTGCATATGGCCTTTTTAGACCTGCAGAAGGCCTTCGACTGTATACCACGGCAGTCCATCTGGTGGGCACTTCGCTTCAAGGGTGTGCCCGAGGCCTATATTGACATTATCAGAGACATTATCGCGATTCCGTGTCCTATGTCCAGACCGCGGTTGGCGAATCCAAAGTCTTTTCAATATCTGTTGGCGTTCACCAAGGATCGGCTCTTAGCCCGTTCTTGTTTAACGTTGTGCTCGATGTAGTTACGGCATACATCCAAGATCAGCCTCCATGGCTAATGATGTATGCCGATGACATCGCCCTCGTTAGCCAGAACAGAGCCCAACTTGAGCGGAAGGTCAACATTTGGAAGGACACGCTGGAAAACGGCGGTCTGAGACTAAATGTGGCGAAGACTGAGTACATGTCCTGTGGCGGCGCGGATTCAAATACCATCCGAATGGGTTCGGACCGGATCACAAGCTCCGATACGTTCAGGTACCTTGGATCTGTGCTGCACGAGTCTGGCAACGTGGACGACGATGTCCAAGCACGTATAGGCGCGGCTTGGGCAAAATGGCGAGAGGTAACGGGCGTTGTATGCGACCGCAAAATGCCTCCAAAGCTTAAGGGACAGATATATAAATGCATCATACGTCCTGTCCTCCTGTACGGCGGCGAGTGTTGGCCAGCACTAAGCAGACACACCCAGGAGCTTCGCGTCACGGAGATGAAGATGCTGAGGTGGATGAGCGGCGTAACGCGATCCGATCGCATACGCAACTCGTTCATCCGAGGTAGTCTTGGTGTCCGTGACGTGGGGGAAAAACTGCAGGAGTGTCGTCTGCGATGGTATGGCCACATCATGCGTCGCCCTATGGAGTACGTCGGCCGGAGATGCATGAATATGGCTGTCCTTGGCGGTAGGTCTCGTGGTCGCCCTCGCAAGCGCTGGCTGGACGTCGTCAAGTCCGACATGAGAGCCAATGGCCTTACTGTCAGGGATGTAGAAGACCGGGCAAAGTGGAGCAAGCTAAGCCGGAAGGCGGACCCTGGCAAAAGCCGGGACTAACGCCTAGTAGAAGAAGAAGACCTTGCTTCATGACAAATTTCAAGATTCTAAGTCAACGGGAAGTACCCTATGAATTTTGATTCCTTTGACAGTGTCTAAATGTAATGTAAACATAAACGGGCGTATCTTTTTTTCCGTCAACTTACAAGTTTGATTTTTGCACAGCTTTAAGGGACCATGGACCTTATTATATGATTTTAATTTCAACTCGATACCTCTAAGTTACCTATGAAAACATTTCGATACTCGAATCGAGTCTTGAAGATTTTTCGAAAAAAAAATCCAGGACCAATTACGGGAAGAATAATATTTTATACGAGGGAGCGGTTTTGTATAATAAATTGCCAGATGATATGACTGATGTGAAAAGTACAACCATATTTAAAACAAATGTTATAACAAAACATGTGTCCTTACCTACTCCAATTCTTTCTAATTTTTCTTGTCTTTCTTTTTTTTTCTTTTTGTTTTATTATTTATATTGTTAGTTTTTCTTTTAATATATAATTATGTAATCGGCTTATGGAGTCACGATTTGTTATGTATAACTGCATGATCTAGTTATAATCTCATATTTAAGTGAACTATTTTTGTGTTCTTTATGAGAATAAATATCTTTAAACCGAAATATAGGGAAAAGTCTGAAAACTGATTTTTTTTTTGTTACGTCATCGCCAGAAAAAAAAAATTCAAAATCTTCAAGGCTCGATTCGAGAATTGAACTGTTTTCATAGGTACGGAACCCTCAGGGTGCGAGTCCGACTCGCACTTGCCCAGTTTTTTTTTCTATTTTTGTATGAAAATTTTAATGCGGTTCACAGAATATTTCTACTAACCAAGTTTCAATATCTCTTATAGTTCCTCCCTCCTCTTATAGCTGCTATGGTCTATCGGTTTAGGTAGTTAACTAAAGGTAAACAATCTTGGTATGTCTTTTTATATTAAAGAGGTCGTATATAATATAAGTACACAAATATTATTTAAATTTAGTTTATTAGCTAACATCGATTTAGGTAAATACCTAGTCGCAAAGATTTTTATATACATACAATTTATAGACAACTTTTAGATAAAAAGACATGCCAAGATTTTTTACATTTAGGTAACTACCTAAACCGACGGAGTATAGCAGTAACCGCAGGAATGGTTTCAGGAAAACTTCCTTAGAATACAGTTCTTGTATTTTTAAACAATTGCTGATCGTGCGTTGCTTGATTGTGTTGTTTGTAAAAGTGGTAAAGTTTGTATGGGTCTAGTTACCTCAAATAAATAAAATTATTATTTCATTTATTTTTCATTTATACATCTATACTAATATTATAAAGAGGTAAAATTTGTAAGTTTGTAAGTTTGTATGTAGGGGGTAATCTCTGGAACTACTGGTCCGATTTGAAAAAATCTTTCAGTATTAGATAGCCCATTTATCGAGGAATGCTATAGGCTATATACCATTACGCTACGACCCACGGGAGCGGAGCAGTAACGAAAAATGCGGGTGAAACCGCAGGGGACAGCTAGTATTTCATACATTTTTAAATATTTTTACAAAAACTTAAAAAAAAACATTTAAAAATATAAAAATTGTGGCCCACCGGCATCGGGAACATGGTCCAAGTTACTGGCGGTCAGGGCTCTATTATTATTATAATTATGTATGATGATATTTATATAGATTATAAAATTGAAGTCAAACATAATTTTAGTTATAACATAATTATTTAATATGTTTAAATAAGTACTACGGACAAATTTTATTTTTAAATAGTTAACATTTGTCATTAGCTGAGTACCGCTTTTCGATAACAGATGGCGTTGTGCCGTTACTCTCCTCCGAGGATTGGCCTCAATTGTCGTATATTCGAGATATTTTTGGGAGAATTATACATTTTTTTGTAAGTTCTTCTAAGAAATAATTATTTAAAAATGTAGGTAATAGAATAGAATTGAATTTATTTTATACTTGCGACCCGCCCCGGCTTCGAACCGGTTCAAAATTATCATTGTTACCTTACTATATTATATATACATGTATTATACATATAAACCTTCCTCTTGAATCATTATCTATTAAAAAACAGCATCAAAATCTGTTGCGTAGTATAAAAGATTTAAGCATACGTAGTTGGGGATATACCTAGGGAGCGAGAAAGCGACTTGGTTTTATACTACGAGTATGTAGTGATCGGACAAAAAACGATCTAAACCTACTGTGTTAGTAACTGAGTAACTTTTTATCCTTACCTTTTGTATAAGACATCTTAGAACCGGAGAGGTCTTCGCTACAGTTCTTAGGATGCTGTTGCGAGTACCTCTCACTCTCCTAAGCAGCAAAGCACTTTTCGCGTGAAAGCCGAAACTATTTAAGTATGCTTTTGTCGCTTACGATATATGATTGCTAAGGGTACCTAATAACACAACATACTCGCAAACCGTAACATAAAACACACAGCCATTTTAGTATTGATGCAATATCTGTAGCAATAAACTTACCACCGAAACCACCGAAATTAGAAACAATGAAGAAAGAATTAAATAAAAACAAAACTATTTATGCTCTTGTCGCTTAAGATGTATGATTGCTAAGGGTACAGACCTAATAACACATAAAATACTCGAAAACTGTTACATAAAAACACAACATTCATTCGTACAGTAACCCACCGAGATTGCATAATTTCGTACTCCCTCTTAGATTTAAAAAGTATTTATGTATTGACTCGAAAACTCGTGAGGGTAGGACATATCACTCCTGCGGGAACGCAAGAGCGCGACTGGACCTCCGTGTGTGTAAGGAGGTAGTTCGTTAAAATAGGGGGATTAAAATTATTAATTATTATTATTTTTTTCTCTTTTATTGCACCTACCACTAATATTCTCTGCATTGCCCAAAGGTTGATTGGTAGAAAATGCCCAAGGCATTATTAAGTCCGCCTTTGTACCTATTTTGTGGAAAAAGTATTAAATAAATAAATAAATAAAACAAATTAATAAACACTGAGGGAAACGCTCAAGTCCTGGAGTATAGCACTGGAAGGCATTCATTTTATTGTTTTAAGGCTTCTTTGTACATTCTTATTTGTAACAGTACTTACTTGGATCAAACAGGCTTTGTTTGATTTCATAAATAAACGTGATTTTATTTGTAACTATGGTCTGTGCGCAAGTGTGACTTGAGTAGTAGTGGAGAGTGAAGACGGCATTGTGTGCGGAGCCGCCGCGCGCGGCAGTCGCGAGATGCGCGCGGTGTGGCGCGGCGTGAGCGCCGTGAGCGCGCTGCTGTGGGCGTGCGCGGCCGAGCGCGCCGTGGTGCGCGGCGCCGTGCGCTTCGGCGCGCTGTTCGCGGTGCACGGCGCGCCGGCGGCGGCGGGCGGCGGCGCGCCGTGCGGCGCCGTGCGCGAGCACTACGGCATCCAGCGCGTGGAGGCCACGCTGCAGGCGCTGGACGCCATCAACGCGGACGCCGCGCTGCTGCCGCGCCTGCGCCTGGGCGCCGAGCTGCGCGACTCGTGCTGGGCGCCGCCCACGGCGCTGCGCCAGACCATCGACCTGGTGCGGGACGCCATCGCGCCGCCCAGCGCGCGCCGCCAGCCGCCGCGCACCCCGGACGACGCCGACGCTTGCTCTGCGGTCAGTATACCACAGAATAAGTCACAGTGCCTAAACTCTGCTAACTACTAACCGATTCAAGATATTGTTATAGACCAGGGTTGTTATGAATATGAAATTTCGGATACGGATAAGGATACGACATTATTTCGAATTATCAGTTAGTTTCGGATAATTTCGGTTACGGATAGATTTTTATAATAAGACGAAGACGACAACAGAAGAAAACAAACAATGCGCGCGTGTGTTGGCCGCCGCCCGGCCGATCAACTAAACCACCTGTCATAACGTGTCGTCTGTGTGTCCGACACTTTTATTTCGGATTCCGTTACGGTTATGGAGCTCCCTAACATCCCTGTTAAACCTTGGCCTGAAATATTTAGTACCTACTTATCTAGGATGTTTTTGTGCTGTGGTAATATTATGTTCCCTTGGGACTATTTCCTACTTTCATCATTGACGCGGGTGAAGCTGCTGGCAACAGCAAGTAATTTGGAAGTATTGTCGAAACTGCTCTCAAAGATCGTCCAAATGTGCTTGAAGTGTGGGGCATAGGACAGAGGGCGTGCAGCGCGGAGGGCGCGGAGCATTCGCTGCGTGACGGAGAGGACGGCGAGAGCACTCGACCTCGGCGCCGCACTCTCCGCCGCCACACTCTGTGTCATGCAATTACTTCGAGTTTGTACACTTAGCTTTAGACACTCGGCTGGTGGTTGTAAGTGCTACGTCAGGCTGCCAAAGCGGGCGCGGCGTGTCGTACACAAACATTAGAACTTCACTCGAGCCTCCGTAGTGGGCACGTGGGCGCGGGACAGGTGCGGGAAGCGGCGCGGTCTGGCTGACGCGGCTTAGAGCATTTAACCTATGCTCTAAGCCGCGATCACGCCATAGATCGTTCATATAAGAGGGCGCAGTAAGTGCGCGGGCGGAAGATGATTTGACTTTTACTAACTAAACCCCACCCCGATCCTTCTTTGTCTTCGTTCCAGGGTCCCGGTTTTTCCTTTCGGTAGCACACCCATAGCCCCAGAGGCTTCAACCCTGCTGGGTCCCTACAGTTTGCTGACATCTCCTTGAGGCGCGTGAATTTCTAAGTTTAATTTGTATTGCTATCACAGCAAGCAACTGACAGTGTGTGGATGATGACTTTACTCCAGTCAGTGTGACCAAGAATTGTTTATACTATCTGGATTGATTCCATCAACCTCAAAAACGTAATTTAAACTCGAGATAGCGCTTGTAGTTTCTGTTTTGTTTCTTCAATGCAAATTATCTATGCGTTTTCAAACTTGAGAGGGTAGGCTGAATGTGGATTATATAATAGAATAATTAGTAAGTAGTAGGTTTTCGTCGTTTCTTCGTAAATTGGTGTAGACCGAAAATACGATTAAGTTCATATCGATTACCTCGTTCGAGCACCTTTCGATTAATTTCTGTTGAATCAGTTGAATTATGTACTTATTTCATCAAAACGAGAATGAACTGTAATATACATTAACAAGGGCAAGGGCTCAAATAATTGCTTTGCATATAATCATATAAAAATACAATACTTGGTCAATAATCAATAATTTTTATTTTATTTTTTTAATTTTAGTTGGTTTTCAGAATAACTCCCTAATCAAACATGCGGGAAGTGCTAGTGTGCTTTGTATCAATGAAATAGTGTTTGTGTGTTATAGGGCGAGTATCAGATTGTCTGCGTTTTAATAAAGGTAGTTCTTTTTTTTTAATTGTTATAAACTATGGTCTGTTTTTTAAACCCTGAAGCAGAAAAAAAAACCCTGAGAAAAAACAGACGACAGTTCTTGACTGCGATCCCACCTGATGGTAAGCAGTGATGCAATCGTTGATGGTGAGGCGCACTAGCTTATTAAGAGCCTATTCACTCTAGCCTTGAAGACACCTAAATTATAATCGGACGGGAAAACCGCAGCAGGCAAATTGTTCCAGTCCCTCGATGTACGCGGTATAAACGAACGAAGCGAAACGCTTAGTCCGGACCGTAGAGGTTTCGACAATGTAAGGGTGAATATTCGCCGTATGACGGTTTGTCCGATGGTAAAATGGGGATGGCGGAATCGGTTCACGCAATTCCCGCGCACACTCTCCGAAATGCATCCTGTAGAAAACCGAAAGGCTGGCTACCCTACGCCTATGCTTAAGGCTTTGTAAATTGGTCTTAACCAAATCTAGATCTCCAATAAGCCTCTTCGCACGCCTTTCTACTGAGTCCAAAGCTGCCAGGTGGCATCTTGCAGCTCCAGCCCATATGTGGCTGCAGTACTCCACACACGATCGGACCTGTGCTTTGTACAACATTAGAAGCTGTCCTGATGTTAAGTAGTTACTTCCGGCCCTTTGCCAGAACGCCGAATTTTCTAGCAGCTATCTTGGCCTTGGACTCAATTAACCACCCAAAGTTGAGGTCGGAGGAAATTTCAACTCCTAAGAGCTGAAGGTGGTCGATGCATTCCAGGGATACATTCCGGAAAGCAGGAGCCAAGGTGAACGGGATCCCTTTAGCGGTTAATAGACACGCTTGTATTTTGGCGGCGTTGAATTCCACCAGTTTGGCTTCGCTTCACTTGGAGACTGCCTGAAGTGAGTTATTCGTATGCTCTACCATGGCCTCTCTTTCGGACTGGATTAGCTACTTACTAGCCTGAGTAAGTGGCAAGTATCTATCTACAACTGTGCTATCATCTGGGTACCCATAGATACCGGGCATCAGCAGATCGTCGATGTGGAGCAGGAAGAGAGTTGCAGAGATTACAGACCCCTGAGGAACTCCGGCATTAGTCCACATGGGCTCCGATGAGCATCCGTTGACAATAACTCGGAGGGACCGTTCGCTTAGGAAGTCTTTTATCCACTTAATCAGGCCAGGGGAGATACCGTACGCTGGAAGCTTACTCAGTAGGCTAGCGTACCATACATACCCTATCGAAGGCCTTCGAGACGAGACCTTCTTTGACGAGGTCTTCCTTTTTGCAAGACCTTCCCCATTCTTCTCGCCCCACAGGTGAGTGGCATACACCAGAAGGTCCCCAGTAGACCGATTGCGGCGAAACCCGTGCTGTCGGTCACTGAGGAGATCGATACCTTCCAGGTAAGCCATGAGGCGCGAGTTCAATACACGCTCCATAATCTTACAGAGTATGGAGGTTATTGAAATCGGCCGATAGTTGGCAGGGTCGGCACGACTGCCCTTTTTGGGCACGGGTTGCACGTTGGCAAGCTTCCAGGACTTGGGCACTATACCAGTCCTATATGAAGCGCGTCAGTACAGGAGACAACTCGGGCGCACAAGCCTCAAGAACAATCGCTGGTATACCATCCATTAGCTTTATTCACGTCAAGACGACACAGCGCTCTCAGAACCTCTCTGTTCCTAATGCGCACTTCGGACATCGAAGTGTTGCAGTGAGGCAGAGTCGGTGGAGTAGCACTGCTAATGTCAAGACGAGAATTACGGGCGAAGAGAGATGCAAAGAGACCTGGTTTCTCTCTCGCCGTATGAGCCAATGATCCATCTGGCCTAACCAGCGGAGGCAATATGGACCGACAGAAGTTCGCTTCGACCGACTTGGCAAGGGACCAGAATGCTCTGCTGCCGGCTGGTTGTGCAGAGAGCTTTTTGCCAATGTGAGTAATGCGATCGAAGCGAGCCTTCTTTAGTGCCTTTTTGTAGGACTTGGCAGCTTGGTTGAAGGCTCTCTTCTTTGTTCACACGTACCGATTTCCATAATGAAAAAAAATTGACTAACTACTCATTTTATTATTGACTAGCTTTTACCCGCGGCTTCGCTCCCGTCAAATGACTATCCTACATATCCTGCGCTACTCTACCCTACCTTCCCTACCTACCCTACACTACCCTACCTACCCTACACTACCCTACCTACCCTACACTACACTACACTACACTACACTACACTACCCTACAATATCCTACACTACCCTACACTACCCTACACTACCCTACACTACCCTGCACTACCCTACACTACCCTACACTACCCTACACTACCCTACACTACCCTACACTACCCTACACTACCCTACACTACCCTACACTACCCTACACTACCCTACACTACCCTACACTACCCTACACTACCCTACACTACCCTACACTAACCTACACTACCCTACACTACCCTACACTACCCTACACTACCCTGCACTACCCTGCACTACCCTGCACTACACTTCCCTACACTACCCTACACTACCCTACACTACCCTACACTACCCTACACTACCCTACACTACCCTACACTACCCTACACTACTCTACACTACCCTACACTACCCTACCTACCCTACTTTACCTAACTTTTTATTTTTTTTTCCTCTCCGTAAGAACCATCATTGAACTTCAAGGAACATTTAAAAAAAAAAATCAGCCAAATCGGTCAAGCCGTTTTCATGTTATGTCGTGACAACGAAAAACGGGTTTCATTTTTATATACGAGTATATAGATTCGGTATCACTAACATAATCACCACCCGAAATGCCATACACTTTCAAATCAACACGTTGTATATTTCTGAGAAACCATCGCGTATAGGATGCTATGTATCCCGGGAGTATTTTTCGGGATAATATTTAAATTTCACGGTTGTGACGCCGCTGGAAGAAGCTGGTTTATAATATGACGACAGCGTGCGCGTCGCGACAATGTGCCTTCCTCCGCAGGCGGGCGAGCCGGCGCGCGCGGCAGCGGCACCGCTCGTGGCCGTGCTGGGCCCCGGCGCCAGCTCCGCCGCCGTGCAGGTGCAGAACCTGCTGCAGCTGTTCTCCATCCCGCAGGTGGGTACCTCACGCCAGCTCGGCGCACGCCGGGCGTGGCGCTCACGTCGCGTGTGTCGCAGGTGTCGTACTCGGCCACGTCGCGCGAGCTGTCAGACCGCGCGCGCTTCTCCACGTTCTTCCGTGTGGTGCCGTCCGACCGCCACCAGGCGCGCCTGCTGGTGGCGCTGCTGCGCGCGCACAACTGGACCTACGTGCACGCGCTGCACACGGACGGTGAGTGTCCTGCCGCCCGCCGCCGCCTGCGAGCGCGCGGGCAGGCGCGTGCAGTGTGCGGTGTGCTCGCAGAGAGCTACGGGCAGAGCGGCATGGCGGCGTTCCGCGAGGAGGCGGCGCGCGGCGGCGTGTGCGTGGCGCGCGAGGTGGCGCTGCGCGCGGCGCCGGCGCCCGCGCAGGTGGCGGCGGCGCTGGCGCGGCTGGCGGGCGGCCCGCGTGTGGCCGTGTGCTGGTGCGAGGGCCGCACGGCGCGCGCGCTGCTGGCGGGGCTGGCGCGCGCGGGCGCGGCCGGGCCGCACACGCTGCGGCTCGTCGCCAGCGACGGCTGGGCGGACCGGCGCGACGTGGTGGAGGGCGTGGAGCGCGCCGCGCACCGCGCGCTCACGCTGCGCATCCGCTCGCCCTACCTCAGGGACTTCGACGCGCACTACCTCGCGCTCAAGCCACATAACAATTCAAGGAACCCCTGGTTTCAGGTGACCGTTGTATTTAAAAAAATAGTTGTAAAACTGAAAGTATAAGTTTATTTAATTAATTGTAATGTAAGTTTGTGTTTAAATATTATAATTTTTATTGAGTTTACATTTATATTAGTTTCAATTGTCATTTAAACGAATATGAGAGCGTAAAGATTTTTCATAATTATAAACTGTAAAATAAATTTACAGGAATTCTGGGAACAGAAATTTAACTGCTCGCTGTCTGCCAGCCCGGCGGCGGGGGTGGCGGGGGTGGCGGGGGCGGCGGGGGCGCGCCCGTGCACAGGTTACACGTAGCTTGTCTATAGCAAATACAAGTGTATAACCGGCGGCACGTATCTTGGCAATGCGCAGAAATCGTTTTTTAGATCTATTTGGTGGTCAAGCGGGACGCGGGGTATGAGGTAGCGCCGATCCGGCGCGCGATTGGTGCAGTATTATAATAGTAGTTTATGATTGGTGCGTTAGACGACTTTTGCCTCCGCACTGCGTTACGTCCCGTTCGCTAATTAGCTGTTTTGTGCACCATGCGCGAACTTGCCAACTTATTTGCCGGGTATTATACAGGGTGTGGCGTAAATAGTGGTCCATCGTTAAAGATTCGATTTACCAGATAATTTACTATAATCTACTAAAATTTTAACCATTTTTACCCAAGGGTTCCGGAGATATAATTTTTTTTTCTTTTTTTAATAAAATTTCTACATTTTGTTATAAATTTGGTTATATTAAAAAAAAGAAACATCTTTTTCTTGTTCTGATTTCTGTTAATAACTGCTGAATACTAGAGCTATCGTGAATAATTGTCTTTTTTTAAGTACATTTCGAGAATTTGAAGAAAAAGCAATTCTTCTCTATTTTTAATCCAAATTTTTTACATTATCTGCAAGTTCAAGAGCGATTTCTGTAAAAAAAATGTACTATACTCTCAGTGCCCATGAATTATAAAATATGCCTACTAAATACCGATTCTAAAAAGGTATCATAATTGCAGATCCTATTGGTGAACAGAAAGATATTCAATTTTAATCTAAGAAAGGAAGATTTTCATTATAATACATTTTTAGTTTTAGTTACGTTATTACTTACGATTTTCATTAAAAAATGACTACACTGCAATGCCAATAACATTTTTTCACTATTGTTGCAATCTGATACAATGCACCCAATCTTTTTCGCCTAAGCAAAATAAAACAATTCATACTTGTCATCATTTATTGAAATCTTAAACATGGTTAAAAAATATTAAAATTACACAAAATGTTCAAAATGGGCCCCATTTGCAGCGATAAACGCTCTGCAACGTCGAATAAATGAACGTTTAATCCTTCTAGCATACCCGCTTGCGCTGATTTCTCTAGCTGCTGTCTGGATTCTAGTCCTCAATTGCTCAATACTTGTTCTTTATAAACTTTTTCCTTTAGGCAGCCCCAATAAAAGAAATCCAGGGGATTTAGGTCTGGCGAGCGCGGTGGCCACAATATTGGACCTAAGCGCCCTATCCACCTATTTGGATACACCATATTCAAGTGCTCTCGTACTGCACGAGCGTCGTGTGCGGGACAGCCATCGTTTTGCAGCCACATGTCTTCTCGGACTTCAGGAGCGACATTTTCCAAAAGCGACGGCAAGTCGTTTCGCGAAAAACTCAAATACCTCTCCGCATTTAAATTTTTCTGGCAGCTCGTGTGGACCAATTATCTGTCCATTTATGATTCCGGTCCATAGATTTATTTTTAATTGATATTTTGATCTATCTTGTCTTATGAGATGCGGGTTTTCGATCTGCCAACGATGCAGGTTGTGCAAGTTCAAATAACCAATATCTTGATAATAATAAACAATATCATGCGAATGGGGGCCATTTTGAACATTTTGTGTATTTTTAATATGGTTTAACCATTTTTAAGATTTCAATAAATGATGACAAGTATGAATTGTTTTATTTTGCTTAGGCGAAAAAGATTGGGTGCATTGTATCAGATTGCAACAATAGTGAAAAAATGTTATTGGCATTGCAGTGTAGTCATTTTTTAATGAAAATCGTAAGTAATAACGTAACTAAAACTAATAATCTTCCTTTCTTAGATTAAAATTGAAAATCTTTCTGTTTACCAATAGGATCTGCTATTACGATACCTTTTTAGAATCGGTATTTAGTAGGCATATTTTATAATTCATGGGCACTGAGAGTATAGTACATTTTTTTACAGAAATCGCTCTTGAACTTGCAGATAATGTAAAAAAATTGGATTAAAAATAGAGAAGAATTGCTTTTTCTTCAAATTCTCGAAATGTACTTAAAAAAAGACAATTATTCACGATAGCTCTAGTATTCAGCAGTTATTAACAGAAATCAGAACAAGAAAAAGATGTGTAAAAAGTAGTGCTTGGCGCTATGGTGACCTAACACTCTTTTCGCGTATGTGGTAGGATATGGTTCGTTTGGTAAATTAAAGTCTCAAATAGTAAGGAAACTATATTGCACTAAATCACTACAACACTTATAACAATTGAAATCTAGATAAAACGGTAATGGTTATGGTAATGGTAATGGTTTTGGTTTTGAGTACGTGTGGCTCCAATGAGACCCGAACGCGAACTGTTCTGTATTTTGGTGGACGAGCGAATGTGCATATTAGGGTGTCCCAAGCTATAAGGGCGAAATTTTTTTTCTCGATTTTAAGTACGCATACCCTCTATATTTTTTCTATTTGATCCTAAGAACCCAAATAATAAATATAATTGGAATCGAATAACGATAACCCGTGCCGACTTGATGTCAAAGTTTTAATATAAAGTTAGTATGAAAACTATAGAGTACGTTTTAGAACTTATTTTTTATTCAACATTTTAATCATTGTTTTACTTATATCTTATGTTTAGTAGGTATCTATTATTAAAAGAACATAATTAATTTTTCTATTCAAAATTAGCTTTTTACAGTCACAATAAGCCCGTCGTTCTTGTACGTAACGTAAAAAATATGCTTCTGTTCCTCTTCAACAGTGATTTTGCCATAAAAGTCCTCAGCATCAGCACCTGTGTTCTAGCACGTTAAAATTAAGTATTATTAGACCAGGTTCTGCATTCCAAACTACTGGTGCCTAATCACATCCTGTTAAGTTGTTCCAATTTGAACAAACGATAAGTGGTTTTTATCATCAGAAAAATAACTATCGGGAGACGTTTTTTAATAGACGACTTTACATTTGTGCACATCTAAAACCGGCAACAGTTTGCCATCCAAATAAACAGGTAGCTACAGTATCGAGGATCTACCTCGTTTTGAAAATTGACTTTTATTTATATATTTACGCTCTTTTCGATTCTGCGTACGAATTATTTGATTGGAGGACCTACTTTATGAGAAATTTTCGTCAGTATTGTATCCAAGTACCTCAAAAGTAGCACAGTATACACAGATTTTCTTATACTAACTTTCCTACCTATCCAAAGCTGCAAATTCTCTTTAAAGTGTTTTTTTTTCCTCATACATACGTATTTTATTTGTATCGGGCTGTATGCTCTCAAATTTTCTTGTAAATCCGTCATTTAATTATCTGAAGGTAATTTTTCTTGATAAAGTGATGTCATAGCAATTAAGAACAAAGAATTTAAGCCACAGACACTTGTTCTTCAATATTTCTAAGGAGCACTTTTTGTTTGAATTTTTTGTCCACTCCAGCCAAGTAACCAAAAATCATCCTGGCTCTCGTTGGCACTACAAGAAGATTCTATCTTTATTTATCTTAATTAATAGAAACGCATCGGCATGCATATGCTATGTCAAATAATTTGTCCAAACTTATACAAGCTCACACTTATACGAACTTCTCTTATGTTTCGTTCGCATTTTTTTCTAATCTCTTCAATGTTTGGATAATTTAATAATTTTTTTAACAGAGATTATGTTTTTTAACACAGATAATGTTTTAATATAGAAAAATCACGTATATTTTCTTTATAAATAACGCATTTTTGAATAGTAGCTTTCACGTTTTCAGTGCACAAAAATTCACTTGTAAATGTTCTAAAACAATACTGTCAATACTTGTTTATTAAAGTGTAGCTTTGAACCCGTAATTTGATTTTATACATCCTCTATTAAAAAAAAAATCTTTTGTAATACTGCGTTATCCTACCGAGATGTAGACTAAATGCAAATTATGCGTTTACTAATTTAATAAACGAGTAATAACTAGCACTTGAAACATTGGCTTCGGCGCGCCAAAGTACGGAAATTCTGATATCTATCGATGCAAGTCGGCACGGGTTCCTTTGGTCCAAAGGACATGAAATTTTATTTACAATTGTTTTGACACCATTCGAACAAAATTAGAGGGTATGCGTTGTAAAAAACAGACTTTCATTTTTTTGGGACACCCTAGTGCATATTTGCAGTCGATGCAATTATGCATTTTCGCTTAGTGTTCGATGGAAACTCGAACATATTCCCGAGAGCGAGAAGAAATGCGGGATGATTGCTAAAGACTACACTGTAATGAATGAATACATTAAATAAGAGTACGTAATCTTAACTGTTATGGTACAAAAATTAGCAGTAAATAGAGTGAAAGCTTATTTGTCTACTTAAAATAATTAACAACATTAATGAATACATTTTTAACACCGATTTTAAGTTACACTAATGAGTCATCTAAAGTTAAATCGATATTTCGATTGTCTGTGTTCATATTTTTGCCACGTTTGGTCGCACTATATTTCGCACTAGGCCACCGTTTGGCACAATCATGTAAACGAAAACTGATCTCACTTTTTTCACTTAAATCTTTAGCACTGAGCACTTCACTATATGGTTCGTGTCTTCTGGCTGGTTTCGGTGTTAATGCAGCCGCTGCGAACTCCTGGTGGCGGCTATGGCGTCGTGGTTTTGGAGGCGGTGGGGTCACCGTGGTCTGCTGCTGGTGAGCTCCTTCACCACGGTGTCCAGCTGCGGCCCCTCGGCACAGGCGACAGCGTCCGGTCCGCCACAACCAGGCTGCTGCTACGCATGTAGCGATCGACAGCAACACGTAACAAACTACATATTGATGGATGTCGTGCGGCGATATGTCGTCGATTTCTGAATCGCTTTTCTTCAGTTTTTCTATCGCCTCCCCCAAACTAGTCATTGATATGGTTAGGTTACTGTCTTCAATCTGTCTTTCATCTGGGATCTTGATGTTAACCAAATGATTAATTTGATCAAATTCTGGCATAAAAATGGTTGGTGTAACGTTCATTTGGTTGGACTGATGGCGTATTGAATATAATGAGAAGTCCTTTCCTTTGATGACGCACTCTTGATCTATGGCAATGACCCCAGCTTGACTCAGCTGACGGACGGTCACAAGGTCGCCGCATATTACCTTTATTGTGTAGGTGTCACAACAAAAGTAAAAGTGCTGAGAAGTCAAATGTAATTCAAGCCATACGTTTGTACACTTGGTTCGTTCGAATTTACATTCGTTGGTCTCTGCGTTCCTTTCGCAAAAACTTTCGTCATTTTGAAGGGTGGTTATTGGTTTTAACAGCTGACACATAAAGGTTGTTCCATGGTGTAAGCATGTCGTGAGCTCTTGTGTGGACATGCTGAAGAAAGAATCCTTGTTTAGGTTGACAGCCACGTATTCAGAGACTGGTATGATTGTGGTCTTAATGATGTTTGTTTGATGCGGTATTGGTATTATTTTGTACAATTTGAAGCTTTCTCTGGATACAAGTGGAAAAGTAACTTCAATGATAACAAACTTTTGAGTCGCTCTGGCCTTGACTTTCAGTAGTTTGTAAAGGTACTGAAAATCGGTGTCTAAATTGGTGATTGGTAGTGTGAGTTCGCTTGGCATCTGGCCGTATATTGTTTGAAGCTCACGTTTAAGTTGCGTTGGTGGCAGTAAATGTATGCTTATTTGACCGTGATAAATGTCTGTTAATGCATCGAGCAACGTGTCTTGAAGTCGTCTCAATCCTTGTAGCAAGCTGTTTCCAGACATCGCTGACAATGTGAAGTCGTTGACGTATGAAATGTTTCGTATTTCTCGCTGGAGAGTGCTCGCGTTATCTTGTAAATCCCCAAGTTTCTTGTTTATGAGTTTATGCTGTTTATTTACAGTGGCTTCCATTCTCTTCATAAGATTGAACTCCGCTTCGATTATGGAAGTTTGGTTTTTCCATAGATTAGACAGGTGTTTCTCATTGTGCTGGATGGTTTCAATGTCTTTTTCATATTGGTCAGCAAAACGCGAGTCCAACACACCGAATAAGTCATTCGCTAGATACCCGATACCGTTGATCAGGCCTCTTCGACGCCGAGGCGGCTTCCCCGCGACGCGTCGCTGTCTGGCGTGGACATCGAAATGCTGCGCTAGCAAAAGTTCATTGTAGTACTCCAGTTCCTGATAGTTGTGTCGGGCTTGCTGCACGATCGTATTACAGTGGCTTTGTGTTTCAATCGCTGCGCACAATCGCTCTTGGTATTCCGCTAATTTATTATATGTGATTATTCCTGCCCAGTAAGGTCCCATGTCATAATACATAACTAATGTCCATTTATCTCTGATTACCTACTAAGATTTCACAATTAAATTGGTTGGCTAATTACTGTGGCTTGCCATGATAATTACTGTGATTTCATGGCCAATTGCTAAATTTCTTAAGTGATTGAATTTGATTGATATTTTTCAACAATAAAAATGTGAGTTTATCTTATTTGTTTTATTACCTATGACCCCATCTCATTCACTTTTATTTGGTATAGGATAAGTGTATGTGACTTTATCAACATGTTTTTTATTGATGTCAGAAAATAAATTTTACCTTAAGTGGCCAATAACTACAGCATTCACCCTAGTTGTATTTTTGAAATAGGATCAAGATAAAGTGTCTGGTTGACTGGAAATGGTTTGACTCCGTGTAAACCGTAAGATGGAAAAATCAGCGTGAAAAAATATAGCAAAACGGTTGCCACAGTTGCGATTTTTGATCTCGGTTTTCTATTCCTTTTTGTCAATTTGGTTGTTGGTTTTTCATCTGGTTCTGGTATCTTTGTGTTGTTTTGGTTTACAGGCAAGACTGAGAGTTTCACGATAGGTCGTTTCATGACTCCATTTTTGGTTTTTAGTGAAACCGCTCTAGTCAGACCGTCATTTCCTGGGTGTGTGTCGACCACCCGTCCAAGAGCCCATTTTCCTGGAGGTAGATTCTCATCATGAATTACCACTAGATCTCCAAGCTCGATATTTTTTCGTGGTTCCATCCATTTGCTTCTTGATGAGAGTTGTACCAAGTATTCTGTTTTCCACCTTTTCCAAAGGTCTTGGAATAATTTGCTGGTTAGATGCCATCTAGTTCTGGCATCTTGCTCGGTTTCTATTACAGTTGTTCCTGGTCTCCCTGATAAGAAATGAGCTGGTGTTAGATAATTTATATCGTCAGGGTCCTCGGATAACGCACAAAGAGGTCGTGAGTTGAGGCACGCTTCTAGTCTAGCCAACAATGTGGTATACTCCTCGAAAGTTAGTTTCTGTTGACCGATAACTCTCTTGAGATGATGTTTTAGACTGCGTACTGCTCGTTCCCAAAGCCCACCGGCATTAGGCCAGCTAGGCACGTTAAAGTGCCATTCTATTCCCATCTCTGCTATCTCGGTCATAAAACTTTCGCTGAACCTTTTGCGAAGTTGGTTAAATTCTTCCTGTATCATCCTGTTTGCTCCTACAAAGTTTGTGCCATTGTCACTGTACATATGTCGTGGCGCTCCTTTTCTTGCTGCCATTCTGGTTAGGGCTGCCAGGAAGGCAGAGCTGCTCAGGTCTGACACGAGTTCGAGGTGAACCGCTTTCGTGACCATACATACAAAAACGGCAATGTACCCCTTTGTGGTTTTTATTCCCCGTCCTTTGTTAGCCTTGACCTCTACGAACCCAGTGTAATCTACGCCACAGTGAAGAAAAGCTTGTTCTGGATTCACTCTTGGTTCTGGTAAGTCTCCCATTAGCTGGTGCTGCCGCAAGGGGTTTTGTTTCCTGGCACTGCATGTGACACATTTTCTTATGAACTTTTTTGTGGCCATATATCCGCCGATAATCCAGTACTGTTGTCGCAGATTCGCTAACGTTATACGCGCTCCGCCGTGGAAAGTCAGTTTGTGAGCTTGATCGATGAGTAATGTGGTTAGCTGATGATCGTGTGGTAATATGATGGGATGCTTCATCTCCGGACTCATGTGAGCGTTTTCCAGTCTCCCACCTACACGTAAGATGCCGCGATCATCTATGGTTGGGTTCAAACTCAAAATCTTGCTTTTCGAATGTACTCTTCCGTGTTTATTCAAGGCCTCTATGTCATTAGAAAATTCTGCTTGCTGAACATTTTTTATTATCAGCTGTTTAGCGCGACGAAGTTCATGTAATTCGAGGTAGGGTCGGCGGTCTTGTTTGTTCAAGGTCGGCAGTCGCAGTATCCATGCAAAAATACGTATTATTTTTGTAATGGAGCTGTATTTGCTGATCAAGTGGTTGATAATTGCGGTGGTCAGGGATTCTGTTGGTGGTTCAATGACTACCGCGTGGGTTTGTTTTAAAATAGACGGCTTTACTTCTAAATTCGTCTCATAAATGGTTTGATGGTTTTCTTGGTTTGTGTATGATGATAGCCACGATGGTCCTTGCCACCATAACTGATGGTCTTTTAGTTGCCGAACAGTTAAACCACGGCTCGCAGAGTCCGCTGGATTGTCTGTCGTCTTCACGTATTGCCAATGTTTTGGTGGTATGATTTTGGTTATTGTTGTCACTCGATTTGCAACGAATGGTTTCCATCGGGCGGGATCTCCTTGTATCCATCCTAGCACTGCAGTAGAATCAGTCCAGCAGTAGACATCCGTAGGGTAATCTGATAAGCAACCTCTGACTTTTTGCATTAGCTGTGCTAACAGGTGAGCGCCCATTAACTCTAGCCTCGGTATAGATAAGGTTTTGCTTATGGGTGCTAACCTGGCCTTCCCTGCAACTAATGTGATGGTTGTCTTTTCTTTGCTCTTGACCTTGCAGTAGATTACGCATGCGTATGCTTTGTTGGAAGCGTCGCAGAACCCGTATAGTTCTATGTTTTGGTCTTTTCCCATTCCTAACCATCTGTTGACCTCAATGCTATTTATTTCGGAAAATTCTTGTTTGAGTTTCGCCCATTCAGAGTTTATTTCCTCTGGTAGAGCATCATCCCACTTCATGTTTGCCAACCAGACATTCTGAAACAGGAGCTTCATGGTAGTGCTCACGGGGGTTAACCACCCTAATGGGTCGAACAGCTTCGAAATGTCGGAAAGTAGAGCTCTTTTGGTTATAATTGCAGGTGATTCAGGTTCTATTTTCGAGTTGAAGGTGAAATTATCTTTTTGTGGGTTCCAACGGAGGCCCAATGTTTTGGTAGAGTCGTTTCGCTTGAACTCGTATGTTGACTGGTCACATATTGCTCTCTTTCCAAATCGGTTAATAGCTCTGGTTTGTTCGAAGTCCATTTTCTTAGGTTAAATCCTCCTAATCGACATAATTTGATGAGATCTAATTTGAGTTGGTTTGCTGCTTCCATTGAGTGACGCCCTCCGCAAAAATCGTCCATGTAAAAACTTTCTTCCAGTTCTTTTGCTGCGTCTGGAAATTTTTCTCTCTCATCAGATGCTAGCTGCTTCAAGCACATCATCGCTAAGAAACCGGCTGGTTTGGTTCCGTATGTTAGCGTTACGAGCTGAAATGATCGTATGGGTTGGTTGTTCAACTCTCGCCAAAGAACTTTTTGGTAAACCTGATCTTCATGGTGCACTCGGATCATTCTGTACATCTTCTCGATGTCGGAAGTATATACAAATTGAAATTGTCTCCATTTCAAGATAAGCTCCTGAAGATCCTTCTGTATATTTGGACCCCTGTACATAACGTCATTTAGACTGTACCCTGACGAAGACTTTGCCGAGGCATTGAATACTACTCTCAGTTTGGTAGTGGTTGATTCTGCCCGAATGACTGCATGGTGTGGTAAGTAACATTCAGGTTCCTGGTTACTGGTACATGGTTTCATGTGGTTTAATGCAAAATATTCATCCATGAATTTTTTGTATTCGGATTTCAGCTCACTGTTCTTCTCAAACTTCTTCTCTAAGTTTCGAAATTGAGCTAACGCCTGTGGTTTAGTTTGACCTAATTTGTCTCTATGTTCTGGCTTAAGTGGTAGTCGGACTTCGTACCTTCCGTCCTCAAGCCTCTTGGTGGTTTGGATAAAGAACTGCAGACACTCGTGGTCGTCGTTAGACATCTCTATCTTTTGGTTTATGTCTTCGTTTTCCCAATGAAGCTTGTCGATCTCACCCCATCGGCTATCCAATGACTTTAAGGCGTTCTCAAATTGCCATTGATTTTCAAACTTGTCTACTTGAATATTACTCACGGTTCTCATGAACGCCTTGAAGTTAATATTCTGCTTCTTCATTAACCCGTTCAGCATGCTGGACCCTCTGTCCATGTAGAGTGAATGCTCTCGTTGTGGGGACCTTTCATAGCGAGACGACGTACCTGGTTGTGGTTGTGCCGCCCCTTTTTCCTGTCGACTGTATTCCGCGTCAAGCTGCTGCTTAGCCCGGTTGCCTGGTGATGGTTGTACCTCCTCCGCTTCAGCTCTGTGGGGGTTGTCAACTTTCAGCTGCTGCCCGCCTAACTGCCTCATGGTTTTGTCAATGATCTCCTTAATGTTTAAATAAACTTCCTGAGCTGTTTCGAAACAACCCTTTTTGAAGTAGACGTGGTCGAAATCCGAAAGCTCGCACATTTTCCGATGGTTTTTCAGATAATCGTTCCAGTATGTTTCTAACATTTGAGCCTTACGCTTGTAATTATCGACGGTCTTCCTCTCGGATCCATCTTTCTTGATGTTAGTTAAAAACTTACACAGAATTTCGTAAAGCTCCGTTTGGTTGACGAATAGAGAATCGGAATCCATGATTGAGTTTGTAAGAAATTATTTGGTATCGGTTAGTGTAAGTAAATGGTTTGATCTGACCTTATAGCTCCAACCGACCGTCTCTGCAATCGAAGGTTCTCCAAACTGCAGCGATCTTCTGGTTCGCGTGTCACTGTATCACTTGATAGTCACTGGTAAAAAAATCCGGCTCGAAGGACCATGTAAAAAGTAGTGCTTGGCGCTATGGTGACCTAACACTCTTTTCGCGTATGTGGTAGGATATGGTTCGTTTGGTAAATTAAAGTCTCAAATAGTAAGGAAACTATATTGCACTAAATCACTACAACACTTATAACAATTGAAATCTAGATAAAACGGTAATGGTTATGGTAATGGTAATGGTTTTGGTTTTGAGTACGTGTGGCTCCAATGAGACCCGAACGCGAACTGTTCTGTATTTTGGTGGACGAGCGAATGTGCATATTTGCAGTCGATGCAATTATGCATTTTCGCTTAGTGTTCGATGGAAACTCGAACAAGATGTTTCTTTTTTTTAATATAACCAAATTTGTAACAAAATGTAGAAATTTTATAAAAAATAGAAAAAAAAAATCTCCGGAACCCTTGGGTAAAGATGGTTAAAATTTTAGTAGGTTATAGTAAATTATCTGGTAAATCGAATCCTTAACGGTGGACCACTATTTACGCCACACCCTGTATAAGCTTTAGACATTTTTATTTTACTTTATTAATTTTGTTTTTACAAGGTATTTACAGTATAATAAAAACTAACTCTAAACTAATTAAAACTAACTTAAAACAAACTAAAATATGGCGTCAACAAACTCCTCCAGCTTTAGATAAGTATGATTTATCTTACATCCCACTAGGTACTTGGTAGAGTTTGGAAGGTCGTCGAAGACTGTGGTGTCTAGGTACGAAGCGCATGTGACATTACACAGGGTTATTTGTAAAACACTAACTGCGCGGTGGGGGAGAGGAGGGGTTACGTAAATAACATGATGATGACTACTCTGACAGTCAACTGCAGAACTAAACTCTCTTCTCCTTTAATTGATGGCATTATATACCTAGATTGTACATGACACTAAGCTAATACTAAGACTACGAAAACAGCACAAAAATTCAAGATTCTGATGTTCTATCTACCACATTTATTTCATCTCTGTATTTTGTTGTACCTACCTATGTCCCCCCCTTCTCCCGCTATTGTACTATCGCTTGATTCGCAAATTGAACGTTCTAAAGGTTACGAAGTCTTCGGAACATTTAGAAAAAAAGACAAAAAAATTTAAAGTCATAGAACAAAAGTAGTTTTTTATGATAGTAACGTATTCCTGAGAGGTTATCAGTGTTTTACAATTAACCCTGTATTTAGTATTATTATAGTGTTTTATTTGCGCTTGGTGAAAGGTTCGGAGTCGCTGGCCGCCAACTACACGCAGGAGCCGAAGCTGGCACTGGTGGTGCGCGGCGTGTACGCGCTGGCGCACGCGCTGCACGCCATGGCGCGCGAGGCGTGCGGCGGCGGCGGGCGCAGCGCGGGGCAGGGGGGGCTGTGCGCCGCCATGCTGCCCTTCAACGTGTCGCGCTACCGGCAGCACCTGGCGCGCGTGCGCTTCCGCGCGCCCGACGGCGGCCGCGTGGCCTTCGACGACAACGGCGACCCACCGCCCGAGTCAGTACCTGCCTGTGCAGTGCTCGGCCCGACTGACGACGCGGGCGCGCCCAACTCACACATAACAACTTGCTTGGAGCGTCCACAATGGGGACGCGCGCGGGCTACTCACGCCATGGCTCGTTCACGGCGCGTGGCCGCAGTGAGTGCGCGCACGGCGCGCGGCAACCCGTGCAGTCTTAAACTAGTTCGAGCTATCCGCGCGCGTTGCAGTGACGGCTCCACTGAGCACAGGCAGGACGCGTGCGTCCCCGCGCCCGCGCCGTCCCCCGCACCGCGCTGTCAGTCTGGCCATGCACTGAAAGTTTATTTAATTTTTTTGTACTTACAATCAATGAACTTTAATTAGTCGTGCAGTACTCCTCCCCTCGCAACAGTTTTTGTGGTACCTTCAGATAGGTACCAACAAAAAAAAATTCATCTAAAATGAAGTGAGGGCTCTGAGGGGCTGGCGCTGCTATAGATCACGGACTGCTGTTGACAGAACCAAGAACTGTATGACTCTCCCCACTCTCTTGGTCCATTTCAATCTTTATTTTGCTGTCTTTAAAGAACAAATACTAAGTGAAAAGTATTTACTTCGTGGGGTAGAAAATTATCAAAACCGCTTGAGTTAATGTGTTAATGGGATAAATAAACTTATGTGAATTGTGTCTCCGAACCCACATGTTACTTGTCGCCAGACCGGCATCGCACTACGCAACCACGGTCACTTGTAAGGACTACGCGACCACTTTAATTACTCAGATACCCGCGAAACGAGACACAATAGTAAAACAATAACAGCGTGATCTCATAGGACCGGTTGGGGATTCAAACGTTAATAAAAACAAGATATAGTTGTTTAATATTATAAGTTCATTTAGTTTGTAAGTCGCCTGCGCAATATGTCGGAGCAAGTTTTATGTACGCAACATTCTGCATGTCGAATTATTTTTAAGTTTTATTATACAAGTACCTACTCGTGTATTTATTTCTTCTTCTACTTTTTCTTACTTGGAATACAAGCTCTAAAACATACGGAAGCTATTTTATTTGCATATCCTGGATATAAATCCCCAACATGGTCCCAACGAGCCGGATTTTAATGAAGATCTAATATTAATCAGAGGCAATAAGAAAAATCACGGAATTATATGGAAATTGCAAGACTTGCGAATATTACGGATTGTTGAAGACGAAAACGTCAAGATTAAAAGATCAACGTGAACTTCTACGTGGATATTGGAATTAATCACCGATATTAGATAACTGGATGTGGTTGAATACAGTGTTCAGTAACAAAAACTTTTGATAAATACCCAGTACTCTGAAATAGGTTTGTGTTAAGGTAATATTTCGTGTAAGTTTCCGAAACAGTTGAGGTTAGTAACTACCTTTTTATTTTACGTTGATTGTCATAACCAAATAATCATTTATTTACGGTTAACTGATTACATTATTTAAACGATGCAGAAATATTTGTAAACCAGATATTTTATCAGCACTTAGTACAATAGGCATTATTGTGTTAAATGTTCTTTGTCTATAATTAAGTTTTATTAATGTAAGTTGGTATCAAACAATCTTAGGTAGATTATTATTAGTGTACTTTAACTTGTTTGCATTCCAGGTAATAGACATTTTCATTGTGAGTTATTTTTATATTATTAACTTCTAATTACTGTATTTTTCAGTTTAATACTGGTCTCTCAAAATGACTGACAAGGAGGAGAAGGAACTGACTAAAAGAAGGGCAAGTTATAAGGGACGTTTAACAGCGTTCTGTAATTATGTTAATGATTTGGAAGATTCGTTAAATCCGTCACAGGTTGGCGAACTGCAACTACGTCTAGGTAAGATGGAACATTTATTTTCACAATACGACGAGGTCCAGTTGAGATTAGAGTGTTTAGTAGATGACATAAATAGTCAATTATCAGACCGAAACGAGTTTGAGTCTACATATTATAGGATCGTTACAAAAGCACAAGGTTTGCTTACATGCAACTCGAAATCTACAAAAGATGATTTGTTGGATAGTGACAATGGTTCATCACGAATGCGTAATCGCAGGCTTGTTAAATTACCTACTATACAACTACCGAAGTTCTGTGGTTCTTACGAGAAATGGTTGGAATTCCGCGACACGTTCTCCAGTTTGATACATGAAAATGATGAAATGGATGACGTCAACAAATTCCATTACCTTAGGGCTTCTCTCGAGGATTCGGCTGCTGTGGTAATACAATCTATAGAATTTTCTGCGATAAATTATTCGGTCGCATGGGAAATATTATGCGAACGATACGATAACAAGCGGCTTTTGATACAAAATCATATTAACGCGCTAATACTCATCGAGCCAATTAAAAGAGAGTCATCTATCACTTTAAAACAAATTATTGATACTATTAATAAGAACTTGCGTTCATTGGAATCACTAGGAGAACCAATAAAACATTGGGACTCGCTTTTAATTCAAATAGTTACGCATAAATTAGATTCTAAAACTTTCCGTGAATGGGAAGAATTTAAAGGTGGTATAGATAAAAGTAAGTCAGTAACTTTAGATAACTTTCTGAGATTTTTGCGAAATCGTTCAGACTTACTTGAAACCATTGAAAGGTCACAAAATAATGTCAGTAATACCTCTAATTCTAAAATTAATAAACATAAAAGCATGGTATCTGTAACCAATACGTCAACTAGTCGGCCTAGCAATAGTTCTAACTCTCCGAAATCGTGTCCTAAATGTCAAGGTGAACATACCCTTAGTAACTGTTCACAATTTCTTGGACTCAGTAATGAACAGAGGTTAAAATTACTACCACAATATAAAATATGCTTTAATTGCTTCCGCACAGGCCACTATGCGAATCATTGTAAATCAATTGGATGTAAGGTGTGTAAGCGCAAGCACAACACACTTCTTCATATTACAGATACAATGACTAAACCATCGACTTCCAGTGGCGAGCGCGATCACACTGCTGTCGTGTCTACGGAACAATTGCCTGCAAGTAACGTTACATTATCAGCACAGGTCACGACTAATGTACAAATCAAAGGTGAAGTACTTTTAGCCACATCGTTAATAAAGTTGTATGATGGTAACAACCATGAACATATCGGTCGTGCGATTCTGGATAGTGGCAGTACGTCGTGTTTGATTACAGAAAAATTATGTAATTTATTAAAATTACCCACGATCAAAGTCAATGAGTCACTAATGGGTATAAATAATTCTCAGTCACCAATTGGTAAAATGTGTTACGTTCCAATTACCTCATTAAACGAAAACTTTTCTGTAAATATTTACTGTTTTGTGGTACCTTCTATTACTGATGAAGTGCCATGTCGACAATTGAATCTTAATGATTTAAATATTCCGAGTAATTTGTGTCTCGCTGATCCATACTTTTATGCCCCGTCTTCTGTCGATCTAATTATAGGTGCAGATATTTTCTGGGATCTACTGGGTTCTGAAAGAATTAGCATAGGTTTCGGGAAGCCGGTGCTATTTGAAACTAGACTTGGGTGGATAGTTTCAGGCCCTATATTACATAGTGGTCAAGCGCCTTATTCGCTTCCTATATTTTGCAATGTTGCAAACATAAATCATAACGAAACTAACGTACGCTCGAGTACTGATGACATTCAAAACCTTTTAATGCGTTTTTGGCAACTCGAGGAAGTAGGCCATCAGTCATCAGCACTATCTCGAGAAGAACAAATGTGTGAAGAACTCTTCTCACAAAATACAACGCGTCTCAAGGATGGCCGCTTTTGTGTGAGGATACCGTTAAAACAATCTCCAGATAGCTTAGGTGATTCCATGCAAAGAGCAAAACATTGTCTGCTTTCGTTAGAGCGCAGGCATAAAGGTCAGCCATTATTTAAAAAACGTTATTGTGAGTTCATGAAAGAATATATTGAGCTACAACACATGTCTAAATGTGTGCCTGATCCGAATAAAGTCGCATATTTTATCCCTCACCATGGTGTTGTACGGGAAAGTAGTTTAACTACAAAACTCAGGGTAGTATTCAATGCAAGTAGTCCTACTACCTCTGGAGTATCATTTAATCACTTACAAATGATAGGTCCAACTGTACAAGATGACTTAGTGTCAATTCTTTTACGATTTAGGAAATATAAATATGTTATATCTGCAGACGTGGAAAAGATGTACCGCCAGGTGCTAGTACATCCAGCTGATAGGCATCTACAGCAGATCCTATGGCGGGATGACCCCTCAAAGCCTATGGAGGCGTACCAGTTAAATACCGTTACGTACGGTACGGCAAGCGCACCATATCTTGCCACTAGGTGTTTGAAACAATTAGGGCTCGATTGCGCTGATAGTAAAATTGCTGCAATTATTAAACATGATTTTTATGTAGATGATTTGCTATCAGGGGGGGACACCATTGAAGAGGTCCTTGATATACGTGAGAAGGTAACTTCAGAGTTAGCTTCAGCTGGAATGCCGTTACGCAAATGGAAATCTAATAATTTTAATGTAGTGTCTGATACAGAACATTCTTCATCAATTTTGAACATAGGTTCAATAGAACCCTGTAAAACTTTAGGGCTCAGTTGGAATACTGAGATTGATATATTATGTTTTTCAATTAATCTTAATATTTCTAATGCAACCACAAAACGCGCGATTCTTTCTACGATTTCTCAAATTTTTGATCCGTTAGGTCTATTAGCCCCTTGCATTATTACTATGAAAACCATAATCCAAAAACTTTGGCTGCATAAAGTGGGTTGGGACGATCAGTTGCCATCAGATATATTAAAGGTATGGTCTAATGCAATACGAAACTTATCAATGATAAATGAACTACGTATTCCACGTATTGTACTGTGTGATTCACATAAAACTATAGACCTGCACATATTTTGTGATGCATCGCAAATCGCATACGGTGCATGTATGTACGTCCGAAGTACGAATAATGATAATTATGTTTTGGTTCGTTTGCTTACAGCCAAAAGTCGAGTGGCTCCAATCAAACCAATGACAATACCAAGATTAGAGTTGTGTGCAGTATTGGTTGGTGTTCGTCTTTACGAAAAGGTTATTTACGCGTTCCGCGCTCAAGTAAGAAGTATCACCTTTTGGACTGACTCGACAGTTGTATTAGGATGGCTTAAAATGATACCTAGTAAATTGCAGCCGTTCGTCCGCAACCGTGTTGCAGAAATATTGGAGAAGACACCTGCATGCGCCTGGAGGCACGTACCTACTAATTTAAATCCAGCTGATCATTTATCACGCGGTATAGATGTAAGTCTTTTACAATCTTTGGATTTATGGTGGTCGGGCCCTGAATTCCTGAAATACGATGCCTCAAGGTGGCCTAGGAATCCAATAGTAACCAAAGATCTCCCTGAAATGCGATCTGAAGTATCCTTACTTGTTACTCACGCAAATCCAAGACCGGTTGTAGAATTTAATAGGTTCTCAAGTTTCACCTCGCTTAAACGGTCAGTGGCATATGCTTTAAGATTTATTAACACTCACGTTAAAAAACAACTCCCTTTAACTCAATATCTTAGCATGGACGAATTAAAGCAATCATTGTATTTTATTATAAGGCTCTCGCAAAAAGATTTTTTCCCAGAATACGCGATTTTACTAAATAAGAAAGATTTGCCACTTAAGAGTCCATTGAACAAGTTGAAAGTTTTCCTAGATGAAAACAAATTAATGCGTGTAGGAGGTCGTCTCAGTAATTCACAATTTAGTTATGACATAAAACATCCGTTATTATTACAGTCCACTCATATTGTCACAAAATTGTTATTTGAGTTTATCCATAAAAAACTTATGCACGCAGGGCCGCAATTGCTACTAGCATCTATTAGAGAACATTATTGGCCGATAGGTGGAAAGTGTTTAGCTAAATCAGTTTATCGTAAATGTATTTTGTGCTGTCGCATGAAAGGACAGATTGTCTCTACTATCATGGGTGATTTGCCACAGCAGCGGTTGAATCCCGGGGGCGCTCCCTTTGAAACCGTCGGCGTCGATTATGCTGGACCTATAATGTCAGCAAGTAGACAAGGACGAGGTTGTCGCCTCACTAAAGTTTATATTGTCCTTTTTGTATGTTTTACGACTAAAGCCGTACATATCGAGTTAGCAGGTGATTTAACAAGCAACAATTTTTTGTCGGTTCTTCGTAGATTTGTGTCGCGACGAGGTAAGCCTAAACACATCTACTCTGACAATGGGACCTCGTTTGTCGGAGCATGTAACGAAATTAGTAAATTTTTAAAGAGTAATTGCAGTTCGTTATCCAGTGATTTGGCAAACGATGAAATAAACTTTCATTTTATCCCTCCTTATGCTCCTCACTTTGGAGGTCTTTGGGAGGCCGGTATTAAATCTACCAAATACCATTTGAGACGAGTACTGGGCAATTGTAACCTTACATTTGAAGAGCTAAACACTGTGTTAGTTCAAATAGAAGCTATACTGAATTCTCGCCCACTTACACCACTTTCATCGGATCCCAGTGATTTGTCACCGCTTACACCTGGACACTTCATAATCGGACGGCCACTTACATCGCTGCCTTCGCCAGAACTCGAAAACCGTTCCGTAAATTACTTGACCAGATACCAGAGAATCGAGCAACTTCGACAGCACTTCTGGGCCAGATGGAGCAAAGAGTACGTCTCAGAGCTACAACAGCGAGTGAAATGGCGGTCCTACACTAAGCCATTGGAAAAGGATACTCTCGTGCTCATCAAAGATGATAATCTCCCACCTCTAAAATGGCGATTGGGTCGAATCAGTTTACCCTGGAAAAGACGGAATCAGTCGCGTCGCTGACATTAAAACGGCGTGTGGAGTGGTTCGGCGAGCCTTCAGCAAAATATGTCCTCTCCCGATATCACACGCAGAAGATTCTGGTTGAGAGAAAATCTCTCAACGCCCGGGGGGATGTTTAATATTATAAGTTCATTTAGTTTGTAAGTCGCCTGCGCAATATGTCGGAGCAAGTTTTATGTACGCAACATTCTGCATGTCGAATTATTTTTAAGTTTTATTATACAAGTACCTACTCGTGTATTTATTTCTTCTTCTACTTTTTCTTACTTGGAATACAAGCTCTAAAACATACGGAAGCTATTTTATTTGCATATCCTGGATATAAATCCCCAACAATAGTATAAGATGGCATAATGCCGACGGGTCAGGTAAAGCTGGCCGGTGCACTGCAGCTGTGCTCTGTCGCCAGGCTGAGCGACTACGACGTGATGAGCTTCGAGCGGCGCGGCGGCGCGTGGCGCTACGAGCGCGTGGCGCGCTGGCGCCGCGGCGCGCTGCTGCTGCGCGGGGGCGCCGACGCCGCGCACCGGTACGTGTGGCGTGCAGGCGGCGTGCGAGTGTGCTGTGTGCGTGTGCTGACGTGTGCGTGCTGCAGGCGCGCGCGCGGCGTGGCGGCGGCGTGCGGCGCGCCGTGCGGCGCGGGGCAGTGGGCGCGCGCGGGCGCGGGGCGCGCGCGCTGTTGCTGGTCGTGCGAGTCGTGCGCGCCGCTGGCGGTCACCGTGCCGCCACCCACGCCCGGCTGCCGCCTCTGTCCGCCCGGGCACCGCCCCGACGCTGACCGCATCAGTAAGTATAGTCGCCCACCTACACTGAAGCAGGCCACTAGGCCACCCCCTACCTTTTGTTGAAATAAAGCTGGTCGCGCCGCCGCTCGATAAACAGAAAAATCGTACGACGTAGACAGGACGTCTGTCAAGTAAGCCAGTATTTAAGCAAGTAAATTTGTAGCCTGCTTGCCGTCGCCCGTGGAGTGGGGCGGCGGGGGGCGCGGGGCGCGCGCAGCGGCGGCGGCGGCGGGGGCGGCCGGGCTGGCGGCCGTGCTCACGTGCGCCGTCACCTTCTGGCGCCACCGCGCCACGCCCGTCGTCAAGTCGGCGTCGCGCGAGCTGTGCGCGCTGCTGCTGTGCGCGGCCGCCGTGTGCCACGCCGCCGCGCTGGCGGCCGTGGCGCGCCCCGCCGCCGCGCCGTGCGCGCTCGTGCGCCTGGCCGCGCCCGCGCTGGGCGGCGTGTACGCGGCGGTGCTGGCGCGCACCGTGCGCGTGGCGCGCCTGGTGGCTGCCAGCGAGCGGCGCCCGGCCGCGCGCCCGCGCCTGCTGTCGTCGCGCGCGCAGGTGTGCATGTGGCTGGCGCTGAGCGCGCCTGGCGCGGGCACGGCGGCGTGGAGCGCGGCGCGCTGGCCGGCGGCGCCACGCCTGCTGCACCCGGGGCGCGCGCGCGCCGTGCTGGCGTGCGGCGGCGAGCTGGCCGCGGCGCAGCTGGCGCCGCTGGTGCCGGCGCTGCTGCTGCTGGCCACGTGCGTGGCGCTGGCGGTGCGCACCCGCCGCCTGCCGCACAACTTCAACGAGACGCGCTTCGTGGGCGCGGCGGCGTACGCCACGTGCGTCATCTGGGTGGCGTTCTTCCCGCTGTACGCGGTGAGCGCGGCGCGCACGGCCACGCTGTGCGCGTGCGTGTCGCTGTCGGCGGGCGCGTGCGTGGCGCTGTCGCTGGGCCCGCGCGTATGGGTGTGCGTGTGCCGGCCGGCGCGCAACACGCGCGCGCACTTCCTCACGGCCACGTCTATCCGCTGCCACGTGGGCAGGTACCGGCCGGGGCGCGAGGCGGGCGCGGGCGCGGCCACGCGGCGCGACGCGGCGTGCCAGACGGCGCGCGCGGCGCGGGCGCGCTGCGCGGCGGCGGGCGCGTGCGCGCGCGTGGTGCGCACGACGCGCGCGGACTCGGCGGACGTGCTCATCGTGCTGCTGCAGCACGAGCACACGCTGCCCGACGCGCTGCCCGCGACCGACAGCTCCGACTGACTCGTACCGCTATCGTGTAATGACGTCACTCCCGATGGCATGACGTTGTTTTCGTGAAGCCGATTACTAACCGAGAGGTGTGAACAAGAACTACGTTAGTGGTCGCGCGTTCAAACCCGGCCAATAAAAGTTGTGTCTCTTAGGTAGATCTATTGATCTAATACTTTGTTTCTGACGTACTCACTCTAAAGAACATTGGCTGTGAGTGGCGACACACTGCAGCGCAGATCCTTGTCGGAGACATGCGTGTGTCGCTATACTACATTTGTTATAGGATGGTTTCGGTGACAGACAGCTGTGATGTTATGATAAAGATGCATATTTTCGTCCTGCTGTCATCCAACCCATGCTAAGTAAAAAAGACTATACAGAGCCACAGATAATAGAGCTAATTGTGAAAATCTACCGCCATTATACAAAGTAAAGAAATTAGGTAAGTATATAAAATTATCAAAACATTTTACGTAGGGTAGCCAGCACAATTTCCTATCAGAATTCCGTCAAGATGAGTGATAAGTTCTGAAAAACATGAACATTTTATAATTCTAGACTGTTGAGTGATTTTCAAACCGGTGTTAATTGTTCCAGCTTACGGTCAAGTCCTTTCTTTGTTTGTGAAATCCAAGGGAATACCGTTTGCAAGCCAAAGGCACATTGATAAGTTAGGTATCAATCACTTAGTGTACCCGCAGCCGCGCGCCGGTGTTGTCGTGGACTGGAGGGTTCCCTTCAGGTGCCATCCCGTACAACACTCTGCCTGGCACGCTCAGCAGTATGTGACACGAGCTAAATTCAGCATTAGGCATAAATTAGTTTAAGTGTTGTGTGTGTAGTGAAAGTTACGGTTTTCCTCTGGGTTATCGAATAAACGTGGTGTAAACACTTATTTTTGTGTTTTATTGACAAGCTACCACCAATAAATGACTTTAATGTTAAAAAACTATGAGTAGGTATCTATTTATTACCTAACTACTTGCGTATGTATATCTACGAGTATATAATATCTAAAATAATATTATAAAAATTCAATTTTAAATTTTAAAAAACCCCGACTACGCTCCACCTCTCAGGTCCTGATGACCTTGAAGACCTGAACCGATTTCCACTAAACATATACCTTTATATCTCGATATACCTTTCAAACAAAAAAACCTCATTAAAATCGGATCATCCGTTTTTAAAAGAATTAGGGGGTTAAAAAGAATCCGTAACAATAACTTGTATTAATATTTCTAGTTTTTCGACAATTTTAGCGAATTTTAGCAATAAATTGCTGTCGTTTCTAACTTTATTTTATACTAGCTGTCCCCTGCGGTTTCACCCGCATTTTTCATTAGGTACTGCTCCGCTCCCGTGGGTCGTAGCGTGATGGTATATAGCCTATAGCATTCCTCGATAAATGGACTATCTAACACTGAAAGAATTTTTCAAATCGGATCAGTAGTTCCAGAGATTACCCCCTACATACAAACTTACAAATTTTACCTCTTTATAATATTATAGTATAGAAAACGACAAAACAAAACAACGTCTCGTCGTCGTTGTCACAATAACAATAAAATTTCAAAGGTATGGAAATATTTGAGATCATCTATCTTAAAATACTTTACGTAAACGCGCTAAAGATACGGAGAAGGAAATGTGTGATTTATAAATTGCATAGGTACATTGAATTGGCCATTTCTAAAGATCCCAAGGCTTTCTAGCGATACGTTAAGTAGGTATAGGCTGCAAACAAACTGTTAAGTACTTACTCATTCGGTAATATTTCACATGCAACAACGGGGAGGGACTAACGGCCGAACCCAAAAACCTATCTATCTCCAGCTTTGGCATATTAGAGATAGTAAAACAAATGATAGATACAATACAAAAATTATACCTACATGTTTTCTGTTGTGTAGCTCCTATACTTAAGTACAATAAAAAGCCCTGATATTATATTCGAATTGTTCTTTTATTTTGACCTTATGTATACCTATGATAAGCAGTGAGTGTCTGTAATCAGACTTCGTTTACGTGAATGTGTTTTCTAATGGAACTCAAAAAGAGTGTACTGATGATAAGGCAGTATGATTTAAGATCTTAGCCTGCACAAATTGAGCAAAGTTAAAAAATAAGTACCTGTTACTGATAGAGATGAAGAAATCTTGTTCCCAACAACTGCTAAGTAGCGATACTTACTTGTAACGAACGATATGTTGTAATTAAATGTTACAAAGAATCCATTTCAAATATAGATTACATAAGATGAAATGTTTAAAATCTTGGGGAGTTGAAAATCTTATCCTCTTAATTACTCAGATACCCGCGAAACGAGACACAATAGTAAAACAATAACAGCGCGGTCTCATTGGACCGGTTGGGGATTCAAACGTTAAGGGGGATGTTTCAGCTTAGCCCGCGAAATTCAAATTTTCTTACGTTTTTTGCAATTTGAAGGCCAGTGATAAGTTGTATAAAGTTAAAAATACTTAAGCGGCTGTAAAACGTAACAAGTTACATAATTATAAACATAAAAATCATTAATACAAGCCTCTAAGCTCACCTAAGTGCAGGAACGATTTTTTCGAGGTCGAAAACGTTCTTGCAACTAAATGAGCTTGGAGGCTTGTATTGATGATTTTTATGTTTATAATTATGTAACTAGTTACGTTTTACAACCGCTTAAGTATTTTTAACTTCATACAACCTACCACTGGCTTGCAAATTGCAAAAAACGTAAGAAAATTTGAATTTCGCGGGCTACCTGAAGCATTCACCTTAACAGCAAGAGACAAGTACAGTAGAATACGATGGTTACGTATGTAGTAGAAGTAGAGTAGTGTAGGCTTGAGATAAGTTGCTTATAAAGCACAGACTGGATTAGCTAAGTAGATTGATCAGCTTTCGAGTTAGCGTGCTACCACAACAGCAAATTACTTGTGATGTAACCTAGAATCGAAATGTTCATTGGCGATGTCTTCTCAAGATCCACTGTCCGAGATACACTACATGGCGTACCAATTCAATACTAATTTTGACCGATACTTCGTCATACTCAGTTTCAAAGCATCGATTCGAAAAGTTCCTGTAATAGGAAGGAAAGTATAGAATAGTTAAATTACTTGTTTAGATTCGTCTCGTGCATCCCTAGTGAGCCAGTGTACGTTGGTTCTGTCAAATTGACAAGTTCACAAGACAGTTTCTTGGCGGGATAACGGGACGGGATTCTTCACATATTACAAACGTTTTACCTAAAATAAAACGTAAATTAAATATACTTACCTAAATTTGAAGCCTAATATAATACAAACGTTTTACCTAAAATAAAACGTAAATTAAATATACTTACCTAAATTTGAAGCCTAATATAATATGAGAGAGAAGCCATCATTCCGTCCCTTTCTCGCGTCCGTTTCCCCTCCTTGTGGCACACTATCGCGTTCTCTGTCTCTCCTCCCACCACCACCAGCAGCTGCAAAGGTCGGTTTGCCTTTGGATTTGACTCATTGAAGTCGTTGTAGAACCAGGCAGAATTTAAGTTATTAGGCTTCAAATTTAGGTAAGTATATTTAATTTACGTTTTATTTTAGGAAAAACGTTTGTATTAAATAACTTGACCGTAAATTTGAAGCGTAATATAATATGAGAGACGTGTTTGATATCGCCTGGTGGTGGTGGAGACGTCAATGTGACTATGAGATTGAAATTTAGATTACAAGACCAGGTACACATGGGACAAGTAGGTACTGGGTCCGCAGGCAAAGTTCGGCCTTATGCCTTGACAGTCATGTGACATACCATAGCATATTTGCAACTGTAAGAAGTATGGTATTAGAGGTACAAAAAGTAAACTAGGTTTACGAAATAAAATAGTTTTATTACTAGGTAAGAAAACCAAACAATATTTTTAGTATCAGAAAATAACAAGTGGCTGGATAAACAAGCCAAACCAAAAACCAAGCCAATCATTCTACACTTTTAATAAATTAAAATAATTATTGTTTAAAGATTATTTGCATTGATGATCACACTGCATTAAATAAACTTGTGACAGAGTTTTGAGTTTCTGTTGTTCTAACTTCTTTGCAGTAAAATCGCTTGAATGTATTTTCCGATCTCCAATTGCCTCTGGAGAGAATATCATCAAATGAGCAGTTTTCACGCTAACTATTTGAAGCTACAGCAGACCTTACGCTTCCAGCTGGTGCTTCAATGCCAGCTTCCTTTAGCACTTTCTTGACCCAGTTAGCTATAACACAGCGAGAAGCAGGACGAGCTTTACCATAGGTAGTTATAAATAAATTATTACATTGAGCTTCATTTCTCCTGCTCTTGCCAGCTAATATCAACTTTGAAATCCAATGTACGGGATTTAAGCATTGATCATCTTTATTGATCATTAACTTCCAACCTGACTGACGATAATTTTCAGAATCAGTTTTTGAGCCGAACATTGGCCAAAAGATAATATAATCATCACTAATTTTACATTGATCCGGATTTACGCCTAATAAAGTTAGGTCATGGACCCTGCGGCCAGAACACAGTAACAATAGGCATGCTGTATGCTTTGAGATATCATACAGTTTATTTGTATCAGGGTTCTGTTGGCACAATAACGATAGTACCTGATTAACATCCCAAACTTTGGTCTTTGGGAGTTTTGGAACAGCTTATGCTATGGACTTTAATATACGTTTAACCAAAGGATGCCCACTTAGTCGTTCTGTAGACTCTGGACTAGACAAAGTGGAAACTACTGCTTTATGGATTAGTATAGTGTTGTAAGATAGACCATCTTTTTGGTGAAGATCAGACAAAAATCTAGCAAGAGCTGACCCACTCGGTTCACTTACAGAAATATTATTAAGCTTTGCCCATTTCATCCAACGAGCCCAGGCTGGATTATATGTTCTCAAAGTCGATAATCGCCAACTTTTCATGAGTAGGTCTTTTGTTGCGTAGACCAGTCACTCAGCTTTTCATTCCACCCCCAATTCTCCAAACTTCTAACGTCATCTCGTTGACTCTGTGAGGCGGGCTGTTTGTCGAGGTGTCTATTAGTACTTTGTACAGGTTCCTGATCGTCCAAGGGTGATCTGTTGCACGATTCTTCAGGTCTGGTCTCCAAAAGACTTGGTCCCATTTGGGAACCACTATCAGGAATATTCCTCGACATTTGTTCAGATGGGTTAGGACTTTGGGTACCAAAAATGGTGGCGGAAAAATCCATGCCAATGGGAAGTCCCAGATCTGGCTGAAGGCATCTTGAAACACGGCTTCCTGATCTTGGTGATCCAGAGTGCAGTACTTGGGGACTACATGCGCTAGCTGAGATGCAAACAAGTCTATCACCGGGCGTCCCCATTTGGCAAATACAAGGTTCGTAACTTGGGGGAGTAAATGCCATTCTGGTAGTCTTTGCACTCGGGATAGCCTGTCTGCTTCTACGTTGTACAACCCCGGGATGTGGTAAATAACGAAGTGCATTTGGTAAGCATCTACGAACCGTAAGATCTGGTGGGCAAGATCCATCAGTGCTATAGATTTTGTGCCGCCTTCGTTCCTGAGGTACGATACCGCGGTCTTGCTGTCGCACTGAATGTACAGACTGGCTTTGTGCAAGCGTTGGCCGTAATGGTGGATGGTCTTTAGAATCGCAAGCATTTCTTTTTGATTGCAATGAAGATGTTTTTCTTCTGCTTTCCACGTCCCGGAAATATAGGTGTTGTTTATGTAAGCACCCCAGGCGTCGTCCGATGCATCCGTGACAATATAGTGTGTTGGATGTGGAACATGGATAGGAGACGGTGTCTCGAGGTGATTTAGCCACCATTTTAAGTCGTTCTGAGCTATCTCGGTTAATGAGCTCTTCATGGTTGGTTTCACGTGTAGCATGCTGATGCATAGCCTTTGAAGTTGACGAAAGTTTATTCTTCCCCGAGGTACAACAAAGCTTGAAAAGTTCATCATTCCTATGATGCGTTGTAGTTCTTTCAAGCAAGCTTTTTGATTGTTGATCAAGTGAGCTATTATGGTTTTCATTTTCAGACACTTTTTTGCTGGAAGCGATTTTGTATTTTCCCACGGATCCCATACTATGCCCAGATATTCTATTGCATGCCTTGGTTGCAATATAGACTTTTCGTAGTTTATCATCCATCCTAAATATTTTAGGATACCCACTGTGGCCTTGACGTGGGTCACCAGTGTATCGTAGTCTTGATTGACTAGAAGATAGTCGTCTAAATAAACTACGACTCGCATTCCGCGGTCTCGCAGAGTTTGGGCAATCCAATTGCTCAAAGAGGCAAATCTTCTCTTCGGTGCTGAACTGAGCCCGAAGGGCAGGCAGTTCATTTGAAGCAATTGGCCTTGGTAAACTAGCCGTAAGAATTTCCTGTGACCCTCTGTTACAGGCAAATGGAAATATGCTTGGGATAAGTCCAGTTTCACCATCCAATCGTTCGGTTGGAGGAAGTCTGGTATTCTGAAAATGTTGATCAGACGAAATGTGGTGTCGTCGACGTATCGGTTCAGGGCTTTGAGATTGAAAATCGGTCTGAACTTTCCGTCTTCTGTAGGTACCAGAAACATGGGTGAAATGAAACTTTGTGTTAGAGGCACAACTGTGAGTACCTTTTCTGATAACATTTTTTGAATGGCTTGGTCCATTTCTGGGGAATGAGGTGTCGCCTGGACTGCATTTTGTAGGTTGGGTAAGTGTAGTGGAGGCTTTCGTACAAACGGGATTCGGTAGCCCGATATTATCTTTAAAATGTAGTCTGGTGCTCCCATTGTCTCCCACCGGTCGTTGAAAAGTCTCAGCCGACCGGCACGAAACGAACTCTTTGAGTCAGAATCGGCGTGAATTTCCTCTCCTATCCCGATGGGATGACGAAAAGGTTTTGTGCCTATAAGTGTTTGAATCATCATTGGGTCTACGGTAATTGGGCTGCTTACCGCCCCGGCCCCGAAAGGGCTTGCCACTGTTTTGGAAAGGTGCATTGTTTGCTCTAGAATTTGTTTGCCCCATATGTTTATAGGCCACCTTTCTTTGACTCGGAAGTGGTAACTTTCGCTGAGCCGTGGAGGTACTTGGATCGGTCTGCGGTGCAGAAGCGCAATCCTTGTCACGAGGCCAAAATATTTTATTCACGCCCCCCGCTTTTTCTAGTGTAGAAGTTAGTTGCTCAGCACCAAAAAGGTTATGACAAGACGGTGGAATTTTTCTTATTAAAGTTTTATGCAATGGGTCTTTAACACAAGCCAGAATAGTTTCTCTGCGTTGTTGAATACATTCGGCGCGATGTCCGCAAATCATTTGTAAAGTATCACTTGTGATTGTAGCATACTCGCCATTTACAAAAATATCCGTTATTTTTTTACTTATAGTGTCAGGGTTCAAGCAATCCGTTTGCCTAGTCCAGCTTAAAAATGAGCGGAGCTCCGTTTGAAGCTGTTCTTTCTGTTTAATAAGAGCGAAAGTTAAAGAGCCAAAAGCTTTTTCCATATTAATTAAAGAGCGCGAAGAGTCATAACGTTTAACTTCATCATTTGCATCGAGTTCCATAAAACCGGGGGTATGTCTATAATTTTTTTGTACTTCAGAATACCTCACATTTGTCCAATCGGGATCGTCTAAACGTTGAATATTCTTTAAAATTTCTAAGTACGCAGGGGGCGTCTTTAATATATCAGGATCTTTTGTTTTTGTTCCTATTGACAGTGAAATTTCAGGTTCTAACTCAGCATTATCCGGTTCAACTATGTACGAGTACTTATCATCGTTACTATACAAATCGCGACTCACATTATCTTCTAAACAATCCTCCCGATCAGGTTCGTATAATGAACCTAAAGCTAGTTCACTATTAGCACGATGCGCGAAATTTTTCTTTAGATCGGCTACCTCTTCAAATAACTTTTCTAATTTACGGGCTTTTTGGCGACGTTTGTTTCTTTTTCGAGAACGATGCGATCGCTTATGAGTTGAAGAACTATCCGAGCTACTAGAACTTGAACTAGAACTGGATGATGTCGTTGAGCTACTTAAATTACGAACGCGGCGTTTCCTTTTCCGAGATTGTATGCTATTATCTTTATTTTCATCTTGAGTGCTCATATTTTGGATCGGTAGGGTATTTTGATCACTCATTATTAATAGTCTTACACTGGAAAACAAAAATAACCTTATGCCACAAAAGTCAAAACGGAGGGTAGGTACATAAATAATTCAAATTGAAAAACGAACGGTAACACCATTAAGAGTTTAAACACTATTATTTACAGAATATAGATGTACAAGTACCTGCGTACAGAGGTCAATGTTGGTAATTGTCTTTAACTTTATACACTTTTCTTTGACAGTAAGTTTTGAACTGTAAACTATAGTGTTAATAACTCTTGTAGATCTCAATTAAGCAGTTATAAAGGTAAATTCGTACCTTGCTCTCTCTGGTGTTGTCAGGACAGGAACAACGACGTCAATGAGTCAAATCCAAAGGCAAACCGACCTTTGCAGCTGCTGGTGGTGGTGGGAGGAGAGACAGAGAACGCGATAGTGTGCCACAAGGAGGGGAAACGGACGCGAGAAAGGGACGGAATGATGGCTTCTCTCTCATATTATATTAGGCTTCAAATTTACGGTCAAGTTATTTAATATGAGAGAGAAGCCATCATTCCGTCCCTTTCTCGCGTCCGTTTCCCCTCCTTGTGGCACACTATCGCGTTCTCTGTCTCTCCTCCCACCACCACCAGCAGCTGCAAAGGTCGGTTTGCCTTTGGATTTGACTCATTGAAGTCGTTGTAGAACCAGGCAGAATTTAAGTTATTAGGCTTCAAATTTAGGTAAGTATATTTAATTTACGTTTTATTTTAGGTAAAACGTTTGTATTAAATAACTTGACCGTAAATTTGAAGCCTAATATAATATGAGAGACGTGTTTGATATCGCCTGGTGGTGGTGGAGACGTCAATGTGACTATGAGATTGAAATTTAGATTACAAGACCAGGTACACATGGGACAAGTAGGTACTGGGTCCGCAGGCAAAGTTCGGCCTTATGCCTTGACAGTCATGTGACATACCATAGCATATTTGCAACTGTAAGAAGTATGGTATTAGAGGTACAAAAAGTAAACTAGGTTTACAAAATAAAATAGTTTTATTACTAGGTAAGAAAACCAAACAATATTTTTAGTATCAGAAAATAACAAGTGGCTGGATAAACAAGCCAAACCAAAAACCAAGCCAATCATTCTACACTTTTAATAAATTAAAATAATTATTGTTTAAAGATTATTTGCATTGATGATCACACTGCATTAAATAAACTTGTGACAGAGTTTTGAGTTTCTGTTGTTCTAACTTCTTTGCAGTAAAATCGCTTGAATGTATTTTCCGATCTCCAATTGCCTCTGGAGAGAATATCATCAAATGAGCAGTTTTCACGCCAACTATTTGAAGCTACAGCAGACCTTACGCTTCCAGCTGGTGCTTCAATGCCAGCGTCCTTTAGCACTTTCTTGACCCAGTTAGCTATAACACAGCGAGAAGCAGGACGAGCTTTACCACAGGTAGTTATAAATAAATTATTACATTGAGCTTCATTTCTCCTGCTCTTGCCAGCTAATATCAACTTTGAAATCCAATGTACGGGATTTAAGCATTGATCATTAACTTCCAACCTGACTGACGATAATTTTCAGAATCAGTTTTTGAGCCGAACATTGGCCAAAAGATAATATAATCATCACTAATTTTACATTGATCCGGATTTACGCCTAATAAAGTTAGGTCATGGACCCTGCGGCCAGAACACAGTAACAATAGGCATGCTGTATGCTTTGAGATATCATACAGTTTATTTGTATCAGGGTCCTGTTGGCACAATAACGATAGTACCTGATTAACATCCCAAACTTTGGTCTTTGGGAGTTTTGGAACAGCTAATGCTATGGACTTTAATATACGTTTAACCAAAGGATGCCCACTTAGTCGTTCTGTAGACTCTGGACTAGACAAAGTGGAAACTACTGCTTTATGGATTAGTATAGTGTTGTAAGATAGACCATCTTTTTGGTGAAGATCAGACAAAAATCTAGCAAGAGCTGACCCACTCGGTTCACTTATAGAAATATTATTAAGCTTTGCCCATTTCATCCAACGAGCCCAGGCTGGATTATATGTTCTCAAAGTCGATAATCGCCAACTTTTCATGAGTAGGTCTTTTGTTGCGTAGACCAGTCACTCAGCTTTTCATTCCACCCCCAATTCTCCAAACTTCTAACGTCATCTCGTTGACTCTGTGAGGCGGGCTGTTTGTCGAGGTGTCTATTAGTACTTTGTACAGGTTCCTGATCGTCCAAGGGTGATCTGTTGCACGATTCTTCAGGTCTGGTCTCCAAAAGACTTGGTCCCATTTGGGAACCACTATCAGGAATATTCCTCGACATTTGTTCAGATGGGTTAGGACTTTGGGTACCAAAAATGGTGGCGGAAAAATCCATGCCAATGGGAAGTCCCAGATCTGGCTGAAGGCATCTTGAAACACGGCTTCCTGATCTTGGTGATCCAGAGTGCAGTACTTGGGGACTACATGCGCTAGCTGAGATGCAAACAAGTCTATCACCGGGCGTCCCCATTTGGCAAGTACAAGGTTCGTAACTTGGGGGAGTAAATGCCATTCTGGTAGTCTTTGCACTCGGGATAGCCTGTCTGCTTCTACGTTGTACACGCCCGGGATGTGGTAAATAACGAAGTGCATTTGGTAAGCATCTACGAACCGTAAGATCTGGTGGGCAAGATCCATCAGTGCTATAGATTTTGTGCCGCCTTCGTTCCTGAGGTACGATACCGCGGTCTTGCTGTCGCACTGAATGTACAGACTGGCTTTGTGCAAGCGTTGGCCGTAATGGTGGATGGTCTTTAGAATCGCAAGCATTTCTTTTTGATTGCAATGAAGATGTTTTTCTTCTGCTTTCCACGTCCCGGAAATATAGGTGTTGTTTATGTAGGCACCCCATGCGTCGTCCGATGCATCCGTGACAATATAGTGTGTTGGATGTGGAACATGGATAGGAGACGGTGTCTCGAGGTGATTTAGCCACCATTTTAAGTCGTTCTGAGCTATCTCGGTTAATGAGCTCTTCATGGTTGGTTTCACGTGTAGCATGCTGATGCATAGCCTTTGAAGTTGACGAAAGTTTATTCTTCCCCGAGGTACAACAAAGCTTGAAAAGTTCATCATTCCTATGATGCGTTGTAGTTCTTTCAAGCAAGCTTTTTGATTGTTGATCAAGTGAGCTATTATGGTTTTCATTTTCAGACACTTTTTTGCTGGAAGCGATTTTGTATTTTCCCACGGATCCCATACTATGCCCAGATATTCTATTGCATGCCTTGGTTGCAATATAGACTTTTCGTAGTTTATCATCCATCCTAAATATTTTAGGATACCCACTGTGGCCTTGACGTGGGTCACCAGTGTATCGTAGTCTTGATTGACTAGAAGATAGTCGTCTAAATAAACTACGACTCGCATTCCGCGGTCTCGCAGAGTTTGGGCAATCCAATTGCTCAAAGAGGCAAATGTCTTCGGTGCTGAACTGAGCCCGAAGGGCAGGCAGTTCATTTGAAGCAATTGGCCTTGGTAAACTAGCCGTAAGAATTTCCTGTGACCCTCTGTTACAGGCAAATGGAAATATGCTTGGGATAAGTCCAGTTTCACCATCCAATCGTTCGGTTGGAGGAAGTCTGGTATTCTGAAAATGTTGATCAGACGAAATGTGGTGTCGTCGACGTATCGGTTCAGGGCTTTGAGATTGAAAATCGGTCTGAACTTTCCGTCTTCTTTGGGTACCAGAAACATGGGTGAAATGAAACTTTGTGTTAGAGGCACAACTGTGAGTACCTTTTCTGATAACATTTTTTGAATGGCTTGGTCCATTTCTGGGGAATGAGGTGTCGCCTGGACTGCATTTTGTAGGTTGGGTAAGTGTAGTGGAGGCTTTCGTACAAACGGGATTCGGTAGCCCGATATTATCTTTAAAATGTAGTCTGGTGCTCCCATTGTCTCCCACCGGTCGTTGAAAAGTCTCAGCCAACCGGCACGAAACGAACTCTTTGAGTCAGAATCGGCGTGAATTTCCTCTCCTATCCCGATGGGATGACGAAGAGGTTTTGTGCCTATAAGTGTTTGAATCATCATTGGGTCTACGGTAATTGGGCTGCTTACCGCCCCGGCCCCGAAAGGGCTTGCCACTGTTTTGGAAAGGTGCATTGTTTGCTCTAGAATTTGTTTGCCCCATATGTTTATAGGCCACCTTTCTTTGACTCGGAAGTGGTAACTTTCGCTGAGCCGTCGAGGTACTTGGATCGGTCTGCGGTGCAGAAGCGCAATCCTTGTCACGAGGCCAAAATATTTTATTCACGCCCCCCGCTTTTTCTAGTGTAGAAGTTAGTTGCTCAGCACCAAAAAGGTTATGACAAGACGGTGGAATTTTTCTTATTAAAGTTTTATGCAATGGGTCTTTAACACAAGCCAGAATAGTTTCTCTGCGTTGTTGAATACATTCGGCGCGATGTCCGCAAATCATTTGTAAAGTATCACTTGTGATTGTAGCATACTCGCCATTTACAAAAATATCCGTTATTTTTTTACTTATAGTGTCAGGGTTCAAGCAATCCGTTTGCCTAGTCCAGCTTAAAAATGAGCGGAGCTCCGTTTGAAGCTGTTCTTTCTGTTTAATAAGAGCGAAAGTTAAAGAGCCAAAAGCTTTTTCCATATTAATTACAGAGCGCGAAGAGTCATAACGTTTAACTTCATCATTTGCATCGAGTTCCATAAAACCGGGGGTATGTCTATAATTTTTTTTTTACTTCAGAATACCTCACATTTGTCCAATCGGGATCGTCTAAACGTTGAATATTCTTTAAAATTTCTAAGTACGCAGGGGGGGGGGGGGGGGCTTTTGTTTTTGTTCCTATTGACAGTGAAATTTCAGGTTCTAACTCAGCATTATCCGGTTCAACTATGTACGAGTACTTATCATCGTTACTATACAAATCGCGACTCACATTATCTTCTAAACAATCCTCCCGATCAGGTTCGTATAATGAACCTAAAGCTAGTTCACTATTAGCACGATGCGCGAAATTTTTCTTTAGATCGGCTACCTCTTCAAATAACTTTTCTAATTTACGGGCTTTTTGGCGACGTTTGTTTCTTTTTCGAGAACGACGCGATCGCTTATGAGTTGAAGAACTATCCGAGCTACTAGAACTTGAACTAGAACTGGATGATGTCGTTGAGCTACTTAAATTACGAACGCGGCGTTTCCTTTTCCGAGATTGTATGCTATTATCTTTATTTTCATCTTGAGTGCTCATATTTTGGATCGGTAGGGTATTTTGATCACTCATTATTAATATTCTTACACTGGAAAACAAAAATAACCTTATGCCACAAAAGTCAAAACGGAGGGTAGGTACATAAATAATTCAAATTGAAAAACGAACGGTAACACCATTAAGAGTTTAAACACTATTATTTACAGAATATAGATGTACAAGTACCTGCGTACAGAGGTCAATGTTGGTAATTGTCTTTAACTTTATACACTTTTCTTTGACAGTAAGTTTTGAACTGTAAACTATAGTGTTAATAACTCTTGTAGATCTCAATTAAGCAGTTATAAAGGTAAATTCGTACCTTGCTCTCTCTGGTGTTGTCAGGACAGGAACAACGACGTCAATGAGTCAAATCCAAAGGCAAACCGACCTTTGCAGCTGCTGGTGGTGGTGGGAGGAGAGACAGAGAACGCGATAGTGTGCCACAAGGAGGGGAAACGGACGCGAGAAAGGGACGGAATGATGGCTTCTCTCTCATATTATATTAGGCTTCAAATTTACGGTCAAGTTATTTAATGCGGGATTTTTCGAGTGAAGTTTAATAGCTGTGTTAATTATTCGCAAATTGTTTCCTAGTGGATATTGTGATGGAATATTGGTGTAAAGTATCTCTAGTGTCTAAACAACTGGACAATATGTGGAATCATTTCACAATCAAAACGGCGCGATCTCGGTAAAATGGAGGTGAGAATTTAATTGTATTGTAGACCTGCTCATCGATATTTTCCAAGAAACCTAACTCCATACATTTGCTGCTAAAACATTAGAATAATAGCTATTAGCTCATCATTTTTCGTAGGAATGGTATACTCATAACAAGTAGGTAAGCAAAGTTTCATATTCAGTGAAAAAAATGATAGTTTTTTTTTTAAACGTAGTATTTTGACTGACTCCTTTCACTATTTTAATTATCAGTGGTAGAGCGAGTGAAGAAAGCGAAAATTTAGAGCACTCCAACATGGTCAGGTTAGGTTAGAAGGGGAATCCCCTATGAGCGCAGGCGGGCGTAATCCCTTTCAGTATTTTTTTTTTTAAACCAGTAGTGCTCCGCCCCTAAGGCTACCCACTGACCCTCCATCGGCTGTTCTTCTGGTCTTTTAGCGATTAGGGTTATAGGGTAGGGGGGTGTAACTTCTTCCTACTCTAATCCCCTTCATGTATAATCCTGCAGACAGAAATGGCTCAGTGGGTAGCCTATGAAATAGCCTGATGGCCTTCTGTCGACCCTCTAGCCCCTAAGCTGTTAGAATGTATCTTTAACCTATCACATAACCGCGAAATGAGGCACAATAGTAAAACAATAACAGTGCGGTCTCTGCGACCAGTTGGGGATTCATGAATTAAACAATTATTTTCAACCTTTATTTTGTTACCCCCTTGGTACTATATTGTTTTCTTTTCTAATTGTAAATATTTGAAACTAAAAATTTGCTACATTTGGGGGATATTTCATGAAGTTAAGGGTGAACCTCACCCCCAAAAAACCAAAAAAATATTTAAAAAAACACAGGCTAAAGTGGGTAATTTATTAATGTATGTAAGAACTTTCCTTAAAAATAGTTCTTTTTTAAATTATAATAAAAATAATAAATAATTAAAATAAAAATAAAAAACACATATAATTACTTCTTACCATACCAAAGTAAATTGTATTCTAAATTAACGTTATTTTCGCTATATCTCACTGTAATCCCCCCTAAACTATTAGAACTCAAGTATACTCAACCATTCACCCACCCACTCATCCTCTTGCAGTCATCCATGCATCACACTGCACACACACCCGCACACACACGCACAACACAGCAAGAGGTACCCCTTAGACACACTATTCATTACTCTTCCCAATAACCAAATATTTAATCATGTTTTGTATTCATTCAATTGATAATAATATAAAATGCTGGCGCATAAGAGTTTTTAAAATGTATTTAATCTCAGGGGGATTAGTCGCTGAAATCCGAAGTACAGGTTCTTCCTAGTTCGGATTCAGATGCTAAAGCTTTTGTGTAGGTACCACACACATCGCTTCCAAGCATTTGTATGTACTTGTAATATGTGTTGTACTTGTTTTTGAGAAATAAAAAAAAATAAAAATATTTAAAAAAAATTATATTAAATTATTTGGTCCGTGGGTCGTTTAACCCTTTTCTTGACGATGTGCTCTGTAGGATACAGTCAACTTTGAAAAATCATACTAAGAAAAATATTCTTACTTTAAACGAATTGTTCCTACTGTTTAAGAAAGGAACTGTTTCTGAACCCATTTACGTCATATCATGTCAATTTGACGCAACCGTTTTTCAATTATAATCCAAATGCTGAACCCACTCAAAGTGGACCCACCGACAAAGTTAAAATAATTAATATTTTATATTGTTTTTACATTATAATCTAATAACTGTGCATGTCACGGTAAAGTACATTAGTATATACGTGTCAAATGAATGAATTTTGATGCGAAATTGTATATTTGGTTTAGTAAATTAGAGCCAAACTGTTATGTATCTCACAGGATACACTGCCATGTTTACTGGTTTTTTTATGGTTTGGTGTAATGTATCGTGTAGTGCACACTGCTATGTTTATAGTGTTCTGATTGTTATTATTTTGTATTGATTACTTTTATGGTGGGGTAGTGGTGATGGTTTTAAAATAAAACAAAAGGTTCAGAATTCGATTCCCGGTCGAGACAAAATAGATTTTTTAAAATGACATGGCAAAATCTGTGCATATTTTTGGTTTCTGGTCTTTTTATGGAACGTTTGCTTGTTTTGATTTTCGTTTCGCATGGTGGTTTATTAAGCTTGTTTATCTTAGGGCGAAGTACAGCCTTCCATTATAAGGGGCAGAAAGCTTTGTGCCAAAATTGAGCGTAAAGAAAACGATTCATTGACGGAGTCTGAAAATGCAACCCGGCAATTTTCAATTCGACATAGGGTAGACAACAAATCATCACCTTGATGGCCTCCATTACCATCGTCGATGAAAAATCTCAACCTGCTATCCAACGATGAAGTAATAGACGTCCAAAAAGCGGTCACTGCATCACCATTGCTAGCGTCTCCACTCACTCTACCAGTCGCGCAAAATTTTACACAATTGGTATCGGTACGACAATAAATATGTCAGTGCCGCAAGCAGCTTTGTAGACGTCGTCCGTATATCAACGATCCAAAGAAAAATAAGGAGAAAAAGATGAGGTTAACGATGCCTTATCTTGAAATTATAAAACATTACAACGCCCATATAGGCGGTGTTAATAGAGCTGATGTTCTAATTGCTCTCTATAGAACTGAACTGAGGGGACAACGTTGGTACCTACCATTGTTGATATCACAGTTGTTAAACATATCTAATACAAATAGTTGGATTTTATAACGGAGAAACATCGGTAATGGTTCAAATTCAGATACAATATTGCCAAAAACTTATTATTACTCCTCAGAACCACCACGAAACATACGGATAATAATGTAGAGGGTCCTCATTAAAACCAATAAAAGCACCTGTTGCTAATTATAATAATTAAATAATTTGCAGTGACCAGCTTAGCCACTTCGCGACTTTTGGAACAGAAGGAAGGTGAAAACTATGTACCAAAAATCAAACTACTGTGTCATGTACTATGTATTAAGTAGTCAGATTATGCTAAATACTTGGCAGAAATAGTTTTTATACTTTTCACAACCAGTCATTTCTTGTTAAGCAAGAATATATGATCTAACCAATTAAAAATCATTATTTCATATACCATTTGTACTACTACCTGTTTTTGGCAGTGTGTCTTGTGGGATACATTCACCTGAGATAGTCATTCCTTAAAAACATGGCAATGTATCTCACAGGATACGGAAGGTATTTCAGGAAACAAAAGGCTTTGATTTTTATTATTATTTTTCTCTGCGTTTTATGTTCATATAAAAAAAGATTATTTGAAAAAAAAACAGTTAAGTTATTCAATTTTTTTTTCTTTGCCAAGTTAAGGGTTAATTTAAAACAATATAAATTTGTCTTGTATGCCTTATCCCAAAATGCTTTATAACTTCATCAGCTTCTGTTGTGTTGTTGCAGATGTTTTCATGGATGTGAAGAAGTACCAATCCGTTCAGATATTAAAAACCGGGTTGAATTCACTAGTAAGACTATTTTGAACAACATTACATAATAATATAGAAAACAGTGGCAGGAGTATGGTGTGCGGCAGTGAGCTCGTTCAAAGATTCCCTCAGGTCAAACAGCCTGTGTTACGGCTAAGTAGAATGTTTTTTCCTTAAAAGATCTTTAATAGATTTATTCATTGTTTCTTCTCACCGTCACCTCTCTACCCTTAACTGACTAGGAGAAAGTCAGAAGATAGGCTCTTGGTGTATCTGATGTCCAATCAGTTGGAGTCGGGGTATTGAAAGACTTAAAAGTGTCATTACACTCTTCGATATGTCGGCTCGATACGTCGGAAGTCGGTAGGTAAGGTAGGTAGGTAGGTAGGTAGGTAGGTAGGTAGGTAGGTAGGTAGGTAGGTAGGTAGGTAGGTAGGTAGGTAGGTAGGTAGGTAGGTAGGTAGGTAGGTAGGTAGGTAGGTAGGTAGGTAGGTAGGTAGGTAGGTAGGTAGGTAGGTAGGTAGGTAGGTAGGTAGGTTAGGTTAGGTTAGGTTAGGTTAGGTTAGGTTAGGTTAGGTTAGGTTAGGTTAGGTTAGGTTAGGTTAGGTTAGGTTAGGTTAGGTTAGGTTTTTTTTTTTTTTTTTTTTTTTTTTTTTTTTTTTTTTTTTTTTTTTGTTTTGGCAGGAGTGGGAAATCCTCATGGACACCCAGACTGTCTTACGGATAGGGCAGTCTGGGTAGTGCCGGACTCTTACCGGCTAAAACCACACTCCTGCCACGCTTACTGTCCTCTGGCAAAATCAGAGCCCTTATGAAGCGATTTTTAGTTTTTATATGGCAGATTTTATAGTAATTTGTCTGAGGGTTGAATAATACCTTATAAAAGAAAGTCACATAAACAGTATCCAGTCTGCGATCCAGCAGATCAGAAGGCACAGGTATGGGTCAGACTACCCATCTCAAATTCCGTTTGCTACCTTGACAACCCTACTTTTTTTTTTTTTTTTTTTTTTTTTTTTTTTTTTTTTTTCGCGGTTTTTAGGTACCTAATCTATATACTTCACATATATATTTAAGTATCCTACATTTCTTAAGCTAATTTGTTTCTGTATACAACTATTGAACCTATTTTACTGAAGTATTCCATTAATCTGTTTCTATACCTACCTTTCAATAAGGTAGGTAGATTTCCAGCTTCCAATCTTTCACCGAGGTCCTGTTCTGCTTCGTAGCGCATTCTAGCAGTAATGGGGCATTCCAACAAAATGTGCAAGACCGTTTCATCAACCCCTGGTTCACAGGTGCACGATGCGCTTTCCTTACACCTGAATCGCTTCAGGTATGCGGAAAACCCACCGTGCCCCGTAAGAATTTGTGTCGATATCCCGGTGTGCTCCATTCTCCGTACAATACTGTACGCCGCAACAGCATCAGGGAAAAACAATTTGGTTCCAGAGGCTGTTTCCCCGGACTTATATCTCTCGTTCCATTCGTCAAGCGACCTCATACGAATCTGCCGCTTGACGAATGAAACGGGGCACAGATCGTAGTCCGGCTTCCTTTTCGACCCCAGGGCAGCCTCTTTGGCGAGTAAGTCGGCTCGCTCGTTTCCCTCCAATCCTACGTGGGCCTTGATCCAGAACAAGGAAACCCTTTTGTTCTGGAGCTTGCAGCGGCGTAGGGTGTTTCTTGTTTCCACTGCCAGGGGATGGAGGGAACTTGCATTGACCACCGACTGGAGAGCCGCCATGGAGTCGCTAAAGATGCCGAACGTGCTTTCACGGTGTTTGAGTGCTTCACCAGCCGCTCGTTGCAGAGCCAGCAGCTCAGCCTGATAGACGGTGCAGTATGATGGCAAAGCAAGCTTGAGGGCCTTTGTTTCAGCGGCACTATTCCATAATGATAGCGCCGCTCCAACCTTGCCCTCAATCTTGCTGCCATCCGTGAAAATACGCACTGCGAAGTTGGTGTGGTGGTAGTATTGTTCCTCGTCTATCAGGCTGCCAAATTCCAAATTTGTTTGTTCTGCAGGGTGTGGAGCCTCCAGAACCGAAGTCATCCGCTCAATCTCCCTGTCAGCCAGCTCAGGCTGGGGCACCCCTCTCTTGGCCTCGAACAGTGAAGCCGCTTCGCGGATTCGAAGATCGAGGGGGAGCAACCCAGCCAGCAATAGAGCCGAGTGCAGGGAGACCGTGCGGTAGGCTCCACATAGTTTCTGTGCAAAACCTCTTTGGACCACGTTCAACTGCTTGATGACCCCTTGCTTTTGTGCGGCTGGCGCCCACGCACTTGCGGCGTACAGGAGCGTTGGTTCGACTGCTGCGTTGTATATAGTGCGGACCACTTCCGGGGTCAGCCCCCAGCTGACCCGAGCCGCTCTTGCCAACTGTTTGTACACAGCTATCGCCCTTTTGCAGGCGACAGCTATGTGCTTACTGAAGGTTAACTTCGCGTCGATGGTGAGGCCCAGGATTTTTACATCTTGGGACATTCCAATGTCGATCCCTCCCATGCTCAAGCGTGGTGTATCATACTTGAGCTTACGCGTCATGACCATAGCGCAGGTCTTGTGCGGCGCGAATTTTAGTTTATTTTTGATACCCCACGCTCGAACATGTTCGAGAGCGGCATTGGCATCTCCTTCAATTTCATGCGCCGTTTCGCCGTCAAAAACCATTACGACGTCGTCCGCGAAGGCCTGGCAGTAATTGCCCGCAGCTTCGAGCTCTTTTAGGAGTGGGTCCAGCACCAAGTTCCAGAATATAGGACCCCCGATGGAGCCCTGGACGCATCCCTTGCTGGTCGACTTTGTGGTTACCTCCCCTGCATACCTCACACAAACCACCCTATCCCTGAGGTAGCTGCTGACTACTCGTCTCAAATTTACTGGGCACTGTTCCTCAGCCAATCGTACCTTAATGGCGGGCCACCAAGCACTGTCGAAAGCTCCCTCTATATCCAATGACACAAGCGTGACTATCTTTTTCTGTGCCAGTTTTGCGCGAATGTGTTGCACGAGAGTATAGAGGGAGTCTTCGGTGCTCCTTTGGGGCATAAAGCCGTATTGGCGAGTACTAATTCTGGGAAGCAGGTAGAATTTGAGACGAGCAACCAGCATCTTCTCGTACACTTTCCCAAGGACAGGCAATAGCCCAATCGGTCTGTAAGACTTGGGTACGGTGTACGAGTCTTTACCCGGCTTCCTAAGCACGACCACAGTTGCTTCCTTCCAAGCCTTCGGGAAGTGGTGGTATGCCAGGCACTTATTGAGAAGTGCCAGGAAAAAGTCAGGGTTACATCGCACGGCCTGAGAGCAGATGTCAGCGGTGAGGCCGTCCGCTCCCGGGGCCTTTTTAGGGTTAAACGACCCCATGGACCTGTCGAGCTCGCTTTGGGTAAACGGCGGGTCATGCCGTTCATCATGACTCCACTCGTTTACCATTTCTGCCAGTTGTCGGGTTTGGCGATGGTCCATGTTGTCGTCCTCCTCGCAGTCCTCGGGGTAAAACGTGTCCGCCAACAGCCTCACAGAGCTTCTAGCGTCCAGTGTTTGCCCTTCCTCCTGCAGCGGCAGGTCCTCCTCCCTCCTTGAAACCCTTCCCATCACTCTATATATTCCGTCCCAGACTCCTTCTTTTTCTTGTTTTGTGCAAAATTCCTTCCAACTTTCCTCTATTGCCCTCCTCACAGCTGACTCATATTTTTCTTTTTCTTGCAGGTACAGTTCAACCACCATCTCTCTTCGAACCGGCGCTGCATTCCTGACCCTGCGCTTCTTGGTGGCGACCAGCTTCTTCATCCTCGCGAGCTCCTCGGACCACCACGGCATGGTAAGTGTTTGTTTTTTGTTTATTATTGGAATTGTGTGTGTACATGTATCAGTTACGGCTTGAGTGTAAATGTTAATTATCTGATCTATTTCTTCTACGTTTGTTAAGTTGGCAAGTTCCGTAACTGTAAGATTTCTGTCGGACATGATTTGAGCCATTTTCTCACGAAACTGGCTCCAATCCACTTTTTTTGTGTTGTATTTGCGTGTTGTGCGCTCAATGTTGATGCCTTTAGATTTGATTAAGCTGATGCCAAAAGTGATGCCGTTGTGGTCGGAACTCGTAAGACCCTCCACTACTCGCCAGCCGTCCACCAGGCCCAGTATGTCGGTCGAACAAGCCGTTACATCCACGTGGCTACTGTACCTGATACCTCCTCTAATGGTATCGAAAGTCGGGGTATAGCCGGTGTTAAGGATTTGCAGGCCCATTTCACCCAGTGCTCCGCTCACCTGCTCCCCTCTGAGGTCCTCGCTGCTGCCACCCCACCAAGGACTCCAAGCGTTAGCATCTCCCCCAACGACCACTCTGCAGGAGCCCAGCTCTTGCTCTATCCGTCTTAGATGCTCCAGGTATGGCCCTAACGGCTTGTCGGGCTCGAAGTAGAAGGACACCAGCGTGATTGTCCAGGCTCTGGTTCGGACTCCCACCACAACAATGTTGTTTGTGGTGAGTTGCGGGTACTGTAATATGTCCAGATCTTGGTCAAAGACTGCGATTGCCGCCTTTACAGTCCCTTCTCCTCCCTCAGAGCTCTGGAAGACCCTTACGCCCCGGTAATCCCTCATCCTTCTTACCCCCCCCACATAGGGCTCCTGGAGCAATGCTAGGGCTACTTTCTGCTTAGTCGCTTCCAGCAGCAGCTCGCTGGTGGCTAGCCGGCTCCGTTGCAGATTGGCCTGGAACACTTTATACTCAGAGGTGGCCGCAGGGACAACCTCAGCAATACGCTACCGACAGACGCGCCAACGCATCCCACTTTACGCGAATAGGGCACCCATTGTCAAAAGCGCTGTGGTCGGTTTTTGCCATTTTCGCCAACAGGCAGTTTCGACACGTTGGCACATCAGCCGCCAGACGCGAAGGGCAGTCCGCGCGTAGGTGGGGTTCACCGCAATGGACACAGAGGTCCGCAGGTTCTGTGCATAACTTACGGCTGTGGCCGAAGCGCAGACAGCGAGTGCACTGGATCAGCGGTGACTGATCCAGTACACGTACCCTCTGTAGGTCGATATGCACTCGACCTGCCACCGTAAGCCTCTGCCAAATCTTTGGGGACACCTGCAGAATGATATGGCTCAGGTGGGTATTTCTGGTCCTTCGACGGTACTTTACCGATATCCTTACATCCTCTGCAGGTATATCTCCCATGAGGTGGACATTCTGACGCTTCAGAGCTTCGATAGCCTCCGCGTCTGTGTGGCAGGAAAGGACGTCTTTCATAATAATAAGAGGGTCCTTATTTTTAACTTCCTCAACCAACAGATTCCCAGCTTTCTTTATTCTATCCGAAACCTTAGTCATTTCTTCCTGAGATCTGAACCCCATAATGACCTTTTGATCCCTCGCCTTTCGTAAGCGCTCGACTCTTGTGCCCTCTTTTTTGGCGTCCACCACAGTCCTCAACTTTTCAAGAACCTCTTCACCGGTGTCCTTGTCGTTCAATGATGATACGACTACCGAGTGAAGAGACTCTTGAATTTTCTGCCTTGTGCCAGCAGCGATTTCCGCAAAGGTCGGCCCATGGACATAGCGAGGAGCAAGCTTCAGTTGCTCCGACAGAGCCTGCGTGTGCTGCTGGCATTCCTCCAACGCCCGGTTGTGCTGTTGTAAGTTCTCCATAAGCTGTTTCACGAGCTCCGTCGGAACATCCAAAGCCTGCGTCTGGGTCCTTTGACCTTCGTCAGTAGTGGGTTGGTACGTCAGGTTTGTAGTTGTAATGGTTTCGGCCAAAACTGGACGTTTCCTGTTTTCCGACTCCTTAACAATCTCGTACAGTCGGTTTATGGCCCCCATAACCTCCGTTTTTATTTCGGTTTTAAGGTTGCGAGAATTGCCCAAGTGCAGCTTCGCCTTACTTAGGCAAGCTCTCGCCTCCGCGGTGAGGTTAGGGTACTTAGATTCAGGCTTATTACCAGGACTCCCAGTCTCTACAGAGGCCCGGCGCGCTCCCGAAGCGCTCGGAATCTTTTGCGTTGCTGCTGGCGCAGCATCGGGTTTTGGGTTAGCTGGTGACTTAGGCTTGAGCTCTGCTCTGCCAGCCTCCCACTCGCCGATACTTCGCCTCACGCTTGGGAGTGAAGTCCCGGCCTTCTCCGTAGAACGTGGCGAGCCTCCGGCGCCCTGGGAGCCTGCGTCCTTCTTTGCCGGTGTACGAAACATGTTGGTGTTGGTTGGAGAGGCAAATCCAACTGTCAGAGGACAGCAATAACGAGAGTCAAAGTAAAATCCCTGTAAAGAGGGGATTTGCAAAAATAATAAAAAAAAAGTGCGCTTCAGATCGTAATGATCTCGCGTAAATATTTTGATGTGCGATATTAGCACGGTCAACCTTCGGTTCAATAGAACAGGTCAAGTGTTGAACGGGGTTAGGTTAGGTTAGGTTCTCCCAACTATATTGGGGTCGGCTTCCAGTCAAGCCGGATTTAGCCGAATACCAGTATTTTACGAGGAGCGGCTGCCTACCAGACCTACAACCCATTAACTGGGGTAACACGGTATTACAATATATATGACTAAAGGGTTGGATATCGGTGCCTGCGCCAGCCAAACCTTGGCTATCTGGCAACAGATATTCTAGTAGGTACTTAGTTGTAACCGTAGATCTATCCCAGGCTATATTGTTCTTAGGGGTATATTCCCCTTATTACTAAAGTTTGCCTTAAGGAATTGGTTAGGTTAGGTTAGGTTAGGTTAGGTTAGGTTAGGTTAGGTTAGGTTAGGTTAGGTTAGGTTAGGTTAGGTTAGGTTAGGTTAGGTTAGGTTAGGTTAGGTTAGGTTAGGTTAGGTTAGGTTAGGTTAGGTTAGGTTAGGTTAGGTTAGGTTAGGTTAGGTTAGGTTAGGTTAGGTTAGGTTAGGTTAGGTTAGGTTAGGTTAGGTTAGGTTAGGTTAGGTTAGGTTAGGTTAATTTTTTTTTTTTTTTTTTTGTTTAATACCTGTCCGGGCGCCAAGGCCCGGCCCGCGAGCTATCCTACATGCTGGCCCTGGATTTCCTTCCAGGATTATACTACGGGAGGGGGTAATTTTCCTATCCTTTATTAATTTGATATCTAGGCTTTTTGCCTAGTTTTAGGTTTTATTTTACTTTAATATACATTCTTATTGATATAAACATTCTGTCAACTTTCTTAGTATTTTAACATATGTCTTATCTATTTTATATTTCTCTTTACATTCTTGCATTTAGCTTAGCTTAACTTATTTCTATACTATTTAGTTTACAATGTTCATCTTAATGTTCTTATATTTACACAAGGGTATACAAGGTTTAGTAAATTTCTTTATATTTGACGGTGCTTTATTATACATATTTTATTATAACTATTATTTAATCTAATTGCTTATTATCTATACATTTATGAATACTTATTAGGTTATTTTACATTTTTAAACAGCAACAAACTTATTTCTACTGGTCTTACATTTCTCTTATTTATTAAATTATTTAAGTATTCTTTTTCTTACTTCTCTATTTTTACTGCTCTTAATCTACTTTTTTATCTTATATCTACCTCTACTGTTCTGCTAATTTTTATATAGCCTACTATATAATTTAGCAGATGATTATTTATCCGGTCTTGTTTCTGTTATTTACTAGTATACATATTTGGATGCAGTAGTTTATAAAATCTTCTGTGCTTGTTTTACTAGTAAGCAATTCGCTTAGCCTATCCTTTGTGATTTTTGTTCCACATTGCTGTTCCAGATCGAATCTACGGGATGCGTGGATGGGGCAGTCTACCAGTAGATGCACGACATCTTCGCTGGTGTTGGGTTCACAGACACATGATGGATTCTCCTTGCACTTGAACCGGTTCAGGTACTGGGAGAATCCACCGTGCCCCGTGAGTATTTGGGCGAGTTTACCTTCCGGCTTGGCCTTGCGAACAAAGCGGTAGGCCTCAATTGCATCGGGAAGGAAAACCTTTGTGACCGACGCAGTGTCCCCGGCCTTATACCGGCTGTTCCATTCTGCCAAAGATGAATGCCGTATAAGTCTTTTTACATACGAAACGGGACACAGGTCGTAGTCCGGTTTCCTTTTCGAAGCAATTGCAGCCTGTTTGGCCAGATCGTCGGCGCGCTCGTTCCCGGGCAGTCCTGCGTGGGCCTTGACCCAGAACAAGGATACATCTTTGCCCTGGGACACGGCTTTCCGCAGGTTCTCCCTCGTCTCCACGGCCAGTGGGTGGAGAGACCAATGGTTAGCGACCGTCTCCAGTGCGGCTCTCGAATCGCTGTATAGACCATAGGTCGTCTCCCTCCTCTTGAGGATTACACCTGTGGCTTTGCATATGGCAAGGAGCTCCGCCTGGTAGACCGTGCAGTACGCGGACAGACTAAGCTTGAGGTTCTGGATTTCAGCCTCACTATTCCATAAGGATAGTGCAGCTCCAACCTTCCCCTCAATCTTGCTGCCGTCGGTGAAGATTCGCACCTGCTGCACATTGTGCCTGTCCACAAGGTTTTGGTCCACCAGTTGGGTAATTTCCATTGCCATATGTTCCGCCGGGTGAGGAGCTTCTGCAAACCCCACCGGACGCTCTGTCTCTCTGTCTCCCAGATCCGGCGGGGGTGACCCTCTCTTTGCCTCGTACAATGCGGCTGCTTCTTGTATTCTGAGGTCAAGAGGTAGTATCCCCGCCAACACCAGTGCCGAGTGCAGAGAAACTGTACGGTAGGATTTACAGAGCTTCTGAGCGAAACCCCTCTGGACCATGTCGAGCAACTTACGCACCCCGATCTTCCTAGCTGCAGGTGCCCACACCGCTGATGCGTACATGAGAATTGGCTCTATTGTAGCTGTGTAGATGATTCTAATAATGTCTGTGTGCAGACCCCAGTCAACTTTTGCCGCTTTAGACAACTGTTTATAGATGTCCAAAGCCTTTTTACATTGTAGTGCGACGTGTTTATTGAATGTCAGTCGATCGTCAATAGTCAGTCCTAGGATCTTGACCTCTCGCGACATGCCAACACTGACTCCTCCCATGTTCAGCAGTGGGGTGTCGTACTTCAGTTTCTTGGTCAAGACCATTGCGCAAGTTTTGTGCGGCGCAAACTTCAACTTGTTTCTGACTCCCCATTGCCGAACGTAGGCGAGCGCCGCGTTTGCCTGCCTCGAGACGTCAAGTCCAGTGTCTCCGTCAAAGATCATGACTACGTCGTCAGCAAAAGCCTGCACATACACACCCATCCGCTCCAGTTCCCGCAGTAAGGGATCCAACAGAAGGTTCCACAGGATGGGACCACCGATTGACCCCTGCACACAACCTTTGTTGGTGCTCCTCGTGCATTCTTCCCCAGCGAATCTTACACTGACTTTTCTGCAGTCGAGATAGCTATCCAGTAGCCTCCTGATATTTACCGGACACTTTTCCTCAGCCAGACGTATTCTAATGGCCGGCCACCATGCGCTGTCGAAGGCCCCCTCTATATCCAATGACACTAGGGTTACCAGCTTTTTACGCTCAATCAAACCCTTGATTCGGTGTATTAGCGTATAGAGGGCGTCCTCGGTGCTCTTCTGGGGCATGAATCCAAACTGGCGAGTACTTATCCGCGGTATTATGTGCCATTTGATCCTTGCTACTGTCATCTTTTCCAGGACCTTCCCCAAAACCGGCAACAGACCGATAGGCCTGTAAGCTTTGGGGTTCGTATAATCGTCTTTGCCCGGTTTTCTCAGGACTACCACGGTTGCCTGCTTCCAGATGTCCGGAAAGTGTCCTATCTCTAGGCACTTGTTGAAGAGGGCAAGCGATACGTCCAGGTCCTGGTAGATAGCTCTGCTGCAGATATCTGCTGTGAAGCCATCCGCTCCCGGGGCCTTCTTTGGGTTGAAACTTCCCGCCGCGGTCTTTAGCTCCAGCAGTGTAAACGGTGGGTCATGACTCTCATCATGCTTCCGCTCGTTTACCCGCTTTGCCGCTTCTCTAGTGCGGCGATGATCTTCATTGTCAGTTTCCTCCAGGTCTTGTGGGTAGAATGTCTCCGCTAGTAAGTTCGCTGACTCTTTCGGGTTTAGATATGCACCTTCTTTGGTTAAGGTCAAGTCTTCTTGTCTCCTGGTGGTCCTACGGATAATACGGTATATACCGTCCCACACTCCTTCTTTGTTCTGTCTTCTACAGAACTCCTTCCAGCTGTCTGTTTGGGCTTTCTTGGCTTGGCACTCATATTCTTCTTTCTTTTTCAGGTACTCAGCTACCACTATATCTTTACGGTACGGTGCCGCGTTTTTAATTTTGCGCCTGAAGGTAGTGGCAACTTTCTTCAGCCTTGCGAGCTCATCATTCCACCATGGGACCTTGAGTACCTCCGTGCTCTTTTTTATAGGCATGCTGGCTTTGCATGCCGCTGTAATATTATTTGCAAAGGTACTGACTATGGTTTCTAGTTCTAATTTTGTTTTGATACTGTCTATTTTTGTTACGCTAATATTATTTTCTGAGTTATATTCTGAAATTTTGCTGTTGAAAAGGTCCCAGTTTGCCTTCTTTGTATTATATAGCCTCGTTGTTCTCTGAACTCTGAGGCCTCTACTCCTGCGGAGATTTATGTCGAGTAGGATGGCGTTGTGGTCCGAGCTCGTCATCTCCTGGTCTACCCTCCAGTTGTCTACTAGATCTAGTAGATCTTCCGTACAGGCTGTTACGTCAACGTAGCTGGTGTACGTCTTATTACCTCTCACGGTGTCGAAGGTAGGCGTATCACCTCTATTGAGTACCTGCAATCCAGACTCTTCCAGGGTACCGGACATCTCAACTCCCCTGTGGTCTTCAATGGTGCTTCCCCACCAGGTGCTCTTGGCGTTACAGTCGCCTCCTATCAGCAGTCTTCTTGAGCCCAGCTCCTCTCTGATCTTTCTGATCTGATCCAGGTATGGCCCGATGGGTTGGTCTGGCTCGAAATAGAAGGAGACCACCGCGATTTCCCAAGCGCAAGTTCGGATCCTCAGCACAACAATATTGTTGGTCGTGAGTTTCGGGCACTGGGTGACGTCAAGATCGTCGTCAAAGACAACGATAGCCGCCTTCACCGTCCCATCTCCTACTGTTGCGCACTGGAAGATTCTCGAACCACGGTAGTCCTTCATTCTCCCCATTCCACCCACATACGGCTCCTGGATCAAAGCGAATGCGAGTTTCCGCTTGCTGGCCTCAATCATGAGTTCCGTGGTTGCCAGCTCTTTCCTCTGGAGGTTCGCCTGGGCTACTGCATATCTTCTGGTGGGGTTGCCTGCCCTGGAGCGACTTGTGACCACCTTAGCAATACGCTACTTTAGCTCTTGCCAGTGCTTCCCACCTCCTACGCACTGGGCAATCGGAGCTAAAAGCGTTATGCTCCACGTTTTCTGCTTTGGTGGCCATGCAGTTGCAGCACGTCGGTGGCGCTGACGCTAAGTAGTCCGCGCATTCGGCTCTTAGGTGAGGTCCACCACAATGACTGCATTTAGGGAGGGTATCTTTGCAGAACCGTCTTCCGTGTCCGTAAGACAGACACATAGAGCACTGCACTAACGGGGACTGGTCTGCGACCCGTATCTTCTGCATGTCAATGTGCACAGCTCCTCTGTTCATTAGGCGGTTGTAAAGTTGCGGAGACACCCTCAGTGCGATGTGGCTCGTAAGTGGGTTCCTGGCCCGTCTTCGGAACTTCACTTCCACCCGGTCATCCTTCTTGTCGAGGTCACGAAATACCTCCCCGTTCTGATTCCTCAGAGCCATCAGAACGTCCTCGTTACTGTTGAATGATAGGACGTCTTTGAGGACCAGCATGGGGTCTTGGTTTTTCATCTCCTCGGCAACAAGGTGACCGTCTGCACTTTTAAGTCGCTCCTTTATCTTATTTCTGTCTTCTTCCGTACTACATCCTATGATCACCTTTCTGTCTTTAACCTTCCTGATCCTTTCCACCGTCACCCATCCGTCTTTTGCGTTCACCGCTTTTCTCACTTCACTCATCACCTGGTCACCAGTGTGGCTCTCGTCTTTCGACGTGATGACGATGGAGTGTAGAGCGCTCCTTTCGGCTGCATACCTTCTGGGCTGCGCAGCTGCCACGCTTGCGTAGGTGTGAGTTTGTGAGGCCATCTGTGATGCAATGGTATCTCTAAGAGAAACCATTTCTCTTTGGGTTTGCTCGATTTTTTCCCCTTGTTCCCTCAACATTCTTTTTATCTCTTCCCCATCCTCATTTCTCATTGTGACACCCCGTTCTCCCATTTCCCTTATTTGGGTCCCTTTGTCCTCCGTTACAGGACGGCTACTTTTTTGTTTCCTAGCCTCGGGTCCCAATTCGGTTGCACTGTCCTTTATTATTTGATACAGGGTTTCCACTGCCAGAGTGATGCCAGCCTTGATGTCTGACCTCAGGTTGCGAGATTCGCCTAAATGGGTCTTTGCTCTCTGAAGCCAAAGTCTGCCTTCCTTCACTCTGTCAATGGGAGCCCTGTTTAATTCTTTGGTTAGCCTCGGCGACCCACCTGCAGCCTCCACGGAGCTTCGTCGTTTGTCTACCTTTTCAGAGGGCAGCGTGGTCTTCTGATTTGGCCGCAGTGGAGCTGTCGGCTTGTTCGGCGAGACAGTGAACGTAGTGGAGGTGGCAGTTTTGACTCCATCACCCCTGCCGTTCTCCCACTCTCCTATACTCCGACGTACACTTGGAGTCTGTGTCGGCTTCTTGGGTGAGGGTCCTGCCCTATCCGGCTTGATCAGAGGGTTGGCGGTGCCAACCTCTATCTCCTCGGTCGTCATTTTGCGGGGTGTATGTGCAAGAGGCATGTTCGTTGGAAGCTCAGTCGGTTGGTAACGTCAAAAAGTAAAAGTCAGTAAAAAGTCAATAAAAATCTAAGAACACCAGTTGGTGCCTGAGTAACCCTGTAAAGGGGGGATAATTGAGCAAGTCCGTGGGTATTATGATATCCCTGTATAGGGGGGATAGTGTCTAAAGTCAACACGGGAGTACACACAGACTTATTAGAGTTCCTAAATTTTGGGGTCAATAAACCCCAGGTCTTATGTATAGTGTATAATAAATATTTGTCACTAATTTTTGTTTTCTTATTTCAGGTCCAGGAGTCAACAATTGTTGCGGTCCACACGGTTAGTGGTCAGCTATGTCGATATAAAATACTAATACAAATTTTCCCTGACCTGAATCTGGCTTCTGGGGACTTCCCCGAACCAGGTTAATCAAATAATACTAAATTAAACTAATTTTAAAAAGAAAAAGAAGAAAAATTTTTTAGGACTCTACGTAGAGTCGGTCTGGTGCCTTGACCGTATAGAGCTCGCCGAGCCCGCCACAACGACCCCAAACTCGGGGTACCTAGCCCCAGGGGTTCCGGTGCAATCACGGCACAAAAACACCGGCTATGACCCAAGATGGCCGCCGGATATGGTTGAACCGCGATTACTCCGCAACTACTGGTCCGAATTTCCCCGTGCTTAGGCCCGCCCGCACGTGCCCGACAAGACCCAGCCAGCCAAGGTGGTTTCAGGAGGAAAAATTTTCAGGCGCTGAAAATTCCTGAAAGCCACCGGGGCGGATGCAGAGCGGTCCGCCGATGTCCCAAGTGAAAACCCGAGCTTTCCACGACCTCTAGTTTGGAAGTTATGTGGTCTCGAAAAATGATATGACAGTTCAAGAACTGTCAAACTCAAGTCTCAACCCGCCACAACTTTCCTTACAGTTGAGGTAGAAAACCCGAGTTTGGACTTTTTCGGCTAAGCGCGCTCCGCTCCGTCGCGCTACGCGACTTTCAGGCTCCTGAAAATCCTTGGCGCCGATCCGCCTGAAAATGAATTTGCCAGACGGAGGAAGCCCTCCCGATACCCGCTGTGAAATTCGCAGCTCGCTACGACCACCGGTTCCGGAGATATATAAGCTCGAAGAAAAACAAGATGGCCGCCGAACTGTCAAAAGCAGAATTTGGACGGCTATATCTCTGCAACCGTTTGTCCTAGAGAGACGCGGTTTCGACTGCTGTGACCGGCTTGACATCCGCTATCTGCCAAACCAGGTTTCAGCGCGAAAAATTTTCAGGCTCTGAAAACGCCTGAAAACCAATCCTCGCTGTTCTCCAGAGAGCCCCAGTGGGATCTGTGGAAACCCGGTACTCGTATGACGCTCGGCTGAGGAGCTATCGAGTTCCCAAGTTTCGCACCTCAAAACAAAAATGGCCGAAATCGGACTTTTTTCGCGCAACTTCGGCACTATTGGTCCCAGAAAGTCGCGATTTCGGTTATATGAAATGTTTGTCCCTATTTAAGACTCACTGCAGTGTTAAAAGTATTTTAAAATGTGTATTTCCTACTTAATTTACATAAATTATTAAAAATTCGGTTACTCCTGAACCAGTGGACCTAAAATTAAAATAAAATCACCTAAATATACCTAAAATAAGCCTCTACGTAGGCGTCAGACAATTAAATACAAAACTTAAAATTAAAGTGGTTTTTTACTGAAAAAACCGGTTTTATCAGATAAAAACGAATATCTCGGAAACTGATTGTGCTAAAAAATTTTTACAATAAGATTTAGGATAAGGGCTCAAGCGCGCAGCCGAATCCTCCCAAAAAACCATATGTTTCCACTGTAGTTTCCGAGATATTTGTGGTCAAATTTTGGTTTTTCTATCTTATATAACTATGTACAGACTTATCTTAAAATTTTTCTGAGTGCGGTGGGGGTCTTCTACACTTGCTGGGAAGGTCTTCGTGAAGAAACGAGGTCGCTGCGACTGCTCCTTCCGCTACCTCGTGCACACGTGGTTTTTGTTTCTTCCTCGTTTTCTCCCGGATTTTCCTTCGGAAAATTCCAGAAAAATCTCAGCATGTAGAGCTCTCCAGTCCGCGTCGAATGGCGATAAAAAATTGAGGGGTCACCGCTTTGGATTCTGAGTTTAAGGCGATTTAAGGTTTCTTGAGTAATAAAAACTTAACCTAAAATAGGTTTTCCGCTTTTCGCCGCTTTTTCACTGCAGTCCAATGTTTTCAAAATCACTCACTGGTATGACCCAAATCTTTACGCGTCTGCTGGCACTTGTTTCACTGAAATCAGACGACTTTTGACCACTTTTTTGAATTTTTTTCGTGCGGAGCGACACAAAAACGTGGTGTTCTCGAGCGCGGTTGGACTCAGACTGGTTAGGTTAGGTTAGGTTAGGTTAGGTTAGGTTAGGTTAGGTTAGGTTAGGTTAGGTTAGGTTAGGTTAGGTTAGGTTTTTTTTTTTTTTTTTTTTTTTTTTTTTTTTTTTTTTTTTTTTTATGTGGCAGGAGTGGGAAAATCTTCATGGACACCCAGACTGCCCCACTGGTAGGGCAGTCTGGGTAGTGCCGGACTCTTACCGGCTAAAAACCCACTCCTGCTATGCGAAAGGCCCCCTGCCGCACAAGTTTAGCAGAGTTAGTGCATGGGCTGTAGGTAAGTTTTTGTTTACAACATTATTATTTGTTTGCGATACTTATAAAATAATTCAGCATTTTAAAATAGATTAACAATACATAATTACAATAAAATAGTTCAGTAAAATATAACAAAATAAAATAGTTCAATTAAAATATAACAATAAAAAGGTTTCATTATAATGTATCACCGTAAATATCACAGACTTAACTAATTCAATTTTAATAAATAGTAAAATAAATGTTTTTTTTTTTTTTTTTTTTTTTTTTTTTTTTTTTTTAAATGGTTGTTTTGCGTCTGTTAAGTTTTGTTTCTTTTGTTCGTTGACTTGACTATTCTAGTTATAAATGCTATCAATTCTTGTTTATAGTTTTTACTTTTAATAATTATGTTAAGGTTTTCTTTCGTGATATTGTCCCCTATTCTGGCTTCAAGTTCATATCTGTGGGAGGCATACATAGGGCAATCCGTCAGGAGATGGAGGATTGTCTCCTGCTTGTCGGGGTCGCAGGCACACGCCGGGTTCTCTTTACACTTGAAGCGAGTCAGGTATTCAGAGAACCCGCCGTGTCCTGTTAGGGCTTGGGTCAGCTCCTTCGTCATCTCCATCCTTCGTACCGTCCTGTACGCAGCGATCGCACAAGGGAAGAACACCTTCGTGGTGGCCGCCGTTTGTCCTTCACAATACCTCCGGTTCCATTCGTCAAGGGTTTCCATACGGATCATACGCTTGACGAATGAAACCGGGCATTTGTCGTAGTCGGGTTGCCGCTTTGACTTCAGGGCAGCCTCCTTCGCGAGCAAGTCGGCTCTCTCGTTACCCTCCAGCCCCGCGTGAGCTTTTACCCAGAACAAGGAGACGCTCTTGTTCTGGGCACAGCTGCGGCGGATGGCGTCCCTTGTTTCTACCGCGAGGACATGGAGGGCTTCGGGGTTCACGACTGTTTGGAGAGCTGCCATGGAGTCGCTGTAAATAGCGAACGCCGTCTCGGACCTTCGGAGGGCTTCCTTCGCGGCTTTGCAGAGGGCGAGAAGCTCAGCCTGGTAGACGGTACTGTAAGACGGCAGCGCAAGCTTGAGGGCTTTGGTTTCCGCTTGGTCGGTCCATACCGATACTGCGGCTCCGACCTTGCCCTCAATCTTGCTGCCGTCCGTGAAGATACGCACCGCAAAGTTGCGGTGCTCATTGTATTGTTCCTCGTCTACCAGGCGTCGCAGTGCAATAGCCCTCTGCTCAGCCGGATGTGGCATCTCTAGTGCCGATGCCACCCGCTCGACCTCCCGGTCTCCCAGTGCTGGATGAGGTACCCCTCTCTTGGCCTCATACAATGAGGCTACCTCCTGAATTCGGAGGTCAAGAGGGAGTATCCCAGCCAGCACCAGTGCCGAGTGTAGGGACACCGTGCGGTAGGCTCGGCACAACTTCTGCGCGAAGCTCCTCTGGACGGCGTTCAGCTTTTTCTGCAACCCGACTTTCTTTGCGGCCGGTGACCACGCGCTCGCTGCGTACAGGATGATAGGCTCCACTGCAGCCGTGTAGATGCAGCGGATAACCTCAGGATGGAGACCCCAACTGACCCGAGCAGCCCGCGACAGCTGCTTATAAATGCCGATGGCTCGGGAACAGACGTTTGCGACGTGGGAGTTGAACGTCAACTTGTGGTCGATGGTGAGACCGAGCAGCTTGATTTCGTCAGACATGCCAATGTCTACCCCGCCCATCTTGAGACGTGGGGTGTCATGCTTCAGTTTGCGCGTGACTAGCATCGCCTTCGTCTTATGCGGCGCAAACCGAAGCTTATTCGTGACACCCCACGTTTGGACGTACTCTAGAGCGACATTGGCATCCCTTTCGACTTCAAGTGCAGTCTCCCCATCGAACACAAGGACAATATCGTCAGCAAACGCCTGGCAATAGACCCCCATTGTCTCCAGAGCCCTCAGCAGAGGATCCAGCACAAGGTTCCAAAAGATGGGACCACCGATTGACCCCTGGACGCATCCCTTCTCGGTCCTGGATTCGTACTCCACTCCCGCGTACCTGACCTTTACCACCCTCTCGGAAAGGTAGCTGTCTATGACCCGTCTCAAGTTCACAGGACACTTTTCCTCAGCCAGTCGGACTCGTATGGCAGGCCACCATGCGCTGTCGAAGGCTCCCTCTATATCCAGGGACACAACCGTGACAAGCCTTTTAGCATTAAGTTTGCCACGAATGCGTCCCATTAGCGTATAGAGGGAGTCCTCGGTGCTTCGCTGGGGCATGAATCCGTACTGGCGAGTACTCATCCTGGGTAGCAAGTAGAACTTGAGTCGGGCCACGACCATCTTCTCAAATACCTTTCCGAGCACAGGCAAAAGCCCAATCGGTCTGTATGCCTTTGGGGTGGTGTAGTCATCTTTCGCGGGTTTGCGGAGCACGACGACGGTTGCCTCTTTCCAGGACCGTGGAAAGTATGCATGCGCCAGGCACTTGTTCATCAAGCGCAGAACTAAATCTGGGTCTTGGTGGATCGTGTGGCCCCATATGTCCGCCGTCAGACCGTCGGAACCGGGGGCTTTTTTGGGGTTGAACGAGGAGACAGCGCGCTCTAGCTCGTCGAGTGTGAAGGGAGGGTCCCAGGGTTCACCTTGGTTCCCCCCGTTCACCTCTTCGGCTCGTTGCCGGACCTTCCTGTGCTCCTCGTTGTCCCCCTCCGGACGATCTTCCGGGTAAAAGGTTTGTGCCAGATACCTCGCCGAAGCCTCTGGGTCCAGGGTTTGGCCATCCCTCACCATCGGCAAATCTTCCTCCCTTTTCTCCGTCCTACGGATTACCCTATATATGCCCTCCCACAGGCCCTCCCTATCTTGCTTCTCGCAGAACCCCTTCCAGCTCTCGATCTTTGCTTGGACCACTGCACGCTCATATTCTGCTTTCTGTTTCAGGTACTCCTCAACAACCTTTGGTCTACGAACCGGCGCTGCACAACGAATCCTTCGCTTCTTGGTGACCACTTGCCTCTTTAGACTGGCGAGCTCGTCCGACCACCACGGCACGGCTAACTTTTCGACGTTCTTCTTTTTGGGCATCACGCAATTGCAGGCGGTTTGCACCGCCGCAGTTAGTCCCTCGACTACCAGGTCTATTTTGTCCCTGCTGTCGATATCATCGACAGCAGGGTCCTGCCTTTCTTGCTTAATTAGGCGCAGTTTCTTACGAAACTGCGCCCAATTTGCTTTCCGGGTGTTGTAGATCCTGGTAGTCCGGTTGACCGTGATACCCACAGACTTTTCGAGAAGAACGTCGAACTCTATGCCGTTGTGGTCCGAACCCGTCAGGTCATCAATGACCCGCCAGCCGTCGGTCACCGTCAGCATGTCCGCTGTGCAGGCTGTGACATCGACGCAGCTCGTGTAACGCCTGTTACCACGAACTACGTCGAAGGTTGGAGTTTCCCCTCTGTTCAGAATCTGTAGTCCAAGCTGATCGAGAGCCCCCAGCATCTCGTCGCCTCTGCTATTCGTCTCACTACTGCCCCACCAGACACTCCAGGCGTTGGCGTCTCCACCCATGATGAGCTTATGCGGGCCGGTCTCGCTTTCCACCTTTCTGAGGCTGTCCAGGTATGGCCCTAAGGGCTGATCAGGCTCAAAGTAGAACGAGACCAGAGTTAGTCTCCAGGCACCGGTTTGGATCCCCACCACGACGATGTTGTTCGTGGTGAGTTCTGGGTACTGTCTAACGGCAAGCTTTGAGTCGAAGACGGCTATTGCCGCTTTGACAGTCCCGTCTCCTTGGCCGGTGCTCTGGTAGATTCGGACACCTCTGATCCCGCTCATCCTTTTTGCATTGCCAACGTAGGGCTCCTGGATCAGCGCTACAGCGGCTTTGCGCTGCTCGGCCTCAAGCATAAGCTCTTGAGTCGCCAACCTCTTCCTCTGAAGGTTTACCTGGAGTATCTTGTAAGGCAGTGTGTTCCCTGGGACCACCTTAGCAGTAGGCGACGGACGCACGTGCCAGCCTGTCCCACCTGACTCGAACAGGACACTCGGGGTTGAACGCGTTATGGTCGGATCTCTCCATCTTCGCCTTGACACAGTTTAGGCACTTAGGTGTCTCAGCCTTCAGCCACTGGGCACATTCGGCTCGTAGGTGCTGGCCCCCACAATGGCTGCATGAGTCGGCCGGTTCCTTACAGAGCCGCCGACTATGCCCGTATGCCAGACACCTAGTACACTGCACCAGCGGCGACTGGTCGTCGACGAAGACGGTCTGGAGATCTATCCGCGCTCTTCCCTTGTCGAGCATCCTGTTCCAGACAGCAGGGGACGTGCTGATGACAACGTTGTGGGTTTGGGGGTTCCGCGCATTTCTCTTATATTTCACTATCATTCGATCCTCCTCGTTGTCGAGGCCATGAAAGACATCCCGGTTTTGGCTCCGCAGCGCTCCCAACAGTTCCTCGTCTGAGTGAATGCGGAGAACGCCACGGAATACTAATAGTGGGTCTTTGTTTCTCACGTCCTCGACAACGAGGTGATCTCCTGCCTTCCTTATTCTCTCCTTCACTTTGTCCCTTTCCTCTGTTGTCCTACACCCCATAACAATCTTTCGATCCTTGGCCTTTCGCACGTTTTCCACCTCCACTCCACCATCCTTGGCTTTAACTGCCGCTCTTACTTTATGAAATATTGCCTCTCCAGAATCCCCCTCGTCTTTAGAAGTCACCACTATGGAGTGCAACGCGGTCCTTCCTGGGGTCTGCCTTTTCGGTGGACCCGCCGCCACACTCGCATAGGTGACCGTCTTCTCCATAATTTCTCCCTGCCTCTCCATCGCCCGCTGCAGCTTCTCCATCTTCTCGCTGCTCTCCTTCACCAGCGCGCTATGCTCCGCTAATGAAGCGAGCAGCGAGTCAACCTCCGGGAGACACCTGGGCGCTTCTGGCGGAGGTGCTGCCTTAATGGCCTCCGTCCCTGTTGACTCAGCCCCTTTCGCCTTTTCTGCAGCCGCTGCCTCTTCCTTCACCAGCTGATACAGCCGTTCCACCGATTGGGTGATCCCGACTTTCAAATCTGCCCTCAAATTGCGCGAGTCGCCAAGGTGCGCCTTCGCACGCAGAAGGCAGTTGCGAGCCTCGGTCACCCGATCGGTGGGTTTGCTCAGCTGGTTCTGGCTCGTGCCCGGTGATGCCCCTGTGGCCTCGGTGGAAGCCCGGCGCGCTACAGCCCTGCTATCTGCCTGGGATGCAGCGCGCCGCGACCTCTGAGAAGCCGTTACTATAGGGGCCACCTTCTTGGGTGATTTCGCGGCCGCCGGCGGGAGGGGCTGAGATTCCGCCATCTTCCCATTTTCCCACTCTCCAATGCTTCGCCTCACATTGGAGGCTTGAGTTGAAGCACTGGGAGGGGAAAACTCTCCCTCAGAGGTGATGGAGAGTGTCGCGGTCGGTGGAGAAACAGTGGGGACCGCTGAAGCCTTCTTGGCAGGGGTCCTGGAGAGGAACATGGTGGAGGAGTGGAAGGGTAAATTCGATGTGAACGATAAAAGAGATTATAAATGAAATAAAATTAATTTCGTATTATTCCTGTATAGGGGGAATAATGCGTTCGTCTTATTGGTCAGATTATATATAAATTTAAAATTGTCAATAAATAATATCAGATTAATTAAAATTTTAAAATTGTCAATATATATATATAAGTAAAATAAAATTTAAAATTGTCCTTAAAATTTGTCAAATTATAATTTAAAACATACAATAGATAAAATAAAGTCAATAAAATCTTAAAACTAACTTAAACTATCCGTAGAAACCTCAATAAAGGCTTCTAGGAGCCGTTACAGTGCGATAATTAATCAGTGCGGTCACCTCCTTCAATTGCCCGGATAAATTAAATTAAATTAAAATTAAATTCAAAAATAAAAAAAAAAAAATTCTAAAACTCTACGTAGAGTCGGTCTGGTGCTCCGACCCGAGAGAGCTCGCCGAGCCCGTCCCAACGACCCCAAACTCGGGGTACCTAGCTCCAAGGGTTCCGGTGCAATCGCGGTACAAAAACACTGGTTATGACCCAAGATGGCCGCCGGATATGGTTGAACCGCGATTACTCCGCAACTACCGGTCCGAATTTCCCCGCGTTTAGGCCCGCCCGCACGTGCCCGACAAGACCCAGCCAGCCAAGGTGGTTTCAGGAGGAAAAATTTTCAGGCGCTGAAAATTCCTGAAAGCCACCGGGGCGGGTGCAGAGTGGTCCGCCGATGTCCCAAATGAAAACCCGAGCTTTCTACGACCTCTAGTTTGGAAGTTATCCGGTCTTGAAAAATGATATGACAGTTCGAGAACTGTCAAATTCAAGTTTCAACCCGCCACAACTTTCCTTACAGTTGAGGTAGAAAACCCGAGTTTGGGTTTTTTCGGCTAAGCGCGCTCCGCTCCGTCGCGCTACGTGACTTTCAGGCTCCTGAAAATCTTTGGCGCCGATCCGCCTGAAAATGAATTTGCCAGACAGAAGAAGCCCCCCCGATACCCGCTGTGAAATTCGCAGCTCGCTACAACAACCGGTTCCGGAGATATGTAAGCTCAAAGCAAAACAAGATGGCCGCCGAACTGTCAAAAGCAGACTTTGGGCGGCTATATCTCCGCAACCGTCAGTCCCAGAGAGACGCGGTTTCGACTGCTGTGACCGGCCTGACTTCCGCTATCCGCCAAATGAGGTTTCAGCGCGAAAAATTTTCAGGCTCTGAAAACGCCTGAAAACCAATCCTCGCTGTTCTCCAGAGAGCCCCAATGGGATCTGTGGAAACCCGGTACTCGTGTGACGCTCGGCTGAGGAGCTATCGGGTTCTAAAGTTCCAGACCACGAAACAAAAATGGCCGAAATCGGACTTTTTTCGCGTAACTCGGGCACGGTTCGTCCTAGGAAGTCGCGATTTCGGTTGTCAGAGACGTTTGCCCCTATTTAAGGCTCACTACAGCGTCAAAATTATTAAAAAATGTATTATACTTAATTAATTTACATAAATCATTAAAAATTTCGTAACTCCTGAACCAGTATACCTAAAATTAAAATAAAATTACCTTAATATACCTAAAATAAGCCTCTACGTAGGCGTCAGACAGTAAATTACGAAACTTAAAATTTAAGTGGTTTTTTATTGAAAAAACCGGTTTTATCAGATAAAAACGAATATCTCGGAAACTGGTTGTGCTAAAAATTTTTTACTTTAAGATTCAAGATGGGGGCTCAAGCGCGCAGCCGAATCCTCCCAAAAAATAATATGTTTTCACTGTAGTTTCCGAGTTATAAGTGGTCAAACTTTGGTTTTTCCAACTTAAATAACTATTTACAGACTTATCTTAAAATTTTTCTGAGTGTGCTGGGGGTCTTCTACACTTGCTGGGAAGGTTTTCGTGAAGAAACGAGGTCGCTGCGACTGCTCCTTCTGCTACCTCGTGCACACGTGGTTTCTGTTTCTTCCTCGTTTTCTCCCGGATTTTCCTTCGGAAAATTCCGGAAAAATCTCAGAGTGTAGAGCTCTCCAGCCCGCTTCGAATGGCGATAAAAAACTGAGGGGTCGCCGCTTTGGATTCTGAGTTAAAGGCGTTTTAAAGTTTCTTGAGTGATAAAAACTTAACCTAAAATAGGTTTTTCGCTTTTCGCCGCTTTTCACTGCAGTCCAATGGTTCCACAATAGCTCACTGGCACGACCCGAATCTTTACGCGTCTGCTGGCGTTTAATTCACTTAAATCGGACAACTTTTGACCACTTTTTCGAATTTTTTCGTGCGGAGCGACACAGAAACGTGGTGTTCTCGAGCGCGGTTGGACTCAGACTGGTTAGGTTAGGTTAGGTTAGGTTAGGTTAGGTTAGGTTAGGTTAGGTTAGGTTAGGTTAGGTTAGGTTAGGTTAGGTTAGGTTAGGTTAGGTTAGGTTAGGTTAGGTTAGGTTAGGTTAGGTTAGGTTAGGTTAGGTTAGGTTAGGTTAGGTTAGGTTAGGTTAGGTTAGGTTAGGTTAGGTTAGGTTAGGTTAGGTTAGGTTAGGTTAGGTTAGGTTAGGTTA